>CM076579.1:908909848-909143181 GCA_034641835.2 Pinus albicaulis | reverse complement strand
CTCTCTGTCGACTCACTCAGAGAGAGACAACCTCAAAAAATCAACCCTTATGGCTAGGACTGCGCAATCCCTCTGGGATTCGATCTGCTGCTGCTGCAACAATTCAACCTTCACTTCAGTGCTAAAAAATGATCTTCCCGTTTCACAACAAATGCTCTGATACCATGTGAAAATTCCTAGATCTGACAATCTTAGGAATCCTACTGCAACAATCTGAGTTTACTTCTCGTATTATGTGAATTACATTTACAGAATTAATTCATAATGAATTATTGAAGTAAATACTAGAGAAACCTACACTTAATTAAATATGATTCCGAAACAAGGAAACTGAGAAATAAATCAATCACACATAAGACACCGTTATTTTGGACTAAGTCCTTAGAAAAATCCAATGCAGGAAAACCGGTGCAACAAATCTAAGGGTTTGTATTATTAAGCAGTAGCAATTTCTGAAGACATCTCAGAATATGTTGGAATGAGGGTTCCTAGTCCTAATTTTGTCCAGTTTTGTAATATTTGGTCTAGAGAAGGGGGTTTGGGGTGGGTCAAACCCCCAATGAATTGTAATGGGTCAAAAGGGTAGACCTAGGGTCCACAAACCATGGTTTGCAGACGATAGGATAACGCATGATAAGGTGCTATAAGTAGATGAGTAGAGCGAGTCTAGAGGTAGGCTAAGGTTGATTGATGCGAATTGCGAACTATTGAGATTTGTTTTGGGTTGTATTTGGGTAAGGACTCTGGCTGGCTGTGTGCGCGAAGATCCTCAGTCCTGTTGTGTGCGGACCCCGCTAGCTGTGTGCGTGGGTTGGGAATTGGGTCTGTAAGTGGATTTTGGAAGCTAATGAATGATAAATCTTTTTGATCGCATCTCTGTGTTATATACTGGCTATTTTCATGATATTACGGTGATTAAGTTTGTTGATCAGTATTGATGCGCATGTGATGCGAAGGTATTACTGAGATCTGATTAGTAATAGTTTCTGATTTATGCTATTTGTGGGTTTATGAACTTCTCATTTTGCACGTATACTGTAAAGTTCTGCGATAAGATTTCTTCTGCGCAAATCTAATAGATCTTAACAAGGCCGCCTCTATTAACTCTCTTTCTCTTAGGGTGTGGAAAGCTAGTTCCAGCACCCTCCCATACTACTTTGGGTGAGACCTTGGCCTGCATAAGCAGGTCATTGCTGGAAGGGCCAATAGTATAGGGGTTTGTTGGAAAACCTTAAATCCGAACCTGGGTCAGGACCCCTCAAGCCAACATAATACCTCAAGGGTTATTTAGTTATAAAGAGAGAAATACTGGCAGAAAGAACTGTGAGAATACCTCACCTAATCACTGGAAAATCCAGTTGATCCAAACACTGGAAAAAATACCCCTGGAGGTCTCCGCGTAGTGACTGCATAAGCACTGCATCACCTCCTCTTGGCACTGCATCACCCAAGCTAGGGATCGATCTGACTCCCAGAATCATAGATCTCAACCTCTCAGTCTCACACCCCGACTTCTTGCTCCTGGGTCAGTTTTGACAGTGAAATCTCGGAAACCCTCTCAGCCACTGCGTAGCCTCTGTGTAGCCCTGCGTGGCTATGCTGGATGTCTCTCTTCCTCTATCTACCGATGATTCTCTGACTGAGAAAATCTCTCTCTCCAGATGCTATCTCTACCTCTCACTGCACTGAATCATTTAGATCTGATCTTCGTCTGAGCACTTGCTCTGTCAGAAGAATTTGATCGCTTGATTCACTCAGTGTGTGTCTTTTAAAATGACCCTCGAGCCTTCCTTTATAGTCTTCTCGTTGAGAAATCAACAACCGAGTTTAGATCTCTAATCAACGGTTAATATTATAACATGACTTGATATTTACTTTCTAGATCATTCTCACTCTGTTTTATTAATACCTTTTAATTATTTAATTTCCCTAAGTTAGACTTATGGTCGCCATTAAAATAATTAATTTTTATAATAAAATATGAATTGAGTGGAATTTTCACAAACAGTTTCTGGGTTCTTTGGAATACCAGTGTCTAAGCCTCTCCAAAAAATTTTGGGCTTAGATCACTTCCGATGCTACCAAAAATCAACACTTCCCAAGTCTGTCTCAAGATGAGGATGTCATCCAAGTACACCACTACAAATGAGTTGATGAATGGCCGCAAGATGTCGTCCATCAATCTCATGAAGGTTGCGGGAGCATTCATCAACACGAAAGGCATGACCAACCATTCGAAAGGGCCCTCCTTGGATATGAAGGCAGTCTTCCACACAATCATAGGGTTTGATTAGTACTTGGTGATACCCGGACTTCAAGTCGATCTTGCTAAAATATTTTTTCCCATTGAGTTGGTTCAG
Organism: Pinus albicaulis; assembly: GCA_034641835.2. Lineage (NCBI taxonomy): Eukaryota > Viridiplantae > Streptophyta > Pinopsida > Pinales > Pinaceae > Pinus > Pinus albicaulis. The sequence goes on along the minus strand of CM076579.1, from coordinate 909,140,821 downwards.
AAGGTCATCAATCCGTCAGATCGGGTAACTATTCCAGAAACCGATCTTGTTCAATGCTCGATAGTCAATACAGAGTCTCCAATTCCCATCCTTTTTCTGCACCAATAAGATCGGGCTCCCACAAAGCAATGGAATTAGGCGGATGTGACCTTTCTGCAGCAACTCCTGAATCCACCTCTTGATTTTTTCATTCCCCAGAACAAAGCGCCAATAGATTGGTCCATTGGGAAATGACGCACTTAGGGTCAGATTGATGGAGTGCTTGACCTGACAGTGTAGAGGAACCCATGTGGGTGAGGAGAAAATGTCCTTGTATTCCTCCACAACTTTGTCCATATGATGTTGCTGTGTAGGGGAGCCTTCTTTGGAGGCTGTGGCCACACTCTTCTTCTTGCCCTGTGTGTGAATCACAATGAAAACAAATTTCCTAATTTGGGAAATAATCTTACTGAATTTCTTTGCAGTAATCAAAGAGATGGCAGAAGGAGGTACTACCTCTAATATCCTGTAAAACTTATTTCCCAAAGTAATAATAATAGAATGAGGCCTAGACTCATATACAACATGTCACTTCCACAAGTATGGTTGGCTTAATAATACATCAAAAACTTTAAGAGGATCAACATCACACAATACCTCATCAGTGAAGGGCTTGATGTTGTAGGGAAGGCGATGCTGCTAGTTGATGTGAAGATCTCTTCCTTGGTGAAGCCACCTGATGGTATATGGCTGCGAGTGCATTGTGGTCGGTAGGTCGAGCTGCTTCATGACCTCTGTTGAAATGAGGTTCTTTTTCGCTTTTGCTATCCACAATGAATTGCAGTGGAGAACCCTTCACCCACATTTGGGAATGAAAGAGGTGATCCCCCTCCTCTGGATCCTTGGGTTCCTCCCTCTAGAGCTTGGTGGTGGCAACGGTGGAAATGGGTTCTGTGTCAATGATCTGCTTCCCTTTTTCATTCCCCTTATCCATTTCTGACTCAGAATCAGAACATGCATCTGATTCGGATGCCTTCAGCTCAACCACCCGTTACTGTTTGGCCTGAAACTCACTTATGTTGTTAGTGGAGCTTTTATGAAATTCACACCACTTCCCCATGTCCTTCTTTGGCTTTATAGTGTTGTTATTTGCTTGCTGCTTCGATGAATTGTCTTGGGTCACCCTGCTTTGGCTTTGCCCCTTGTTTTGCGGTTTGGGAGTGCCTTTCCCTAGCTTCGAATTTGCGGATCCAAAGTCTTGCTTCTTCTGCTTAAATTTCTACTCAATCTTGGCGGCATATAGATATGTAATGCAAAACGAGGTAATTTCGAGGAAATCCATTTCCTCCTGAATGTATTTGTGCAAGCAATTGCGGTACTTGAGCACCAAATTTTTCTCTGAATATTTAATACCCAACTTTGTACGCTGGGTAACGAACAAATTCGTTAGATCGCGCACATCTTGATCCCTTTGTTGCCGCAGCATGGTCCATTGGATGTACTTGTCCTCATAGCTCCCCATGGGGTAATATTGTTCCTTGATGCCATCTCGAAACAAATTCCAAGTGGGTGCGCTTGAAAAAAGTGAGGGTTCTTCCTCATCCCTCTGTTCATAGTAGGTTTCCCACTAATATTTGACATGGGGGGCGACTTTGAGGAGCACAAAGGTAATATTTTCTCGATTGGAGAAATCATGGACTAAAAAATACCCTTCCAACAAATTCAACCATCTATATACGATGTTTTCATCTATATGGCCTTCAAATACTGGAATGTCGAAGTTGAATTGTACCTTGGAGGGAGTATCGCCTCTAGAGTGACTGCTGGATGAAGATGCGTTGCCAGTGGGCATCCATCACAGGATTTGAGCGAAGTTGTCTACCATTTCATTCCTCTGTCACTCGAGGGCTTCTTCGAGCAATATTTTTATAGAATCTCCTTCTCCCTTGACTTTATTTTTGCCTGCCATGGGAGGTTGTTGGGGTTTGCGATGTTGATCTTGCAAGGGTTCAACCAGATTGAGCCCTAACTCCTTATACCCTGACCTCGTTGGGGACATGCAAAGAAAAAAATAGAATATAGATATAATCACAGATACATAGATGCAACAAAAATAATATTTAATCAAATTAATATCAAATACTGAAAATGCTTACATACATAATTGAAAGGAACTAGCTCTGGTGATGGTAGCTTATCTCTGAGAAGAGACGTGGTGGCTACATGCCTCTGAACTGTGTTACAATGAGGCTCAAGGGAATTTTTATTATTGAACAATAAGATAAAACCCTAAAAAACCAAAACCCCAACCCGAGGAGATGTAACACCAAGAGTTTATTGGCCCCGTTGGGGTTAGTTGGGCAACCAACTTCTCGGGGTCGTAACTTGGCATATTATCTCCGTTTGGCACATATGATACCTCGTTGGAAATATCTCTCCAATTACAATAGGTTTTGCCATAGTCCCTTGCCTTTGGATATGGAAATGTAGCGTACCTCAAAAAAATGTCATTTAGGGGGTCGAAATTGTTCTGGAAGTTATGGACCTAAAAATTGCTAAAAATAGTAAATAAGAAAATTGATGAAACTATCTACATGGAATAGGCGGGTGGCCACCAATATCCACCTGGATCACGGTGACTTGCGTAGGCCTAAGGGAAGTGGTATGTTACAAGTGGTATCAGAGCATGTTTACACTCTCCTTGGGAAAAGTATGACGTTATCAAGATTGTCATCGTCATGTATTCATGTTGGTCATGTATGTGTTTCTTATCTTATGGTTTATGTACTTGTTGCATCCGCGTTGTGTTGGCCTTGGTGGAAGTGGTGTTTCCATGGAAGGGCTGATGGTGTTGTTGTCAGTATGTTGTCATGAGTATATGACTGGTTATACATGTCAGGTGGGTACATGTGGTCAAGTTTGCATTGGTATTGTTGAGGTTGTCATGCATTAGGTCATGGTGCATAATTAGTATGGTCATGCATTGATGACTTGTATCTAATTTGAATGATGTTTATACACTGAAATACCATGTGTTGCAATTTTATATGTGGTTTTGATTATTATATGCATGTATCACGTTGGTTGGTTGATCTTGTAGGATGTATCCTCCCTGAATTATGCTAAGGTACTTTGGTTTATTGTGATTTGATTTAAGCCAACATGAGATGCCTTGCAGGAAGAAGTCAAAGATGGCTAGCAAGATGGTAGACTACAAGGATTCCCCTTATGAATCCAATGAGAAACATGGTATTTGGAATTCATCTGATTTAGCAAATGCACTGAGAAGTATGAAGGAAGAGATAAGAAGTTGTAAAGCATACAATGAGAAAATCATACAGGAACAAGAAAGACAAGCAGAAATAAATGCAGAAATCCTTCATATTTTTTCATATTTGTAGCGACATGGGCCACTTCGGATCAATTATGGACATGAGGATGGAACTAATGGTGTATATGGAAGTATGTCTCCTAGAGGTTACAGGTCCAATAAATATGACACGATTAGAGATGGCCGATTCTTGGAAATTCTGTATAGAAGAGATGATAAACACATGTACCATTCTAGTTTTGGTTCTAATAGGCATCATGATCGTCATCACTATCATCCTTACAGGAAGAGTGACGATGGGTATTTTTTGGATGATTTTAAGAAAGCAAGGCCACCTACCTTTAATTGAGAGATGAATAAACCAAAGGATGCAAAGGCATGGTTGCTTGGTATGTGGAAGTTCTTCAAATTGCATGAATATTCAAAAAACATGAAAGCCAGGGTAGCCACAATCAATCTCAAAGGTAAAGCAGAAATTTTGTGGGAATATGTGAAGAATGTTAGGGGTATTTATGAGGAGGAGCTAATTTGGAATGAGTTCAAGAGGCTATTCTGGAAGAAGTAGCGGTCAAAGAGGTACTATTATGCTAGAGATAAGGAGTTTTATGAGTTGCAGATGGGTTCAATGAAAAATGACGAGAATAATAGCATGTTTTTGGAGTTGTTGAGATATGTGACTTACCTCAATGAGGAAAAGGCTAAGATCCAAAGATTCATTAATGGATTTCCAGCAACATATAGAGACTTCATTGAGTTCAATGAGCCTAGATCGTTAGAGGAGGCCATTCAAAAGCTGAAGCATTGTTATAAGCAGTCAAAACACAAAGATGAGCCTAAGCATGATTTGAAAGGAAATTAGAAAGCTAAGGGAATATGGCCACCAAATAGGGAAAGTTCGCAAGATGCAGGTGAGAAAGAAAATGTGGTTCCTTACAAGATGTTCAATCCAAATGGGAAGGGACCTGGAGAGTAGCAGACTCCAGGTGATGGTAGAGCACCGTTACAGTGTTAGATATGTGGCAAGGATAATCATAAGGGGGATTTTCCGCAATATTAGAGTGGTAGACCTCATATCCATAATGCACAGGAGGCATAAACAGTTTGGGATGTTGGGCATAACGTTCCTCAGATTTATGCAGCTGTGGACAACAGGGAGGAAGATCATCAAGCTTCTATCATTGAGATGGATGGTAAGCTTTGTGATCAAGTTGTTTATATTTTGATTGAACCTAGATCTAAATATAGTTATATTAATCCTAACATGGTGGATAAGTGTGGTTCGAGAAAAGAAATGCATGCATAATCTTGGTTAGTGCAGTTGGATACAGGTGCAAAGAAAAGAGTTCACCATTGGGTAAGAGATTGTGCATTTGAGTTAAATGGTATGGCTATAGCATCACACTTGAACATATTACCATTGGGATCATATAATATGCTATTGGGTATGGATTGGTTATATATTCACAGGAACAAGGTGGATTTCTATGAAAAATCCATTGAATGATTGGATGATAATGGGGAACCAAGAGTCTTACAAGGAAATAAGAAAGCCACATTAGTTAGGATGGTGATAGCTATGCAGGCCATGTACAGTCAAAGGAAAGGGTGTGTGCTATTTGCGGTTCATATGTTTAGTGACAAAGGTAAGGAAGTTGAGGATAAAGATGTGTTGAACAAGTATCCAGTTTTACAACAATTTTAGGATGTGTTTCCAACAAAGATTTCAGAGTTTCTACCTCACAGGGAGGTAGAATTCTATATTGAGTTGGTACTAGGGGCAACACCAACATCAAAGGCACCTTACATGATGAGCACACTTGAGTTGGTAGAGTTAAAGTTGCAGCTGAAAGAGATGTTTGATAAGGGATACATTAGGCTAAGTGTATCACCATGAGACGCACCAGTGTTGCTTGTGAAGAAGAAGGATGACACTTTCAGACTATGCATTGACTAAAGTCAGTTGAACAAAGTGACCATCAAGAACAGGTACCCATTACTGAGGATTGATGATTTGTTTGATTAGTTGAAGGGAGAAACAATATTCTCTAAGACCGACTTGGGATCGGGATGTCATCAGGTACACATCAAAGAAGAGAACATATACAAGATTGCGTTAAGGACTAGGTATGGGAATTATAAGTTTATTGTGGTTCCATTCGATTTGACTAATGCTCTAGCTACATTTATGTGCTTGATGAATAGTGTGTTGCGTCCTTATCTAGACAAGTTTGTGATTGTATTCATTGATGCCATCTTTGTATGTTTTGAGAATGAGGAAGAGCATGCAGAACATTTGGCAATAGTGTTGATACTGTTGAGAAAACATCAATTGTATGCTAAGCTTAGCAAGTGTAGTTTCTTCCAGAATGAGGTACATTACTTGCGACACGTTGTCTCTAAGAAGGGCATAGCAGTGGACCCATAAAAGGTAAGAGCCATCATGGAATGGGAAGCTCCTATAAATGTATACGAGGTGAGATATTTCATGGGATTTGTAGGATAATATAAGAGGTTCATCAGGAAATTCTCACAGATCGCTTACTCGATTACATAATTGCAGAGGAAAGGTAATAAGTTTGAGTGGACAAAGAAGTGCGAGGCTAGTTTTGAGCAACTTAAGTAGTTTTTAACACATGCTGTAGTGTTAAAGATCAAAGATCTGGACAAAGAGTTTATAGTGTGTACAGATGCTTGGAAGAGAGGGCTTGGTAGAGTCCTTATGTAGGAGGGATATGTAGTATGCCACGAGTCACAAAAATGGAATGAAAATGAGCAAAAATATTTGACACAAAATCTTGAGCTAGCATCGATTATCCATGCATTTAAGATGTGGAGGCATTATCTTCTTGGTGGGAGGTTTGTATTGATGAGAGATCACAGTGGGTTGAGGTACTTGTTTGACCAGCCAAATATGAATTCCAGGCAGGCTAGATGGTTGGCTACGATCAATGAGTTTGATTTTGAGATCAATTAATCAAAGGTAAAGAGAACAGGGTCGCAGATGCTCTTAGCAGGTAGATACAAGTAAATCACATTGCAACTATGAGCTCTTATGGGACAAATTTATAAGATAGGATCTCGCAGGCAGGTCAACAAGATGTCAGGTATATGGAGCTTAGGCACAAATTGCAGCAGAACACAGGTACATGTACAAGTGCAAGTGTATAGGATGTGGACTATTATCTTATGACAAATGTATTGGTCAGGTTTAGAGATAGGATATATGTGTCAGACAGTAGTGAGCTCAGCAAGTTGATCTTGAGGGAGTTTCATGCGAAACCATATTTAGGTCACCAAGGATGCCATAAGACATTGACTGCAGTGAAAATATTCTACTATTGTCTGAATCTGAAGAGGGATGTAGCGAAGTTCGTGGCTAGGTGTTTAGACTGTCAGTAGGTAAAGGTAGAGTGTAGGTATTTAGGTGGTCTATTACAACCTATAGTGATTCTTAAATGGAAATGGGAGGTCATTTCGATGGATATCAACACAATTTTTCTGAGGATAGTGAGACCACATGATTCTATCATGGTGGTTGTGGATAGGTTAACCAAGTTTGCACACTTCATTCTAGTGAAGACTAGTTATTCAACTAGCAATGTAGCAATTACGTTCATCAGAGACAGTCAAATTGCATGGTGTTCCAAAGAAGATCATGTCTGATAGGGATGCAAAGTTCACTTCCAAGTTATGGAAGGAATTATTTGTAGGATTGGAGGACATGTTGAGGTTGTATGTGATGCATCAACAACGAAAATGGGAAGAGTATCTACCGTTGGTTGAATTTGAATATAACGATGGGTATCAAGAGTAATTGCGTATGATTTCCTTTGAGGCAATGTATGGGCAAAGTTGTAATACTCATATCAGTTGGAGTGATCCAATTAACATGGTGTTGATTGAGACAGACATGTTGGAAGACATGGAACAAGAAATGCAGGTTATAAAGAAGAATGTAAAGGCAACACTAGACAGGCAGAAGATTTATGTAGACCAACATAGGGTATTTATGGATTTTCAGGTTGGGGAGCATGTTTATTTGCGCATCAATCCCAAGAAGAGTTCCTTGAGGATCGAATCATGTGCCAAGTTGGCACCACGGTATTGTGGGCCTTTTGAGATCCTTGAGAGGATTGGTCCCGTGGCTTATCAACTTGCACTTCCTCCAACAGTGAAATTCCATGATGTGTTTCACATTTCATTGCTTAAAAGGTATATAAAGTATGTTGATCATGCTATTGATTGGTCCGTATTACATGTGGAGCAAGAAGGAAAATTTCAACCGAAACCTTAGTGTATATTGCAGTGGAAGCAACTCATGCTCAGGAACAGAGCCATCAAGCAAGTTAAAGTGCAATGGAAGCACTTTTGGCCCAATGAAGCTACATGGGAGATGAAGGATCAGATGTGGGTCATGTATCCTTAATTTTTTGCCGGTTGAGGCAAAGCAGTTTTGGTTTGGTGTTTGGTATTTGTTATCATATGTTTTGATGATGTTTTGGTATATGTACTTATGTATATGGATGTAAATACATCCATGAGCTAAGTTATAAAGCTCCAATAAGCGGTATGGATGTTATATGGTCATGTTATCATGCTTTTTGTTTTGAGCAGGTCATTTATTGTAAATATTGCAACCATCTAAGATATAAATCTCCATGATAAGTATGATTGTTTTCAATGGTTTTGCTGAGGTGTAGGTGTGGCTTAACACCGAGGACGATGTTCCCCAAAGGGGAGGGTTCTGTAACAGATCCGGGAAAAAGTTCATGTTAATAAAGGTAAAATAATACCACGGTTCAAAGGACACTTATTCCAAGATGAATGTTGGGCAAAATATACTAGTGCGCACCACTGGATATGCAGTTATGGATAAGGAAAATGTCAAATACATTCAAGAAAACAATAATTTTGGAACATTTATTTATGAAAATAGGAGAAAAGGGAGGTAAAAGGTCATAGGTTGCATCTGAGGACAAAAATGAAGAAAAATAATGGAAAATGAATAAAATAGAGGCCTCATTGATAAAAAGGCTTACAAGGATCAATGGGTAGCTTTTGTCAGTTCAGTTTTTGGGAGCTCTCTCATTATTCTCTCTCTCTCTCTCTCTCACGCACTCTTGGGTACTTGGAGTTTTCTTGGAGCAATTCAGTATTGTGCCAAGGAGGAGGAAGCAAGCAAAGGAAGGACAAGAAAGTGAAGGAAAGGAATAAAAAATCAAGCAAGGAAAAGTAGGATCTAGCAGCTTCAACATGAATACTTGCAGGTAACATATTGCTTATGTGATTTCCTAGCTGGTTTGGACATGGATGGATTATGCATGTTGGTATTTGGTTATCTTTCTCTCGGTGGCATGGTTTTGCTGGGTTATGATAGTGGTTTTCAACCTTGCCTTGCCTTTTACGGATGTCATGGCATGTTGGGATTTTGATCTCGGTTTTGAGCTATGGATTTACTGGATGGATTCAGAATCTGGGGCGGAGGTGGTCTCAAGGTTCATTCCAAAAGTCCTAGGAATCCGTTGACTGGTTTTGGCAAGATACACGGTAAAGTATGAGGGAGGTGTCTTGGTTTAGGGCCTAGTGATCCATGTTTGGATTGTGGTAAATCCTAAGAGACGGGGAGAAGAAAAATTCCTCAAGGATAATGATGGATTCCAGATGGAATTTCCATGTTTTTCTCGGTTTTGTGATCGAAGCACCGATTTGGTGTGATCATGGTATGGTGAGGATGGAGGTGGTTTAACCTATGGATTCCCTTGATTTTGTTTTGGATGAGTTTATCCACGAGATCTAACATTCATGCTTGGAATATGGCACGGGGGTGACTGACTGAAGAGAGATTTGGCTCATCCATGTCTATGGTCAGGTGGAACATGGAAGTCCCGAACCTGGTCGTTATTTGCCTATGTTTAATGAAGGCTAAGTTCTCTTACTTTTTTACCTATTATTATGTGGATTTAATGGTTGCATTCTATCTGTTATTTCCATGGTTTTATGCTACTTATAAGAATGTTTACATGACTGGTTCATGTCATGGTTATTTCATGTATTTACTTGTAATTGTTAAAATAATAGATGCAAGACCTAATTGATGCCATATCTGGTTAAGGAAGAAGGTGGTGATCCTTCTTGTAATGTTTTATAAGTGCTATCAGTCATTTATGCTCTGTCTTATATTCTAGACCTGTAGATTACATTCATGCAAAGTGTTTAGCAGAATTTCAATCCTAGTTGGGGATGTTCAAGCTTAGTCTTGGAGTCAAGTTTTGGTTTACTAGTGTTGTCATTGTGTATTTAATGATTCTTAGAAGTTACAGGGAGTTTTGGGAAGTGTCCGGGATTATGGGCTTAAAAAGTTCCTTAAATATCGTGGATGCAGGCACAGTTCTGGGAAGTTTAGTCCCTGAATGCTAGCATGCAGGCTCATGCATGCGTCCAGAGCCTCCCAGATGCATGGATGCGGGACTGTGCATGTGTTTAGGAGTTTTCTCTGTGAAATCTCAGTGGGACCCAAGGACAGTTCTGGTGGATGACTGGGATAGCCTCTGGGTTTCTTGTAGCAGGTGTTAAAGGTCCGTGTTATGGTTTCTGCTTCATTTTTCGGTTCCTTAAGGTCACCAAGGAGGTTGAATCTCTCTTAACGACCTCTCGTCTAATGTTTACCCCGGTTGGACAGTTACTTGGGTATGCCTGAGGGGAGTGGTACATTAAAATTTCCCAAAGTAATAATAACAATGCAAGGCCTGGACTCATACAAAACATGACGCTGCCACTAATATGGCTGACCTAATAACACATCACAAACTTCAAGAGGAGCAACATCACATAATACCTCATCCGTGAAGGGCTTGATGATGTAGGGAATGTTAGAAAAATTATATATTACAGAGCAATGCAACACATAAAAAATGTGGAAAACACAAGCACACAAAACACATAAAACCAGAGAGACATAGATATACGTGGTTCACCCGGTTTGGGCTACGTCCACCCCGGAACAGCCAGTCCTTCCTTCCTATTATCCAGCAAAATGAAGAGACACAACCTACAACAGATCCGCTGTAATATCCTCTATTCTCTGTCACAGTCTCCCTATCTGTTTCTCGCTCTGAGAATACACATACAATACACACCCGCAATACAATACCCTCATACAAAGCGAGGGGTTGCCTTCTAGGGAAAAAAACCCTAAACTAAACATAACTTCTACCGTTAGATCATCCGCTTAATGAACGGCTCAGATTGACTAGAAATTACTATACTTTTACAAGGAAAATTTACATTTGTTTTTGGCTTCGGGGGCACTGCCCCCAAAACCCCCCACTACGGGTGGGCTCCATAAAGTCATAGCTGCCCCCCTTGGACCCCCCAGGCAGCGTTTAATTACGGACAGTGTTGCCACCCCATTTAGGTACAGGGGTCCAATGCTGTGATACAAAATAAACAAGATAATCAGGCTCCACACCCAACAAGGAAGGTGACACTGTTGGATGACAAAAATATCTCGTTCTTAGGGAAGCCACCCAATGGTGTACGACTGTAGGTGTGGTGTGGTAGGTAGCCCCAACTGCTTCACGACCTCTGCTAAAATGAGTTTCTTTTGGCTCCTGTTATTGATAATGAACTGCAGTTGATAACTCTTCATCCGCATATATGAGTGGAAGATATGCTCCTCCCCTTCTAGATCTTCGAGCTGAATCTTCTAGACCTTGGTGGTGGCAACAGTGGCATTGGGTTCTCCCCCAATAATATGATTCCCCTTGTCATTCCCCTTGTCAGGTTCTATCTCAGAATAAGAACATGCATTAGACTCTAAATCTTTTAGCTCAACCACAAATGACTGCTTGGCACGACACTCATTTGTGTTGTGAGTGGGGTTCATGTGGAACTCACACCACTTTCTTGTGTCTTTCTTCGTCTTCGTGGTGCCATTGTTTGCTTGCAGATTCAATGCTTTATCTTGGGTCACTCCACCTTGGATCTATGGTTTGGGGGCACTCTTGCCCAAATTATGATTCACAGATCCAAAGTCGCGCTTCTTTTGTTTAATCTTGAAAACATATCAGTATGTTGTGCCAAGCGAGGATATGCCTAGGAACTCCATTTCTTCCTAAATGTATTTGTGCAGAAAACCGTGGTACTTGAGCATCGAATGTCACTCAGAGTCTTTGATACCCAACTTTGTACGTAGAATATGAAAAATATTTGTGAACTCATGCACATCTTGGTCCCTTTGTTGCCGTAGTGTGGTCCACTGTATGTACTTGTCGTCACTACTCCCCACAAGGTTTTTTTGTTCCTTGACAGTGTCTCAAAAAGAGTTCCAGGAGGGGGAAGCTGTAAACAGAGAGGGTTCCTTGGCCATTTTCTCACAGTAATTTTCCAACTAGTCCTTGACATGGGGGGAAACCTTAAGCAATGCAAAAGTAATACTCTCACTATCGGAGAAACTATAGACCGAAAAATAACCTTCCAACAAATTCAACCATTTATCTATAACATCTACATCTTATGACCTTCAAATATAGGGATATCGAAGTTCACTTGTATCTTGAAGGGGGTAGTGCTTCTGAAGTGACTGCTGGATGAATATGCATCGTCGATGGGCATCATTCGAAGGATCTGGGAATTTTTTTCCATCATTTCATTCCTTTGCTACTCGAGGGCTTCTTCAAGCAACAATTTGATAGGATATCCTACTCCCATGTATTTATTTTCTTCCGCCATGGGAGGCCATCCATATCAAAAGGGACGGTATTGCAAAGGCTCAACCAATTCAAGTCCTAACTCCTTATACCCCAACCTCGTTGGGGACATGCACAAAAAACAGAGAAAGGGGACAATGATCTGATACCACTTATCTAGATTTTATGAAGGAATGAAATGAAATACAAATAAAAAAAAAACATAGAGATACAACAAAAATAGAACTTCAATTCATTAGTAACAAAGTACTAATTTTTTTTTACATGCAGAATGGAAATAAACTAGCTTAGGCAATGGTAGCTTATCTATGAGAAGAGATGTGATGACTACATGACTTCTAAACTATGTTACAAAGAGGCTCGAATTCCTATTTATTATTGAGAAACAATGGAAAACCATAAATATCCAAAAACGTAACCCTAGAAGATGAAGCTCCAAAAGTTTGTGGGCCCCGTTGGGATAAATTGGTACATCAACTTCCCGAGGTCATAACTTTGGCATACAATATTTGTTTGACATGTACAAAACCTTGTTAGAAATATTTATTTGAGGACTACAAATTTTGATTGCAAACCTCTTATGCAAACAACAAGTTTTCTCGTTTTCCAAAAAAAGTTGTTTAGTGCCTCAACATGGCTTCGAAAGTTTAGGGCTCGAAAAACTGCTAAAATAGTAAATTGTGCTACAATTAAGGAAACTGAAAGAAACAATGGCGGGGGTCCAAGTGGGATAGGAGGGTGGACACCAATATCCACCTAGATCAATTCCATTCATCCCTTACTTCAGTTATCCAATCAGGTTGGATAAAGAAATGATAGAGAGCGATGCCTCCACATCCTCATTCCTTCTTGAGAATGCATATACAACAATATTTTGCTTCCCTATTTTGTAGATGATTTCAAAGTTGTAACCCAACATATTTGTGAACCATTTTTTCCACTCTTCTGAAGATAATCTTTGTTCCAAGAAATATTTAAGACTATCATGATATTTTTTTACCTTGAAGTGTCTTCCCATTAGGTAAGGGCGCCATTGCTTTAGGTCATGTAGTTTTTCAAACATTCCCTTCTCATAAATAGGTTTGTGTAAAATCTCTCCCTTGATTGGATGAATTTCAAAAGCAATGGGTGTTCCTTCTTGCATTATAACAACACTAATTCCATCCCGAGGCATCGCAGTCCATAATAAAGGTTTTTGTGAAGTCTAGTGTAGCTAAGACTAGAGCTTGACACATTGCCTATTTAAGATGTTAAAAGGCCTTAGTTGCTTTTAGAGTCCAAGAAAATGCATCTTTCTTCAATAATGTTATTATAGGTGCTGCTATTTTCCCAAAATTCTTAACAAACTTGCGATAATACCCTGCCAACTCGAGAAATCCTTGAAGATGCCTTAAGGTTGTAGGGATTTTCCATTCCTTGATGGCTTTAATATTGTTAAGGTCTACATTAACACCCTCATGAGACATAATATGACCCAAATATTCCACCTTTTGTATCCCAAATAATCATTTGGAGGGTTTTGCATACAATTGTTTCTCCTCCAATAGTTTGATCATCTTGTCAACATTTTGAACGTGATCATTCCAAGACTTGTTGTACATTAGTGTGTCATCAAAAATCAATAACACAAATTTTCTAAGGAACTGTTTGAAAGTGGAATTCATCAAACCTTGAAATGTGGAAGGTGCATTAGTAAGGCCGAAAGGCATGACCAAAAATTCATAATGACCTTAATGAATTTTGAATGTTTTTTTTGGAATATCTTCTGTCTTTATGGTTAAATTTGCAGAATTTTCCGGGCAATATTCAGGCTAGAAATCTCCTTTTTGTTAAAAAATACGTTTTATTATTTAGCTGGTAATTGCACCAATTTTAGGTAATTTCGGGAGGTCAGAATTGGCCCAAAACGTTTATAGGTTTTGTCTATCATGGGTCAAGGAGTTGGCTCCTAATTTTTTAGAACTTTTGGGGGAGTTTTGGTGCCCCAAACATACAAAATTATTTGGCAGCCAGTGGAGAAGGAGTGAGGTGAAATTTCGGGTCCCTGGTGGTCGATAGAATTTGCCAAAATCCTTTCTAGTTTTTTTTTTTGAGTTTGTGGTGGATATCCCAAGATTAATTTGGTAGAATTTTTTGAGCACTTTTGGAGGCTCAAGCAAGGGTTACTTCCATCTAGCAATTGCATAATTTCCATGGTCAGTGCAGAGCTTGAGGAGAGATCATTTCCTTGCATCTGGGGAAGAATTTTTCTCACCTGGTTTTGTTTAGCTTGCTTTGGCAAGCCTGGGTGCACACATTCTATATATTTTTAGTCTCCTCTTGATAATAAAATGGCTCAATTTGGCACAGTTTTGGTGCAATTTTATGGGTGTTCAATTGTTGTCTAAATATTTATGTGTTGTATGTGTATTTTGCTTTGGAAAATTTATCTAAAGTATTTCTAAGATAAAATTTCAAGGACGTTCCAAATTTTTGGAATTTTGGACATTACAGTGGTATCATAGCCATAATCTTGGCTCAGCCTGTGGGAAACCCTTCATTCTATGAAATCATGGGGTCCAAATAAAGGTTAAAATCAAACAACATGGAAACAACCTTGGATGAGGTGATTATGATGCAACAAATGATTATTGATGTGGGGAAGCAATTGATTCATACAACAATTGGGAATCAAGACCATTCTCAATTATACAACAAATCCACTATGTCGAAAATTGTGGATAATGCATCAAGATGGAAAGACATGATTGCAAATGATGTGGAGTTATTGGTAGTAAATTGGAGGGCATATCAATCATTGGGACATGACATTCAAGTGTCCCTCTCTTTTTGGGAGTTCTATGAAATAAGGGACATGCAAAAATCAATGGGAATTCAGTGGAATTATGTAGGGATGATGAGGAGTATTAAGGCAGAAGATGAAGGAGTATTTGAAGGGGCCATGGTTGGCAAGGAGAAAGTTGAGCATACACCCATTGATGAAATTCCATCCGTTGTTGAGGTATCGATTGATGAGGTATCTGGGATTGTGACCGAGTACTCAGGTGATAAGAGCGCACCATAGGTTGATGAGGTGTCGAGAGACATCTCCACCATCGATGAGGAGCTAATAGGTGTAGAGGCATCTAGATCTATGCTAGATTTACCAAAAAATAGTCACCTGCAGCTGAATCGCGAGCATGTCTTGCGTGTTGGGTTGCCTATGGAGGAGAAGTTAGTGGCTCATGTTGAGCCCATGGTGGAGGAGGATGAGCAACCATCCTTAAAGTAAAGCATTGATGAGGAACAATCATATTCATTGGAAGTAAACAAATCTGTCATAATTTTAGATGACAGTCCCCTTCAGGCATACATCGATGGGGCTTGAAACATTATTGGGCCACCTTCGCATGTTGGTAAGAGGGAGGCCGTGTTACCTAGGTAGATTACATGGATTGGCCAGACTAGCGAGATGGGGAAATGCAAGTTGAGTAGGGTACAACATTTGCAGGATGGAAGACCTATTATGTGTATTGTTTTTTGTGCATTTGATCCCTCTCTCGGGGTTGGATGGTGAGATATATTGAGTTGGTATCCAGTGGAGCTGGCTAGGAGGTTAGATGCATCCATGGCTATAGTTCAACAGAGGATGTGGATTACTAGAGGGGCTCGAGGGCCAGACTGTTGTTGGGATCTAGGTGGGATTCTCCATCACATCATGGAGTCGGTAGGTGATGGTAGTAGCTGCGTGATGAACTCAATGGTTAGGCACACACACCTTTTCATATCATCTTCAGAGTTCCTGAAAACACTAGTTACAAGATGGGTTGACAGGGGAGCAAGAAAATTTCATGAGTTTTTATGGCATGTTGGTTGTACATGGGATTGTAGGATGATTAGAATACTCTGTAAGGAGTTGGTAGGAGGAGGTGGCATCGTCAAGCTACCAGACAGGGCATCATATGGAGACAATGCTCTCTCGTTGATCTATTGGGCATTCAAGCTACTAAGGTTTGACACAGAGAATTATTCCCGATTGCGTGTGAGGAGTTGGGCCACTCAAGTGTACCTGGGAAGGCGAGGAGGTGTATATCACATCGTGGTGGGTGTATTAGCAGAGTGGTGGATGCATGGGCACATATGGGATGCCCTATGGTACATGGTGGCACGGCATTGAGTGTTAATATCTAGTGGTGCATGGAATCGTGCCACAAAGTTCAGTGCTATGAAAAGGAGTGTATGGGTGTGTATTTATGTACAAAAAATCATGATGATGCACAACAGGTTGTTGGAGTGTTTCCACTAGAGATATATTTTGACAAGGACATCAAGCACACCATTGGGTTTGGCACACCCACATTTGGAGAGTGAGTTCATCATAGGAATGACCATGAGCTTCCATTTATTACTCTCTAACATTGCACACTCACACAAGGGACTCAAATATTGTCTCTTGATGCAATCATAATGAGAAACATGACTCCGGAGGTTCATCTGAGACATTTGGATGGGACATGGTGCATCAAGAGATAGGCTTTCTAGCCATGGCATATGGTCAAGGTGTGAGTTGGTTGGTGCAAGCTTATGGAGGGTTTGATTTGCTATAGGGGTAGCATGTGCTCCAACCTTGAGCCCACATTTAGGGAGGTGCATGACAACTTCTGGGCGAGACATTCCAAGATGTATCAGGAGCATATACAGTGGTTGGTAGACCCATATTATAGGCAGATGTTTGGACATAAGGTGGTTTTGGGCAGCACCTACAGGAGGCAGGATATTAGATCTCACAGTGTGTTATGGTAGGCACATGGTAATATTGCATGCACCAGACTAATTTGGGATGTATGGAGTACATATAATTATTACAAGCAGGAACCTGACACGTGGTACATGTTGGTGCCAACAGTTGTTAGGAATTTTCCGCGACCGATATGGCTATGGGATCCACAAATTCACTTGGATGGTTGGTCACTCTATTTTGTGGCGAGTGGGATCAGAGCAGAGAGTGATTCAACTCACCCTTGGTTTGACATATGGGGGAGCACTAAGGCCTTCGTCAAATGGAAATGCCAATTTTCCTTGTTACTGCTCTGGACCGAGATTGGTCGTAGATGGCTAGACATTGGTATCATGGAGATGTCAGGGTAGGATGAGCTTGGCCTTCACCAAATTTTCACCATCAGATTCCAGGAGAGGAGGATACAATCTGCGCGTGATGAGAATATGTCATAGTAAAAGTGGTGCAACGTCAACATGGTGGCACCCTACTGAGACTGGAATGGGATCCGAACATCACATGATTTCACAATTTAGCTACCCTTAGGGGTGATATAGTTCTTATGGGGGGAGATCATTTAGATATTCCATTTGGTTTTAGTGGTTTTATATTGGCATGGGGGACTTCATGAGTATGGCATGTTGGTCAGCAAGAGGATATTAGGGGAAGTTCATGCGAGAGAGACTTCATCCCCACATGGATTGTGTTGTGTCTTCAAGAGTTTATTCTTGGAGTGCATGAGGTGGAATAATTAGTAGGGAAACTTCATGGGGAGTTTTACAAAGTTCTACATTTTTATGATGCTATAATTATTGATAGTTTGCAAAGGGCTCCAAGTACTTGTATATGGTTGGACAACGAGTGGAGCAAGGTGTGCTTCACATTGGTTAAGATGGCTTGGGATTTTAATATTAAGGGATTCCTTCATGTTGGGACAAATGCTGAGATTGGGGATGACTCAGTGGTACATTTTGGACCCTAGTATTATTGGTGGTTACAGTGGTGATCAACAATCATAGAGGGAATTTTTTCAGGCATTGCTTGAGGACAAGAAATTTTTGGCGGGGAGGACTGTAATGTCCCCAATTAATAATTTTCTTAAGGGAAATTCTCACTTTTGCAATTTTGGTGAATAATAAATATTTTCAGATAAATAAAATTAGGAGAAATAAGTTGTGGACGTATTGAATAAATTTTGGACAAAAGGAAATGGTTGGGACTTAAGAAAAGAAGAAAAAATAAGGTGACCGTAAGTTGTGGAGGCTACCAGAAAAAAATGAAATTGAACCATGAGAAGAATAAAACCATGGTATCAAAGCATAGTGTGGGAGAAATAGAACCATGGTATGAGGAAGGGAAAGCAACAATAAAAGGAAGACTAGAGCCTCATTTTGATTATTCTATTTTGGCATTTCATTTCAGAATTGGAGAGTTTGCTTGAGATACTTAGCCAAGTCAACGAGTGTTGTTTAGCACAAGGAATTTCCAAGCGGAAATTACACCCTCATTTTGGAGAACTTCGAGTGTCTCCCTAGTTAGGCTTTAGGCGAGTCTATATCATGACTTTCATTGGAGTTTATTTTAGAGTATTCATTCATAAATTCATTTTTTCTGAGCGTAGAAGATAAATCCCAGAGGTTATTTATAACATCATATTTCTATTCTAGGTTCCAGGTACTTACAGGGGATTTTATTTTGGAGGAGTTTGCCGAGAATTCTGAGGAAGAAATTCTAGAGGGATTTGGAGGAGTTTCTCTTTAGGGGTAGTGTGCATTCTTGGAGTAGTTTGATTTATGTAGCTCATTGGTATATCGTGAGGTAGCCACATGTAGATTTTGGGGTTTCAGTGACTGGTGGATTCAACCCAAGAATTTTCTAGGTTTTTTTGGGTTTTGTAAGAGGAGTTTATGGTTAAATTTTTAGAATTTTCTCGGCAATATTCAAGGTATAAATCTCCTTTTTGTTCAGCAATACGTTTTTTTATTCAACTAGTAATTGCACCAATTTTAGTTAATTTCAGAAGGTCAGAATTAGACCAAAATATTTCTAGGTTTTGTCTATCAAGGGTCAAGGAATTGGCTCTTAATTTTGTAGAAATTTTGGGGGAGTTTTGGCGCCCCAAACATACATAATTATTTGGCAGTCAGTGGGGAAGGAGTGAACTGAAATTTTGGGTCCCGGTTGGTCTGTAGAATTTGCCAAAATTCTTTCTAGGTTTTTCTGGGTTTGTGGTGGAGAGCCCAAGATTAATTTGGAATTTTTTTTTGAGCACTTTTAGAGGCTCAAACAGGAGTTCCTTCCAGCCAACAGTTGTAGAATTTACAGGGTCAGTACAAAGCTTGAGGAGAGATTATTTCCTTGCATATGGGGAAGTATTTTTCTCACCTGGGATTTTTTAGCTTGTTTTTGCAAGCCCAATTGCACACATTCTATATATTTGCACTCTCCTATTGATAATAAAATGGCTCAGTTTGGCACAGTTTTGGTGCAATTTTAAGGGTGTTTAATTGTTGTCTAAATATTTTTGTGTTGTACTTGTATTTTTCTTTGGAAAATTTATCTAAAGTATTTTTGAGATAAAATTTCAAGGATGTTCGAAATTTTTGGCATTCTGGACATTAGATATTGAGGTTTTTCGTGGTGACATTGTTCAAATTCATCATTCGCATAATATTTAACACGTGCCTAACGGTCTCCACGCAATAGAGTTTCCTTCAATTTCCTCCACGAGTGTATTGCAACTTTTGTTTCTCTTAATTTATCACTTGTATTTATCTTAGATATTCATGGACCTAACTTTGTCATGCAATGGCCTTTCCTTGGAGGGGAGGATTATTTTCCAAAACAAGGAAACAAAATGGTTCGATGAACTGGGTGCGCTCAATGAATTGAATGAATCTGATGAACATCCATGCCTATGGAATGGAGTACGCTGCGCAAAATTTCCTAATTTTAGCAAGGTAGTCATAGAAGTGAATCTCACTCAAATGTTCATCCGTGGAAACATGAGTTGTATGATTTGCGGGATTCTGAATCTAAGGACATTAGTCCTGAAATGGAACGAATTTGGAGGACCATTTCCAGATGGAATATTGGAGTGTAATCATTTAGATATGCCAGATTTGTCTCATAATTAATTCACCAGAGTATTTCCCAATCATATATTTAAATTGCAGGAGTTGAAGTATTTGGATCTGAGCAGTGCCTGCTTCTTCAGTCAAATTCCTCTTGGGTTTGGCATATTTAGCAAGATTGAGATACTGCATTTGGCCTTTAATTTTCCCCACGGTATGATTCTTACGTTCCTTGGGAATTTGATGAATCTAGTAAGTTTTAATTTGAAGGCAAACACATTTTCTCATGGTGAGGCACAGGAGGAATTTGGTAAATTACAGAGGTTGCAGGTATTGGTTTTAACAATATGCAATCTCGTTGGGAATTTTTTTTCAATGTTTGGTAGTTTATCTGATATGGGAAAAATTCCTGAAAGTTTGATGGTTTTGCTGAAAATGTGGCAATTAATGCTCATGTGTAACAAATTTTTTCCTGGGAACTCCTCTCTTTGCAACTATAATTTGTGTGATTGTATCATGCCACCTATATTATCTCATTGATTCCAGATTATTCAAGGAAAATTCCTCCACGCCATGGAATTAAATGTCGTTCCATGGGCTAAGATTCAATGAGTCATAGATCATAAAAAATATCACATAGAACAACTTGATTGGCTATGGAGGTAGCAAAAAAATCTACAGGGTGATGTTGGATGGTGGAGAAGTGGTTGCTGTAAAGAAAATATGTAGCTATCGACAAGGAAAGTTTGGGGCCCGAGCAAAGAAGGAATTCAATGCAGAGATGGATATGATTGGTAGTAGGATTGATATGAATCTGAATGTTAGTTTTGCTATGCTAATTTCATCTTCAAAATTATAAATAAGTTGTTGATCATTTGATTCATGTGCATAGGTTTCTTGAGGTGTTTGTGAGTTTTAAACATGTAAATGTATTAAGTTTTATGAGAATATTAACATTAAAAATAATTTTGAATAGAAGCAATAAAATTTACAACAAACCATCAAATGATCCATTAACACAGTGTTTTGATGAAGGAGTTCACCCCTCCTGGGCTACATCTCGTTGGTCCAGTTTCCATGGCTTGGGCCTATGTACTAGATCAAAATGGAAAAAAGTGTTGTTTACAGTCCTATACTACTCCTGAAACCTGCTCCAACATGCTCAAAATGTCAAAATCATCTAGGATAGACTCTTTTCTGAGCCCAATTTGCTCAAATTTTGCAAAATTTATGGCACAATCAGTTTGGCCTAGAAAACCTACTCCAAAACTGGAGAGAACTCTAGTTAGAACTGGCAATTTTGGAGATCTCACCAATATTGGCAGACTCTGCCAAATTGGCCGCCGAATTAAACTAAGGTTAATTAAAGGTTAAGGGCGGTTTAATTATCGGATAAGCAGGGCTTAGCGCTAAATGCACATTTAAAACAAATATGAATTAAACAATAGGATTAACGCAAATGTATGGATTATGGGTTAATTAAACCACTGTTTAATGCTAATTTCGCGCATTAATATAAGCCCTCCGACGTGGATATAACATTGTGGTTCCATGGTAAGGGGGTTGGCCCCCTCGTTCGCCCTTCGGTCAATGGTATTGAATATAAATCAACTCCACCCGCATACTATGTTAAGTTTTGTTATGTGGATATGGTGGTAAGATTTGTAGTTTGTGTGGGGGAGGTCGCAGGGTCGACCCTGACCTCCGCCCGTCCTACAACATTAATTTTTCCTTACTATATATTTAATCCAACCTTTTAACTTGAAATTCGGCCTTTGATCATAGTTGAAAATTCGTCCTTTGGGAGGGGCACGTGGTGGCCTCCAGGCTTGCCACGTGTCCTCTTCCCATTGGCTCCTCCCCCGACCAATCAAATTGCAACAAGTCACCCACTTAGAAACCAACCATACTATATATTTAATCAACCTTTGAACTTGAAATTCGACCTTTGATCATAGTTGAAAATTCGGCCTTTGGGAGGGGCACGTGGCAGCCTCTGGACTTGTCACGTGCCCTCTTCCCATTGGCTCCTCCCATAACCATTTAAATTGCAAAAAGTCACCCACTTAGAAACCAACCGTGAAGTGACACTTGGCATAGTGTCATTGGGCGAAATGAAGTAATATTCTGGGAATCTTTTTTTTTTTCTTTTCTTATTTTTCTGACTAGGCTGCCATGTCACCATTCTGTCCTTTCTGCAAAAATTTTAGTTGTTTAGGAAAATGAACAACAGGCTCTATCTTCCTCATACAGAGTCGGTTTTCAATGAAACGAATTGCGCTAGATTCCTAGTGACGAGCAGAGGCATAAAATGTGGTGAAGGTTATGTTGCATTTTAAGTAATGACTAGAAACTATTGGTCTACGAATTTGTGCCCAATGACAACTGATTTGATTGCCTGAGTGGGAATGAGAATGATTCATCGAGAGAATTGTTGCAGTGGCATGTTCATCATATGATTACAGTAAGTGTTGCCCATGGGCTATGTTATATGCATAATGAATGCTCCCCTCCCATACTGCATAGGGATACCAAATCAACCAACATATTTTTGGATGTAAATATCGAGGCCAAGATCGCTGATTTTGGTGTACCGAGGAATGAATTCGAGGCCCAGATTGTGATTTTGGTGTGGCGAGGATTCTTCACAAGTTGGGCTAGGAGGATTACTTATCCATGGTGGTTGGATCTTATTTGTACATCTCTCCAGGTGATTTAATATTTTTATTTCTAGATGTTTTTATCTTTTCTTTGGTAGTAGCTATGGAGTTACAAGAATGGCTAAGGCTGTAATTCACTAGAGAATGTTGTGTTCGCAGAGAGTTCTAGGGATTGCAAATATATTGCAGTGACTTGTGTCCAATCATTTTTTTTTGTCTTTGTAATTAGTTGTGCTAGAATAATATTACCTCAGGTTGTAGTTTACTAGAAAAGCATGTGTTGATCTTTTATGCTGATATTTTTACCCCTTAAAGTTCATTTTTCTACGAGGTTTTTAAAACCCTTGTGCCATGCTTGTCTCTATAATGAGGTTTTTGAAACCCTTATGCGAGTCTTCTATTGCACTCGTGTCTATTCCTAAGTAAGAGTATTTTTACCCTTTCAGTACTTGTTGATCAACATAAATTGTTAACTATTTTGAACACATTTTTCCCTTTTTAATTCTTCTAATGTCTGTGAATGCGATGCTTGCAATCACCATGGAGAAACTGCTGCAGAATGGTAGCATCCAAAAATTCAAGCCTTGATATTGAAGTGGGTGCCTAACGGGAAGGTGAGATCATTGGTGTACCACAACACATAAGTTATACAAGAATGTCTTTATTAGAAGGTCTATGTGCTCATTTTGGGAGTATATCAACCATTTATTATAATAAAGGAGGCCATCATATGCCATATCTTGGTGTGAATGCTTTCATATTGATCTTATTTTTTATCAAAGTGCATGAATGAATATGATTTGGTCTCCTCTATATGAACATATACTATTATCCCACTAGGCCGACCATTCCAATTATTGTTCTAGGGGGGGGGGGCAATAGTGGAAAATATTGTGATGACTCTCAAGAGTTATAGCTGGCAGTTCATAGGCTCAATCTTCTAGCTTGAATATTTATTTCCCAATTATTCAAGTGGCTAAATTTATTTTCTCTTGTTATTATTGAATTTATTTTAGGAATGTTGAAACTACCATTTCTTATGTTTTGGAAAAGCGACGGCATATTCTATTCTTCCATTTCTAGTGTTTAAATATTGTTTAATAAAAATCCCATCTTGTAGGGAAATGTTTCTAAAATGTGCCAAAGAAATACTTGTAAAATTTAATGCAGTAATGGAGGCATATCAAACCTGGTGAAGCTAGCTCACCACAGGACAATGTAACACAAAGAAAAGTTGGATGTAGTGTTGATATATGAACCTTACATTTATAAAGTGTGCATCTAATTTTTATAAACACGTCATAAATCACCATTGTAATAGTGGACTCTTAACAATACATTGAAATCTTTTCGATTAGGCCATGATTTTATGAGCTAGGGACATTTTTATGGATTCCACTCTCCATAGTCCAGTTATAGTTATATTGGGTATACTTCAAACCTCATAGCATTCTTCTTTGTAGGAGAGTTCTATTGATTGAAAATCTCTTGTAGTGTCTTATTTCGAGACATCTTGCTTTTATATTTGTTAGTATCTATGCAGTCACAAGAATGGATGAGGATGGAATTCGCTGGAGAATGTTGTGTTGGTAGAGAGTTATAGGGATTGCGAATTTATGGCAATGACTTGTGTCTAAGACTTTTGTTTTTGTCTCTGTTAGTAGTTGTGCTAGAACAAGATTAGCGCAGGTTGTAGTTTACCCAAATATCATGTGTTGATCTTTTTTGTTGAGATTTTTACCCCTTAAAGTTCACTAGTGTCTGATGTTTTTCAAACCCTTGTTCTAGTCTCTATAACGAGGTTGCTAAAACCATTATGCGAGTCTTCTATTACACTTGTGTTTGTTCCCAAATATGAGTATTTTTACCCTTTTATTACTTATTGGTTGACATAAATTGTTAACTATTTTGAACAAATATTTCCCTTTTGAATTCTTATGATGTATCTAAATGTGATGCTTGTAGTCACCATGATGAAACTGCTGCAGAGTGGTAGAATCCAAAAAGTATAAGCCTTGACATTGAAGTGGGTGCTTGCCGTGAGGGTGACATCGTTGTTGTATCATATCACGTATGTTGTACAAGAATGTCTTTATCAAAATACCTATGCACACATTTTGGGAGCAGATCAACCAAATTCTTAAAATAAAGGAGGCCATGATATGCCACATACCGATGTGAATGCTTTCATCTTGATCTTATTTCTGATCAAAGTGCGTGAAGTAAGATGATTTGTTCTCCTTTATATGCACATATACTATTATCGCACTACGCTGACCATTCCAATTGTTGTTCTATGGGTGGAAATAGTGGAAAATATTGTCATGACTCTCAGGAGTTATAACTGGCAGTTCACAGGCTCAATCTTCTAGCTTGAATATTTATTTCCTAATTAAATTGATCGAAATTATTTTCTCTTGCTATTATTGAATTTGTTTCAGAAATGCTAAAACTATCTTTTCTTATGTTTTGGAAAAGCAAGGGCATATTCTATTCTTCCATTTATGGTTTTTGGATATTATTTAATAAAAATCCCTTCTTGAGGGGAAATGTTTCTAAAATGTGTTAAAGAAATACTTGTAAAATTTAATGCAGTAATGAAGGCATATCAAACCTAGCGAAGCTATCTCACAAGGGGACAATGCAACACAAGGAAAAGGTGGATGTAGCGTTGATATATGAACCTTACATTTATAAAATATGCATATGATTTTTATAAACACATATCAAAAATCACCATTGTAATAGTGGGTTGTAAACAATACATTGAACTCTTTTTTATCCTTTTAGTTGAAGTGTAAATGTCGAAGTTATCACAATGCACTACTAAATAAACAATGTTGGTCTACTTCTTACTAACTAGTTTTGATGCTTCAGTGTCATTCTCAATCTTATACAAATCAAGACACAAAAAATAAATTGAGATTGACACCAATAAGGATTCAAAATCTCTTTCAGCATTAGAGATCCAAATTTATTGACCTCAGATAGTCTTTAGATGTCTATAGATTTTATCCCATAGGTGTGTCAATATCATACATGTTGTACCCCTTAAGGGATGCTTCATATCACCCTATGGTATTACCGATGTCATTAATCTTGGTGCTAGCATTGTTGTGGTACTGAATACTTTAAGCATTGATAAGTAATGGGAGGAAATTTAAATTTTAGTCCATTACTTTGGAAAAAATGACACCTCTGGGTGAGATCATAATGTTGTTGATATGTAGATCTACGTCAAGAAAATCCTAGTAACTTCTCTAGGTTGTGACTTTAGAGGCTTATGCTTCACTTGTGACTGATATAAGAACGTAGTGATGGTTTTGGTATAATGCCTACTCAAGTTAAAAAATGATTTGCTTTACTTTTCCATGATAATCCCCGTCATTGTATCCTATAACATTTGTATCTTCCTTATCCGAATGGAAAATGACATCCACCCATGGTATTCATCCACCCATTTTATCCATCCACCCATGGAATTTACCCATGGTATTCATCCACCCATGGTATTTATCCACCCATGGAATTTACCTATGGTATTGTAACAAAAAAGGCTGTAAGTAACAAGTCATATTTTGTAAAAGGACAGATTGTCCACCACAATGTAGCTTCTACAATTATTCTCTGTTTTAATAAAAAACATTCTTTGTGGTTTTATTTATTGTGTGTTCTCTCATTTTGTTGGCATTTCAATTTTTCAGATCTTCGGGGCCTCCCCCCAAGATCCAGATCAGTGGTATCAGATTCAGGGTACGAATCCATGGGAATAAGGGTTTGAAGCATATTTCAGTTTTAGCGTTTTGCAACCATATTGAGCAAACTCCATGCAAGTTTCATGACCTCCATGAAGCACTTTCTTGGACAAAGTGGGAATAATTCTTGTTTTTTTTTCATTTATTTGCAGGATTTTTTTGGGCGACGAGTTTGTAGAGCAGATATGAAAATATCGGTGATTTTTTTTTAGAAAAAATTAGCAGATCTGGATTCCTTGCGAAAAAATATCCAATTTCAAAAACAAAATAAGTCAAATCGGAGTTAGGATGAGGGAGATATCGCTGATTCAAAATAAACAATGTTGCAGAAATATTTATGAAGACAATTCATGGATGACGGCTCTCCTATTTTTGCAGTTTTTAGTGCGAAATTTTAGAAAAATGGCTATAGCTCTGAGCTCCCCTTGAAAAATCACCCCATTAAAAAAAAAAAAAAACGGTTGAATCGGAGTCCGGACGAGGGAGTTATTGCTGATTTAAAATCAACTAAATTTTATTTTATTTTTATTTTTTTTCAGAAAGTTTATTACGGCGAGACAGTTCCAACGCGAATATGAGAGTCTAGAGTCTCTAGATAATGATTTCAAACATATGGGAAGATGCAAAATGATCATTCTATTTCCAAAAATAGGTTATAATAAATATTTTGAGTTATATTAACCTATTTCCGCCCATTTTAAATCTGGAGCAGCATTAAGAGCGGGTTCCCTTTGGAAACGTGCCCTCCCATCCCACTTTAGTAGGCACCTACTTCACATTCATCAGTTTCGGCATAGCAGTTTTCAGCTTGGGTTATTTGGAGACGTTCCCTCCCAACCTAGGCTATGTAGGCACCTGCTACTTCATAAACAATCAACATCACGTTATGAGTCAATTGCACAAAATCCTTCTCATCAAAGTCCATTTGCTAGGCCGCACACTATTAGTATCACAGTTAGTCACAAGCATTACAGGGTATATCTATTCTTGGATCTTATTTTTTCATGGTTTTGGGTCATCCATAAACCCACACTTCATCGAAGTCCATTTTCTAGGTCACACACTGTCAATATCACAATTGGTCACAAGCATTACAAGGTATCTCTATCATTGGATCTTCTTTCATCATAATTATGGGTTAACCACACAAAACCATTCTCTTCAGTGACTCTTCTTATTCAACAAAGGATTCTCAGGAGAGAACTTCATGCAATGGGGACCATTGCTTCTTAAGGAGGGAGGAATGATCTGAATGGAAAATGGCATCCACCCATGGTATTCATCCACCCATGTTATCTATCCACCCATGGAATTTACCCATGGTATTGTAAATGGCATCGACCCATGGTATTCATCCACCCATGGTATTTATCCACCCATGGAATTTACCCATGTTATTGTAAGTGGCATCCACCCATGGTATTCATTCACCCATGGTATTGTAAGTGAGATCCACCCATGGAATTTACCTGTGGCATTGTAACAAAAAAAGGCTGTAAATAACAAGTCACATTTTGTAAAAGGACAGATTTTCCACCACAATGTAGCTTCTACAATTATTCTATGTTTTAATAAAAAGATTCTTTGTGGTTTTATTTACTGCGTGTTCTCTCATTTTGTTGGCATTTCAATTTTTCAGACCTTGGGGGCCTCCCCCCCAAGATCCGGATCACCTCCCCAATAACTTGATCCTCCAAGTTGCAGATTTTTTTCCTTTATGTGAAATCCTGTGGGCATATGTATCTACATGTAACTGGAAAATATCTTTTAGGTTTATCAAAAAAGACAAGTATTTGG
Organism: Pinus albicaulis; assembly: GCA_034641835.2. NCBI lineage: Eukaryota > Viridiplantae > Streptophyta > Pinopsida > Pinales > Pinaceae > Pinus > Pinus albicaulis. The sequence continues at coordinate 909,112,761 of CM076579.1, read as the reverse complement.
GAGTATACTTATTAATTTTGAATGGCTAATTTTTTGGATCATGGATATTTATAGGGATGATGGTTGCCACTAATTGAATAGACCATTTGGGATTTTTCTTTATCGAAGTCAACATCAATATCAGTGCATGCAATGTTGGATGTGTCTATCCTCTTAATAATGACTATGCTTCATCTATATTGTTGCAATCATTTTAGGATTATGGATCTTTATCGGGAAGATGGTTTCCATAGCGACTAGACCATTTGGGATTTTTCTTCTTTCAATCAACATCAACAATAATGCATGAAATGTACGATGTGGCTATCCTTAACAGTGACTGTGTTTCATCTCCACTACTACAATTATGTTGAGATGTGGCAAGTCATTGTGGGACGCAGTTGGAAATATTTTGGATGCCATATTTTATTTGTTATATGTTTATAGGGTTTTCTAATGTATCTTCTAGTCTAATTTGCTCAGAATCCGATAGGGATTTATTTGAATCCTAAGTTTAGTTGTCAAATCTCCACAATTTGAGTGCCCCAGCAGCCATTGCCGCAACAACCCAATACAATACAACAAGAGTTGTAAAGGCTTCAAAAAACTTGTGGTTTATTACAGCACCAAAACAAAAATATATTTAACATCAAAAAAATCGACTACAACAAGGACTATCAGAGGCCTCTTCACATAAAATCCACTCACTTGTTTCATACATCTGTCCTTTGCAGGCATTGTATTTTGTTTCAACAACCTTCTTATGTTTTTCCTTCTCATATTGCTTTGTATAATAGGCATGGGATGTGCTCTCTAACAAGGTAATAATAGATATTGCGGCATCAACTCAGATAACGAGTGCTCATGCTCAAGAAAAACATTCACTGGTACTTTAATTTTTTTTTGTCAACAACAATAAATATGAAATTTTATTTCATAGGTGTTCAGAATACTCGAAAAATGCACAATTTTTCCCTTAGACTTATATTTTTTTCCAAGGGATTTCTTACTCTGTTTTGATTTAGAATTAGACTTAGATTTTTTTTTCCATGAAATTAGAACTTGGATTCGGTCATTGTCTATTTTGGATTTTGAGCTTCTTAACCATGCAAGGAATGACATGTTGTGGGGTCCAACATTTTGTTCCGTGTTCATATTGACCTCTAAAATTAGTTTGGTGTTCATATTGACCTCTCCATTTAGTTTTATGTTGATATTGACCTCTAAAGAAATGCAAAGGCTTATTAGAATACCATTTGAGAAGAAAAATACACTAGTTATATTGTATCAAAGTTGGTAAGTAGCTTGCCACAAATATCCTAGAACAATTGAGGTGTATGGGTCTTTGGATTCTTCTAAGGGGGGTTTAGATCACTATTTTGTAGCAATTGAAGTGTTTTATTTAGTATTGGAGTTTATTTAGTAGGTTTCTTTTTATGAAGTTATTATAACTTTGAGGTATACAAAATTATTGGGAGTTTGTGTTGCCAAGTTAATACTAATTATATGGTTAATGCGTTAATATAATACTTAGTTCCCTTCATTTTTTACTTTGTTTGCAATCCGAATATACAACTATCTTCATTTTCCCAACTTGCTTATTGATTACCTTAATTTATCTTGTAACACCCTCCTCCCACATCTACCCAAGTAACCGACCTACCGGGGTAAACATGTGATGAAGAGTTACTATGATATGATTCAAATCGCTATGTATTAGTTAAGGAAGTGGAACTGACGAAACATAGTCAAATTGACCTTCTACACATGCAACATAAGCCCCAGGATCCATCCAACACTTCCAAGTGACCAACCCCTGAGACAACCTCACATTTTACTGCATTAAATCCTAATTCACTCCCATGACATGGGCATGCCTGTGATTGGAACCCTCCAGTTGCTCCCACAATAAGGCATGCCTGCGACTGACGACTTTTATAGGTAGTTATGTGCCAACGACTTCAAATTTCGTGCTACTTTTTTAGGGATAGGACTCAGGCCACTGCCCATAACTCCTTGAAACTTACATAAATGAAAAATAACATCGAAACAATGATACAAATGAAAATACTTGAACAAGGACTTGACTGGACCCCTACTAGCCATGATAGAAATTTCGTCAAACATGTCACAAATATGCATTCTATAGGTTAAAACAATAGATCTGAGCGTAGGGGTCTCACACTTATTTGAGAATCACTAAGAAGCATTGATGCGTCATCAAAATAACTGCACTACCATCTACTAAGCCATATATTCATTATACATTCAGTGATTAACCAAAACATGAGAGAGCCATACATTATCATTGTTATAAAACTCACTCATAACTAGCATATAAATAATAAAAATATCAAGGATATAAAAATGATAAAAAATAGATATAAACAAGTATGTTTATCCATAAAATATCAAGGATAAAAAGCTCTTATTGATGATTGTATAGACTGAACAGGTATGAGACTTCCAAAAACCACCCGACCATAGACTAGGCTGAACCAAATATTTCTTTCAGCCAGTCACCCCCATGCCATATTCCAAGAATGAATGTGGTATCTCATAAAAAAAGTAATTAAAACCAAACTAGGGCTTCTAGAGGCCAAACTACCTCAACCCCCAACCAGTGATTCCACCTCACGATCAGATATTACTAACCATCACCAGATTGGTCTCTACCCAAGTTGTTTAGGGCTCTAGAGCATTTGTCCAACTAGGACTTCTAGGACTAGTAACACAACTCACAAAGGGCTTCCAGAGTGTTTGTCCACCCAACGCTTCCAGGACTAGTAACTCAACCCAAGTTGTTATAGGGCTTCTAAAGCGTTTGTCCAACCAAGTATTCTAGGAACTAATAACTCAACCCACAACCAAAGGAACATGAAAACCAACCATAAAAAAAATTAAAACTCACAACACCATGGCTATTCAGGAAATGGAAAGGCTAGGAAAAACCATTGTCAATCTAGGAAATCATCCATGCCAATGACAGATCATAACCAAATAACCACATGCATATGCCATGCATGCCAAAACTAGCAAGGAAATCATACATGCAACTCGGTACCTGCAAGAAAAATTCGTTGTAGCTGTTGATCCTGATGTCCTCTTGCGCTTTCCTTCTTTTCCCTTGCCTTCTTGCTCCAAATACCAAGTATGACGCACTCCACTAAGAGTGCTCCAAGAAAACTCTAAGTGTCCAAGAGTATGAGAAAGAGAGAGAATAGAATGAGAGCTCCAAAACTGAACCGAAAAAAAATTGAACTAACAAAAGGTTCCAACTGATCCTCATAATCCTTTTTATTAACGAGGCCTCTAATTTCTTCAATTTTCCATTATTTTCCTTCATTTTCCTCCTCACATGCAACCTGTGACCTTTCACCTTCCTTTTCTTCTATTTTCCATTATTTTCATAAATAAATGCCAATAAATGCCACTTTGCCTTTCCAAATCATTTTCCATTTCCTTTCTAAAGCCTTTGCTAATTTCCATAGCCATACTAAACCAAATGAACACCTACTCTAGGATGTTTTCCCCAAAATTCAAATTGGAATACGTGTCCCATGACCAAGGTATTATTAATTTTCCTTTATTAACTTTTACATGGATTTGTTTCTAGGTTTATTAAAGAACCCCCCCCCCCCCCTTGAGGGAACACTGTCCTCGGTGTTCAATGGCGCCTACAACCAACAAGACTGTTGAAAGAAAAAAAGGCTTCCCATGGAGCTTTATAACTTATCTTTTTGTAGTATTTACAATGAACACTTGCTGAGAAGCAACAAACATGACAAGATAATAACATGACAACAATAGTGACATGACACCCATACCGCTTATTGGAGCTTTATAACATAGCTCGTGGAAGTATTTACATCCATATGCATACATACATATACCAAACATATCAAATCATGTACCAAAAACATATACCGAAGACATATACCAAAACATTACCTCAAACAACGAATAGAGAAGGATACGTATCCCACTTTTGATCTGCCATCTCTTATGTGGCTTCATTAGGCCTAAAGTGCTTCCACTACACTTTAACCTTCTTGATTTCTTGGTTTTGGAGCATGAGCATATTTCTCTGCAAAATTCATCGTGGTTTCGGCTGGAACTCTCCTTCTAGGTCCACCTGCAATACAAACCAGTCAATCACATGATCAACATATTTAACATACTTCTTAAGCAATGACACATGGAAAACATCATGGAATTTCATTGTCGGAGGCAGTGCAAGTCGATAGTCTACTGGTCCAATCCTTTCAATAATCTTGAAAGGTACGCAAAATTGAGGTGCCAACTTGGCACATGATCCAATCCGCAAGGAGCTCTTCCTGGGCTTGATGCGCAAGTACACCTGTTCCCAAACATGAAACTCCTTAAAAACTTGTTTTGATCCACATAAATTTTTTGTGTATCCTATGATGCCTTTATATTATTCTTGATTACCTGCATTTCCCGTTCCATCTTTGCCAACATATCCGGTCCTATCAACACCCTATTAACTGGATCACTGAAACTGATAGGAGTATTACAACTACACCCATAGAGTGCCTCAAACTAAATCATCCTTAGTGACTCCTGATACCCATCGTTATAAGCGAACTCAACTAATGGAAGGTACTCTTCCTACTTTCGTTGATGATGCATCACATGGATCCTAAACGTGTCCTTCAATATCCTGTTGACCCTCTCTATTTGTCCATATGTCTACGAATGATAAGCTATGCCGAAGGCCAACTCTGTACCCAAACCTACAAATAAATATTTCCATAACCTAGAAGTAAACTTAGCATCCTTGTCTGACACAATATTCTTTGGAACACCATGAAATATCAGTACATCTCTGATGAACACCTGTGCTACATCATTAGCCGAATACGTAGAATTCATTAGAATGAAGTGTGATACCTTCATCAACCATTCAACCACAACCATAATTGAGTCATGTTGTCTAGATGTCCTCGACAAACCTGTGATGAAGTCCATGGAATGACCTCCCATTTCCACTCTGGAATCAAAATAGGTTGTATTAACCCACATGGATGCTTACACTTTGCCTTCATTTGCTGAAAATCCAAGCATATTGCCACAAAATCTGCCACTTCTTTCTTCAAGTTCAACCAATAGTATAATTTCTTCACCGCTGTCAATATATTTTGATATCCTAGGTGACTTGAATACGATTTCACATGAAATTCACTCAATATAGTCTTCTTTATATCATCATTTTTTGGCACGTATATCCTATCCCTAAATATAACCAGTCTATTTGCCGTGAAATGATAGTCCACATCCTATGCACCTGCACCTGTACCTTTACTCTGATGTAACATGTACCTGTTATCCTGCTGACTTGCTTGTAAGATCCGATCTTGTAGATCTTTCCCATAAGAACTCATAGCTACTCTATGGTTTACCTGTATTTGCCTGCTAATAGAATCTACAACCCTGTTTCCTTTACCTTTAATGTACTTAATCTCAAAGTCGAACTCACTAGTTGTGTCCAACCATATAGATTTCCTGGTATTCAAATTCAGTTGGTCAAATATATACCTCAATCCATTGTGATCGCTCATTAGTACAAACCTTCTGCTAAGAAGATAGTGCCTCCACATATTTAATGCATAGATGATTGCTGCCAACGCAAGATTATGTGTTAGATAATTTTTCTCGTGCTCATTCAGTTTCCGTGACTCATAACATACTACCCATCCTTCCTGCATAATAAATCCACCAAGCCCTCTCTTGCAAGCATATGTACATATCACAAATTCTTTGTCCAGATCTATAATCTTTAGAACTGGAGTGTTTTCCAACAACTGCTTCAAATGTTCAAAGATTGCTGCAGATTCCTCTATCCATTCAAACTTCTTACTGTTTCGTTGCAAGGACATGATAGGATATGCAATGTGAGAAAATTTCTTGATAAACCTCCCGTAGTAACCTGCTAACCCCATAAATTATATTACCTCATCCACATTCCTAGGAGCTTCCCACTCCTTGATAACCTTTATCTTTTCTACATCTACTAATATTCCTTCCTTGGAAACAACATGTCCCAAGTAATGTACCTCTATTTGAAAGAAACTGCATTTTATAGGCTTGGCATATAAATGATGCTCTCTCAGCAATCTCAATATTGCTGCTAAATGTTCGACATGTTCTTCCTCATTCTTATAATAGAAAAATATATCATCAATGAATAAAATAAAAAACTTGTCAAGATAAGGACACAACATACTATTCATCAAGCACATAAAAATATATGGAGCATTATTCAAACCAAATGGAACCACAACTAACTCATAATGCCCATACCTGGACCAAAAATATGTCTTGTAAATGTCCTCTTCCTTGATGCGCACTTGATGATATCCGGATCTCAAATCAATATTTGAGAACACTGCTCCTCCCTTCACCTAATCGAACAAGTCATCCATCCTGGATAATAATAAATACCTGTTCTTAATGGTCACCTTGTTCAAGTTCCTGTAATCAATGCATAACTTGATGGTACCATCCTTCTTGATCACAAACAATATTGGTGCACCCCATGGCGATACACTTGGCCTAATGTATCCCTTGTCAAGCATTTCCTTCAATTGCAATTTCAAATCTACAAACTTTGGATTGCTCATCATGTACGTTGCCTTTGATGTTGGTGCTTCCCCTGGTACCAACTCAATAGAAAAGTCTACTTCCCATTGAGATTATATTTCTAAAATATCTGTTGGAAACATATCCTAAAATTGTTGTAAAACTAGGTACCTACTCAAGACATTCGCATCCTCAACTTCCTTACCTTTGTCATTTGAAATATGTATTACAAATATCACACACCCTTTCCTGTGACTACGATTTTCCATCATAGTTATCACCATTCTAACTGATGTTTCCTTCTTCTTACCCTACAAGAGTCTTTGTTCCCCATTTTCATCCAATCACTCAATAGATTTATCATAGCAATCCACTTTGGTCCTATGGAGATATAGCCATTCCATACCCAAAAGCATGCTATATGAACCCAACAAAAATACATTCAAAAATGTTGATGTAGGCATACCATTCAACTCAAGTGCACAAGCTCTTACCCAATGATGAACTCACTTCTTTGTACTTGTATCCAACTGCACTAACCAAGATTTTGCAAGCACTTATTTATTCAAACCAAACTTATCCACCAAGTCATGATTAACATAACTATAATTAGATACAGGGTCAATCAAAATAGAAACAACTTGATCACAAAACTTACCATCCATCTCAATTATAGATGCCTGATGATCCGCCTACCTATCATCCAAAGCTGCATAAATTCGAGGAAATCTCTATCCAAGATCCCCCACTATCTACGCTTCCATAGCACTGTAGATCTACGGTCTACCACCGTGATGTTGTGGAAAACATCTCCCGTGATGATCTTTTCCACAAGTCCAACACTGTAAAGGCTTCCATCCCGCACCCTTGTTTTTATCCTCAAACTGAAATCCCCGCCCTTTGTCATATGTGTTGAAATTCTTGTGCGATGTTTCATTTTGTTTTTTACCTGTGTCCCGAGGCCTTGCTCAATTCTTATCCAATTTCTCTTTATTCTTATCATTACCTTTCTAGTCCGGCTTAGTCTCAGAGCTACACTTTGATTGCTCGTAACAATACTTTAGCTTCCAGATAGCCTCCTCCAATGATTTAGGTTCATAAAAATAAATTCTATCTTTGAATGTTACCAACAACCCACTGATGAATATCTGAATCTTGGCCTTCTCATCCTTAAGGTAAGGCACATACCTCAATAACTCCAAGAACCCGCTACTATACTCCTCATCGGTCATAAAGCCCATTTTTAGCTCATAAACCTCTTTTGTCCTCTCGTCATAGTACCTCTCCGATGGGTACTTCTTCTTGAATGGTCTCTTGAATTCACTCCAAGTCAACTCCTTTGCATAAATATCTCTGATGATCTTTACATCTTCCCACCAGATTTATGCTTTACTTTTAAGACTGAACGTAGCTATTTTGGCCTTCATGTTCTCTAAGTAATCATGTAACATGAAGAACTTATTCATTCTAATAAACCATGCTTCTACTTCATGTGATTTATTCATTTCCCCATCGAATGTAGGTGGATTTTATTTCTTGAAATCATTCGAAAAATATCCCCTATCACTCCTCCTGTAAGGATGATAAAGATGACGACCATGATACCTCTCAGAAATAGAACTAGAATAGTACATGTGTCCATCACCTATCCTATCTGGTGTATCCAATAACCTGCCATCCCTGATTGTGTCATCTATATTTGACCTGTGCCCATCGTGATATCTATTGACATAGGACCTATTAGTCTTATCCTCTAGTCCATAGCTGATTAAGAGTGGTCCTTGGGTTTGAAATTGTGACAAAATCTGAAGAATTACTGCATTGACTTCTACTTGTTTCTCTTGTACCTACATGAGTCTGTCATTATCTACTTTGAAACTACTTATTTCTTCCTCCAAACTTCATATGATTCATAGGGAGAGTCTCTGTAGTCTACCATCTTGCTAGTCATCTTTGATCTCTTCTCCTTGCAAGGTATATTATGTCAGCTAAACCAAATCATAAACAAACTACCGTACCTTGGTACAATTCGTGGAGGATATATTGTCTACAAGGCCTACCAAATTAGCACAATACATATATAAACATAATCATATCAAAATATAAGCGTATTTTCAGTCATTATCTAGTTATCAATGTGTTATCACTCTATAATTTAGAAGATTGGCAAGACTAAACTATAAAGAACAACATCAAAACCACTTGAAGCCTAGGATCTAGCCCTCCTAGAATCAAAGAGGGATCTCTCTATTAGATTTAGATTTGTTTAAGTTTACTGATGTTAGGCTAGTTAAATTGATTGTAAGAGTTGTTTGTTTGATTGTTCTTGGTTGGATAAAAGGGGTATTTCCTAAACAGTTTTCATCGGGCTATGGAGTCAAAATAGGCTGGGTGTACACATCAAATCCCAGAGCGAATGAAAAGCAAGATAGCTATGAATACTGGTGTTTATATCTGAGTGTAATTATGGGACAGAGAAAAGTTCTTTCCGCAATGAATTAAGAGCAACTAAGAATTCTTAAATCTTACATCAGAAGAAAACATTGAAATCGTAAAGGCAGTCATAATTAAGGTACTCTGAAACAAAAAATATTAATCTAACCTTTCTGCTTTACAAATATAATTATAAATGGACACAGGAAGAGATTACAGTGAGAAAAAAATTAAACATGAATGAGGGAAAAACATCACCAGGACACACAACACATGAATCTTGTAGAATAATCTCTTTATTGATGCTCCAACTTGAAAAGTACGAATACTTGCAATGAAAAGTGTTTACAAAACCAGGGTCCAACCCTTGTTATAGAATGAAAACTTGCATTTAAACTATTGGCACCGACTTGCCGTTATCAGAAGGGAAATCGGTTCGTTTACTACAGGGTTAACTGAAAAATGGGTCTGTGCGTCTCAAGCATAGATGTATGTGACTGTTTCTAGAGAGATGTCCAAAGTACAAGTGGAAGTTTCCCTTCATTGTAATTGCCCTCTGGCAGGTGCCTGATGTTCTGGTGGAGCCGTTATCTGATGCCGTGGTGGTTTGTTGTGCTGGCGGGTCTAATACACTGGATGTGATGACACTGAAAATTCACTAGGCTGCCTGCTTTGTCACGGAACTAAGTTGTCATCCTTCCTGGAGCTTGCATAGTTTTTCCCAACTCTCTGGATTCGGGATTTTGGTCTTGTTCAACTTCCTATAGAATTCATCGGTCTTTGTATACTTTACGAACGTTGGTTTCAACTGAAAAATGTGCTTCACCACATGCTGTATGAAGACATCGTTGCTGATGACTTCATAGAATGCTTTCCCAGTCACAATGTTCTTCAAATTTGCGAACTTGGTTGTGTCCTCGGAGATCTTTGTGAGTTTCTTTACATAATAAGTCCTGGGCATCAGTTTATCATTGATGAAAAACAAGGAAGGCAAACCTCTTTCATTCAGTGGATCAATCCTGTTGAGAAACCTACTCACCTTGATCTTGAGTTGATGGCATCTCTCTTCTAGATGTGTGACTAGACCCTTCTTATTCAACACCCTTTTAACCTCAAGAATAGAAGCTGCTCTATCAACCACTTCTGGTTGTTCCAATTCATGGCTACTCTTGGAGTTCAGGAATTTGATGATGTTGTTGGCGGCTTGGGCCTTGTCCCCAAGTTCCTCCTTTTTTTTCTCAATGGTAACCTTCACTACCTCAATTATATCCCTTTGTTAAAAAAATCTCTGAATTGAGGGACATATATCATTTATAGACTCAATTATGTCCAACCAAATAATTTTCTTGACTTTTCACATCATGTTTCCAATTAAGGATTCCTGAAGAGATTTCTGCAAGCTTTCATTTATATTTTTGCTAATCTGCAACTCTATAGCATGTGTAGAGTCTTTCCATTTGAGTTGCTCCAACAGGTCATTGAGTTGATTCCACAGCCTTTTGATCTCTGCTGATTGTAAAGACATGTTCTCCATCGCCTTGGCCATCTTCTCAGTACTTTCCCTTGGTGCTCCTGTGGATGTTGTGGTTGCTGGGATTACTGTGAGAGGAACTTCTTGTAGGGGAGTCATGGCCTTAGCTGCTTCTTTGGCTTCTCCCTTCACTGCATCCCTTATTTATTTATGTCTTTCTTTGATCATATTACCCATCTCATCCTCCATTTTCTTGATCTACTCTGCTTGTTCCACAACTAATTGCAACATTTTTGCCTTCTGTGCCTTAGTTGCTTCTATCTCCTTGGCTGCAGGGTCTTCTCTTACTGGCATCTTAAGCTGCCTCCTCAAAGTAGCTATGTCTACATTCTTCTTCCTCACCAGGGTTTATACCACTGGTATGTTTGATGGATTGTACCCGAGCTGTATCACTAATTCCTCCACATATTTTATCCTTGAATATTTGGCCATGGCAGAGATCTTTTCCAACTTTAATCGGGACTGTGCGTTGGACAAGGTCACCTGTAGTTTTGAGAGACTCATGGTTGTGCTAATTAGGGTGGAGGAGATCATTTCCCCAGTCTGCTTTTGCATCTCCATCTGGCCTATTGGGTGGATTTTCTTTGCATCAAACTCAAAATAAGTCTTCTTGTAGTCTGCTGCACCTTTAGGCTGAGGAATTTGTGCCTCCAAGAATTCCATCCTCATTCTTTCCTTCTCAGAGTCAAAGGCTAATAGGAGTTTGCTCTAGGAGCTACCTGTTTGTTTCCAAAATTGATTGTAGGTGTTGGTATTGAGAACCTCATTACTTCTCTTGATCTCCCTGAATGTGCCATATATGTCTTCCTCCTCTTGTTCTATAGTGGAAGTATATGTGGGCATATTCACATTCTGCTGTTGGAATGGCACAGTGGCAGAGGATGTGGAGAAGATCGGGTGGCCACCTGCTCAAGATGAACTTGGTGAATCCCCAATTGTGATGGCAGTTTGCTGGTTTTTCTCATTTCCTTGGTCAAGGCCCATGCTGATCCTGGATCTTTTCCTATATTTCATTTTGAACACCTTAGTGGGGGAATCGATGTCCATGTCTGTTTGATCCTCCCTAGTCCTCTTACTTCCTATTTCCCTTTTAGGTTCCCTTCCTTTGTCCTCTTGAACAGCTATCGCCTTCCTCTCTTATAGAGCTGGTGTTTGGATTCCTGACGTAGATATGACCTGCTCTTCAACCTTTTGGAGTGTGTCTGCCACTCATTCTTCTTAGTTCATGTACTTCTCTATCTCCAATTTGTGAGTATGGATGTAGAGTGTGGACTTATTTTCTAACCTCTTCGTGGAGATGACCCCCATTGGATCATAGGACCAGGTGAAACTGGGTGTGAACTTCATCTCTTTCAATATTTCATCTGCCTCTCCCCTTGCTACCCTGCTGTTGCAGATGAATGTGGCGATTTGGGATTTGATCCTGAATTGTGAATTCTTGGCCGAAAAAAAATGCAGCTCGTCAGCATCTATCATTTTTCTTATGTACTCAAGATAAAATATCCTCATGGAGAGGTATTTGGGTAGTTTATAGGGAGCCAGTTCACTGCCATAAACCCTGATATATGTGTAGTTTTGGTAGAGATACCAGTCTGCTGTCGTGATCTTCTCTATCAACTGCATCACTTTCTTGATTTCCTCACTGACCCTAGGCTCTGTGGTGCTTCTGAGTGCAATGATTGCTGGATGAAAAAATAGATCCACAAAGTTCTTGTATGAATAGTATTCCTACTCCTGTCTCAATAATGTTGTCCAAAAAATGATAGATTGGGATTGAGAATTTTCACCTTGCTTTGTCACGTCGAATTCAAGCTTGCTGGACTGAAAATAGGTAAACATGTACACCAACATAGAGGTGTATTTGAATACCCCTTTAGTTTGAAATTTCAGGAACTGATCATGGATTGCATCAGCAAGGAACTGAGCGTAGTTGAACATAACAGTGGGCTTGGCATTTGTAGAGAGGATAGACAAGAAACCAATTATGGCTTCATCTATCCACTGATCATTATGATAACCAAACAAATAAGACATGATACGGACAATGTGTTGGGTCCTTTATGGAAAGGTGGATGATGGATATGGGGGATTTGTTGTAGGCATTGGTGCATTGTGGATGATGAAAAGCTCCAAGGTTTTAGCCCTACTGGAAAAATATAACTCTTGGTACAATCCTATAAGGGCCTCATATGAAAAATGGATACTATTCTCAACAATGGGGGCCTGTAACATCTCTTGAATGGATGGGGCATTTAGATGAAACAAAATCTCTCCTATAGAGTTCACTATGGATCTTTGCTTAATGTCAAAGCAATATTGACATTTCCTAATTAGCTCAGGGCAACTATGGGTTATAGGGAAGATGTAGTGTGGGAGCTTGGTATTCCACAAGCTGATGCCATTTGCTTCATCAAGCAGATTATCCTCGAGCCAACAGTAGACATCGAACATGTTGAGGTCTGACTCCGTCTCATGGATATTGTAGTCGCTTTTAGCCAAGGGAATATGGTCCAAGTCTACCTAGGGGTAGACCATGGGATTGAAAGGTTTCTGATCTGCCTTGGGAGACATGATTTTATTTTTCACTCCTTGTTTCACCTGCAATGGAGAATGGGCTGAAAGAGAAGGGGAATAGAGAAGGGACAAAAGGTATGAACTGATACTGAGGAACGGGTAAGACCGAAGGGGATCGGGATTAGAAATGAATTACCTGAAACGATAACTATAACCAAGCTCGTAGAGCGCTGGTTGTTCCTTCTTTGACGTGCAATTTACCCTTCGGCCAAGGTGGTTGGTCGTGATATCCTTGCAATTGTCCATAAGTGTCACAGCCTGTGGAAATTCAATAGTAACAACAATGCAAACTTTTTGCGCCACAGTGAATTTGGGCTTTAACAGGTGGCTGGAGGGTAACTGTTGAGTTGGCACAGGTCTGTTAGATAACGGCCTGAACATTCATGGCACAATGGTGCTATTGGTGGGAGGGGATGTGACAGGGCGAAATGGACAGGTGATGGAAGATGTGGCGCAACATTATTGGCAATGGTCACGAGGCGGCAGCAGTTTGCAGGATAGTGAAAATGACTTTTCGAAGGGGGGCTTAGGTGGTAAGCGGTAATAGAGAGGGGGGGGGGGGGGGTGCAAAATTGCAGGAGCGCGACACGTGGAGGAGGGGGTGGTAATGGATACCGCACATTTCGGAACCCCCCCCCCTTTGTTAAAGTCCAATGGTTGAAGGGGGGTCGAAATGCATTGAGGGCTACCGATGGTGAAGTGAGAGGCGCTTATGGAGGGTAAGGTGGGGGGTGCTTAGTGCTGATGAAACGAGGTGATGGGACTGTGGGTCTGGGTTTAGAGATGAGCGCCAGGGGGAAAAGTGTGACGTGGTACACAGGTGGGACCCGACCGCATATCAATCGCAAATCGGGAGGTTTAGTCATGAGCCATATAGGTACACCTAGAATCTTGCGAATTGTGAAGTGCGGGGAGAGGGACCCGCTTGTATTGCACATCACAAAGTTCAGAAATTGGGAAAATAAGGTAAGCGCTAAAATAAGCAAAGTGTGATGTGCACTGATTGGAGGACAATGTGGCAAGGTGGATCCCACTGCATCGACAAATTTGTAAAGGGGCAAATGTTTCGGCAGTAAGTGTATGAGGTTTCATATTACATGATATGTATTGCAAGCGACCAAAAGAGGGGGCAGAGCTACTTTGGTGGGGTTGATTGCATCGCAAGTTAAACAAGATACATGCACGTGCTTCGAATGATAAGTTAAAATATTTGCGATGTGAAATGGTGGTTAGATAGGTAAGGGTGTGATCTTGCGATCGATGGTGGGGGAAGTGACGTGGTAGGGAAGGTGGGACCACCCACAACCCGCAGATCACAGACTTTACCATTTTCTTTAGCGCTGTCCTTTTGAATTTGCGAAGTGCGATTTGGTGCTTGGCAGGACTTGCACAACGCTTCAGATGAATTAGACTTCCCCTTAAAGGATCCTGAAGTCCTCCATATATATATTTTTTTCTTTCGCATCTTCCCCTTGCATATCTACCTACCCGAACTACTCACCTAACATTTTTTATTCCTTTTTAGGGTGCATTTATGCTTGCAGACCCTGAATATTTTCTTTTAAAAATCTAACCTAACCCCTATCCCTTATTTCTCCTACTGGTTTAGATTAAGCTGTTGAACCAATCTCATTTTCTACCTATCTATTGATAAGCCAAGATTAAACAATTTGGCAAATCTTTATTCTCTAACCCATCTAATGATAAGCCAAGATTAAACAGTTTGGAAAATCTTTATTTTCTAACCTATCAACAGAAATTTAAAATTGTCCAGCCATGATTAAACTGTATGACTGGACAAGCCTATCTAAAGAGTAGTGGCATTTGAACTTGCAACACTTTCAGTTTTATTTATTTTTTTGGGTTCTTCTTTCTTTTTCCTTTTTTTTTCATTCTTTTCTCTTTTCTTTATTTTTTATACCCTCTTTTCTTTCTCTTATTTATTTATTTGTTATTTTTTTCTTTTTATTTGAAATCATTTGAATTTTGAAAAGCCTTTCAATAATGACAACCTTGCTAGAAATATGAAGTATCCAGTCACCTTGAGATCCTATAATTTATAGGATAATAATAGTGGCTCCAGCTGGGGATGGCGCTTCCTGAAAAGAAGTGTCAAGAACTTGAGACCAGTAGCCTTGGATGCTCCTTTTTTTGCAATATTTTTACCTCCTTTCCTTTCTTTTTCAACTAATTTCCTTTCTATTTTTATATCTGCTCATCGAACTAGGCTTAGGGCCTTCACTCCGGGCTTCAACCTCGTCCAATGAGTTATTGAAAACTATAAGACTATGGTATTTACAATGATGACAATTTAACCTGAGTTTAGAAGAAATAATGTTTTAGCATCCTGCCATTGACATGACCTCCAGATACTTCGGTACCATCCAACTCTTTGAGAAAGTAAGAGTTATTTCCCCTAAAAGCATGAATGATGTATGGCCCTTACAAAATATTATCAAAATTTCCTTGTTTTCCTTTATCCTCTCTCCTGGAATCCCATTTCAGAACCTTGTCACCTAAATTGAAATCATTTGCCTTGGTTCTTTTGTCAAAGATATCCTTGATGTTCTCTTGCATCACTTGGGTTCTGTTGTAAACCTCTTCTCTAGAATGCTGAAGCTAATGGTGTCATTAATCCCTTCTTTGAATTTCATTTGGTTTAGCTTGGAATTCTTGGATTATCTTCATTACTGGAACTCCCAAGGAAGAAGGAAACACTGCATCCATTCCATAAACCAATTGGTATGTATACATGCCAATTTATTTCTTTGTAGTGAGCCTATAAGCCCACAGAGCATTGATCAACTTATTGTGCCATGATTTCTTATTCTCCTCCAAAAGTTTTTTAATGATGTTCACCAAGATTTTGTTTGAAGATTCAGCCAACCCATTACCTTGAGGGTAGTAGGTCGTTGAATGCCCTAATGTTATATGATACTTGTGACAGAAATCAACCATATTTTTGGATTTGAAGGTTGCAACATTGTCTGTAATGATCTTCCTAGGACAACCAAATCTAGAAAGGATGTTGGTCTCTAGGAATTTTATGATAATTGAGTCAGTGGTATTCCTAGCAGGAGTGGCGTCTATCCATTTGGTGAAATAATATGTGGCAGTAAGGATCCATTTATGTTAAGCAGAGGATGGAGGATGATTTTATCCTATGAAGTCTAATCCCCACTGTTGGAAAGGGATTTCTAGGGAAATAAGTTTTAGGGTTAAGGGAAGTAGCTTCCTCTTTCCCTCAAAGATTTGACATTTATGACAAGCAGTAACCATCTTATGGACATCAGGGAAAATGGTGGGCCAATAAAAAATAACTCTCATGATTTTGTTAGCAGTGGTTTTCCAGTAGAGATGGCCAGCACAGTCACCTCTGTGGAACTCCTGCATTTCTCTATCTGGATCATCCTTTAATAAAATTTAAGCAAAACACCTCCCATATCTTTCCAACACAAAAAATTTTCCAAAATGCAGAACTTAACATCTTTGGGCTTTAGAAATATAGCCTATGTTTTAGATAAACTAGGAGGAGCATTCATATTAGACAATACATACAAAATGTCAGCATACCATGGAGAATTTAGGAACGCTTCATCAATCGGTGGAGTCGCCAGTTCCTCCTGATCATCTAATGTGTGTACCATGTTGATGTCTAGTGTGTGTAAATTAGATTTTTCCATTAATTCAGCTAGTCCTTGACCTTTGATCAACTTGGTAGGTTTGATTTCCAAATCATACTCTAGGATCACTGCAATCCATTTCCCTCTTTTTCCATCAGGACCATTTTGTGTTAGGATGTCTTTGACAACTGCATTTGGAACATAAGCAATGATATGTGAATGTAAATATAGACCCTAAAATCTTTTAGTGCTTTAACTAATGCAAAAGCCTCTTTTTCCATGATATTATATTTCAGAGATGAATCTCTTAATGCCTTGCTGAAAAAAGGCTATTGGCTGTTCTTGTCCTTCAATGTTTTTTTGTAACAAAACAACAATAATAGTATGTTCAGAGGCAAAAGAAAAAATCATGAAATCTTTAGTGAAATACAGACTGATTAGTACTGGGGCCTTTGTTAATGCTAGCTTGACCAAGTCAAAAGACTGTTTCGCTTCCATGCTCCACTTTATTTCTGATCCCTTCTTTAGCATGTTAATGATGTTCCTTAAACATTCTGCCAAGTTAGGTATAAATCTCCTTAGGAAGTTGATTTTTACCAATGAAGGATTGGAGTTCTTTCAAATTTTTGGGATGGCTGATTTTCAATATTCCTTCAGTTCTCCTAGGGTTAATTCTGATTCCATCCTTAGAGATAATATGGCCTAACAATTTTCCTTCTTCTAATCCAAACAATGTCTTCTTAGTATTCAGGGAGAGTCCAAATATTCTGCATTTTTCAAAAACTCTTCTCAGGTGCGTTAAATGTTCTTCATCGGTTTTAGAAAACACAATGATGTCATCCAAATAAATCACAATGAAGTGGCCATTTTCATCAGAAAATGCAATGTCCATGGCCCTTTGAAATGTAGCTCCCGCATTCATTAGTCCAAAGGGAATTTTCACATACATGAAAGTTCCCCAAGGAGTTGTAAAAGCTGTCTTATCTTGGTCATCAGGGTGCACCAACACTTGATTATAACCATAGAAACCATCTAACAAAGATAACCTACTGGAACCCACTACCCTTTGTAGTATGTGATCCATCTTTGGTAAATGGTAGTTATCCTTAAGAGATACCTTACTAAGGTTTCCGAAGTCAATGCAGAGTCTAATTTCACCTGTTTTCTTCCTAGTTGGGACGATATTGGAAACCTATTGGGAGTACTTGAGTGGCACTATGATTTTTTCTTCATACATCTTCTTGATATCTTTCTCAACTAAAGGCATTAAACATGATTTATTCTTCATGGCTTTTGATTTTCTTTGATTGGGATCTTGTGTTGAATGATGCTGGTATCATAGGATTTCAAATCCTCATAGCTCCATGCAAACACATCAATAAATTCTTTGAATAGGGCTATATATATCTTATTCATAATAGTAGGCAGAGATTTATATAGTTTGATGATTTTGGGGTTCTGTTATGTGCCTATATTACATTCTTCAATGTTTGTTCCAGTTGGTTCCATTTTGGGTTTCTTGGCTATATCATTAAAGTCAAATAATTCTTCCAAAGGGACTAGCCCTCTAGGCAGATTATTGTCCTTAAGTTGGAGTATTTCAAATTCTTCTTTTTCAGGGTCTTTCTGGTTTTTTGTATTATGTACAGTTTTGTCAATTGGAATATTTACATTGATATTTACATAAAAAATAGCAGTTTGTTTTCCTTCAGTACTTTTTTCATCAGTAACGTTGTCTTCCTCATCATTCATGTCCACATTATTGTCTTCGAATTCATCTTTGGATTGCAGGAAGCTTTCAATTTGTTTATCACTACCAAAAACTTTCCAGTACCTCATGTTGTTTGGCACTGAAGGTTGGTGTTTGCCCTCAATTGTATGTTGTTTTTTTGGGTGAGGCAGTTTACAGGTACTGGTTGAAAAAGCCAAGCTGTTTGTTAGGACATTTTGGTTTCTAGGGATTACTGCTAGGTCATATTCCTTAAAATTTCTTAAGAAATCATGGATAACATTTCTGTAAGCTCTCAATCTAGGATCTTTTGCTGCATACAATCCTTTAACTTGTTTTATGACCAACTCGAAGTTCCCATGCACAAATATTATTTTTTCCCCCAATTTTTTCAACATTTGTAATCCCAAGAGAAAAGCTTCATATTCATCAATGTTGTTCGTGCACTGAAAATTTAATTTGTATGAATGACCCTGTGCACTATTATCTCTTGTGTTATACACCCAAATGCCTACCCCTAAGTCATATTTGCCACGTTAGCCATCAAAACTCATGTTCCAAAGAGGTTCATTTGCTGGATCGGGTTGCTCTGTTTGTATTTGACTATCATTATTTTCAGTGGGAACATCTTGTATAAGGGAAACATGCGACTCAATGTCTCCATCATTAAAAAAAATGAAAGAATCAAGGTCAGTGTGAATAGAGTGCAAAGGGTGATTGTCAGGTGTTTCCTGGCTACTTACCATGTACTTCATTACTGCTTCCCTATAAAGTCTTCTTGATTGACCAAACACCCGAATGGTAGCGTAATTCATGTCTATTTAAAGAGTTCCTTGTAATCCCCCCCCATGAGCCAGATAAAAACATTCCGTATTTTGGAGGAATGTCAACTACAACAATGTCCATCACTAAGCTTTTTGCAGGTATTTGGGACACAAACATCCTTAATCAGACCTAGGCACTTGAATTTTCTAGAATCAAAAGAGTATAAATCCCTGTAGGGTCTAGTGATTTCGAGGCCAAGCTTCTCCATGATAGCCTTTTGCATAAGGTCTTGTGAGGCACCCGAATCCAACATGGAATTATGAAGTATCTTGTCATGAACATTTAGGCTGACATAAAAATGAGGGACCCCTCCTTCCTGTGGTCTGCCCTCAACCTCTGGCCCAAACAAAAGCTGAGGCTGGTCATCGTTTAAGTTGACGGTATAAGTAACCTCCCCTATATTTAACACTTTGAGGACCTGAGATCTGTAGGAATTTTTGTTGATCAATTTAGTGAGAGGTATAGAAATATTCACCTTTTCAAGTTCATTATCAATACTGAATGGTGTTTGAGTTTTTAGTGGGTTTGACAACTCAATTCTTTTAGCCTCTGTTCTTTGGGCAACCTCAACCTGTTTTCTTGCACTTGGGATATCTGAGCATTCCTAGCCGGAATATCTGTTGTTTTCTTGGTACTGCTTTCTATGTTTTGATTTTCTTAATTATTTGCATTTTTCTTAGTGTTTTCAGTTGTTTTCTTGACTCCAGATTTAGATACTTTATTTTCAGAACTTTTTGAATCCTTCTTATTAGAATTATATAAAATTTTCTTGCTCCTTAAGTTTTATTGTCTGTGGACCTCCATAATGGCATTCTCAAAACCAAGTTTTTAATAATTAGATTCTTCAGATCCGAGGTCTATTTGGGTTAGCGAAAACAAATTTTGTTCTTCTTTAGTGAGGAAAATGTGATCATCTCCATCAATCCCCATTAAATTAATATGATTTTCCTTGACTTCCTCCACTATTCATTCATCATCATCCACATATTTTTCTTGAAAAGGAGGTATAATCTGCTGATCAAGACCTCTTTGCTCTCTCTGTATAATTGGTGGAGGGTTTCTCCGTGGGTTCTGATTTCTGTTTTGGGGTGATGGTTGATTTTCTCTGGGTATTTCTCTTTCATTCAAACTCATCCTTTCCATAGTCCTTAGCAAATTGTCAATTTTGGCATAAGATGTAGAGGCTACAAGTTCTTCCCTTATGGTGACTCTCCTCTCATTCCTCATCCTAGCCCTTTTAGCCAACAAGTTGGCCTCTACACTCACGACATTCTTCTGCATTTCCTCTAAGGTTGATGAGTCTCTTTCCCTGAAATGATAGGCCAGGTCCAGATAAAATCCATCCGGGAATTGAAGTAGGACTATCCCCTGGGGTGGTCTCATATTAGCAGGGAGTGTGTTGTATAGGTTGTTGAACCTAGTACAATAGTCTTGCACACTCTCTTTGGGGGATTGTTTGATGGTCTCATACTCTGATAGAATCTGCAGTGGGTTTTTCTTGACTTCCCACCTATTGATAAAGGTTTGGTGAAAAGTGGGGAGATCATGGATACTATTAGCAGTTAGATCCTTAAACCATTTCTTGACTTCACCTCCTAAACTCTCAGAAAACATTCTCAACTGGACACTGTCATCATCGATTTCTTGCAAGTTGAAATAATCATTCATCTTATCAATGTGTTGCTGGGTTGTCTAGGACCAGTGCTGTTAAATTGGGGAATTTTGGAATGATAGTCTTGGGGCATAGGTGGTAGAGGTACTGGCAGCACCAATGGGGAGTATCTGGTTGCCATGAATGGTGGCAGGGGTGGAGGAAGATGAACGGTGGATGAAGGTGGATGGGTAGTGGTGTGGAGTATGGAGGGATAAAAAACTGTAAGGTCGGTCCAATTCTGAGATTTGGTTCTGAATAGAACTAGTTCAAACTACAAATCAAATTGAATGTCTTGCATAGTGACAAAGATATCAGGTAAGGAGCTAGATCTATGAAGAAGCCTGCTACTGGTTGGACTTTCCATTTTGGGAAGTTTCCTCAATATTTTATCAGGATTATCTATGATAGGAGGAGGATTGGGATCTGGATGGGATCTGGTGGATATTATTTTGGGATCCAGAACTTAGCTCAAAATCACAAACAACTGATTATTGAATATTGGAAGAAACCAACCTTTAAAATAAAGTTGTGTCATTCAATGTTTTTGCTGGGGTTTTCTGAATTCCAATGAAAATTAAAATTCTTTTAGTTAGTCCCGAATGGAGTTTCCAATATGTTATCACTCTATAATTTAGAAGATTGGAAAGACTAAACTATAAAGCACAACATCAAAACTGCTTGAAGCCTAGGATATAGCCCTCCTAGAATCAGAGAGGGATCTCTCTATTAGATTTAGATTTTTTTAAGTTTACTGATGTTAGGCTTGTTAAATTGATTGTAAGAGATGTTTGTTTGATTGTTCTTGGTTTGATAAAAGGGGTCTTTCCTAAACAGTTTCCATTGGGCTATGGAGTCAAAATAGGTTGGGTGTACACATCAAATCCCAGAGCGAATGCAAGGCAAGATAGCTGTGAATACTGGTGTTTATATCTAAGTGTAATTATGGGACGAAGAAAAGTGCTTTCAACAATGACTTAAGAGAAACTAAGAATTATTAAATCATACATCAGAAGAAAACATTGAAATTGTAAAGATAGTCAGAATTAAGGTACTCTGAAACAACAAATTTTAATCTAACCTTCCTGCTTTACAAATAGAATTATAAATGGACACATGAAGAGATTACAGTGAGAAAAAATTAAACATGAATGAGGGAAAAACATCACCAGGACACACAACACATGAATCTTGCAGAATAATCTCTTTATTGATGCTCTAGCTTGAAAAGTATGAATAATTGCAATGAAAAGTGTTTACAAAACCAAGGTCCAACCCTTGTTACAAAATGAAAACTTATATTTAAACTATTCGCACCGGCTTGCCGTTATCAGAAGGGCAATCAATTCGTTTACTATAGGGGTAGCTGAAAAATGGGTCTGCGCATCTCAAGCATGGGTGCATGTGACTGTTTCTAGACATATGTCCAAAGTAGAAGTGGAAGTGTCCCTTCATTGTAATGGCCCTCTAGAAGTTGCCAGATGTTTTGGTGGAGCCGTTATCTGACGCCGTGTCGATTTGCTGTGATGGTGGGTTTGATACATTGGATGTGCTGACACTGAAAAATAACTATGTTTCCTGCTTCGTCACTGAACTAAGTTTTCATCCTTCCTGGAGCCTGCATAGTTTTTCCCAAATCTCTGGAGTCGGGATTATGGTCCTGTTCAATTTCCTATAGACTTCACTGGTCTCTGTGTACTTTATGAACGTTGGTTTCAACTGAAAAATGTGCTTCATATCATGCTGTATGAAGACATCGTTGCTGATGAATTCATAGAATGCTTTCCGAGTCATGGTGTTCTTCATATTTGCGAACTTGGTTGTGTCCTCAGAGATCTCTGTGAGTTTCTTTACATAACCAGTTTTGGGAATCAGTTTATCGTTGATGACAAACAAGGAAGGCAAACCACTTTCATTCAGTGTTTCAATCCTGTTGAAAAACCTACTCACCCCGATCTCCAACTGATGGAATCTCTCTTCTAGCTGTGTGACTAGACTCTTCTTATTCAACACCCTTTTAATCTCAAGAACAAAAGTTGTTCTGTCAGCCACTTCTAGTTGTTCCAATTCATGGCTGCTCTTGGAATTTGGGAATTTGATGATGTTGTTGGCAGCTTGGGGCTTGTCCCCAAGCTCCTCCTTTGTTTTCTCAATGGAAACCTTCACTACCTTGATTAGATCCCTTTGTTCAAAAATTACTTCCTATTTCCCTTTCAGGTTCCCTTTCTTTGTCCTCTTGAACAGCTGTCGCCTTCCTCTCTTATGGAGCTAGTGTTTGGATTCCTGACATAGAGATGACCTTCTCTTGAGCCTCCTGGAGTGTGTCTGCCACCCATTCTTCTTGGTTCATGTACTTATCTATCTCCAGTCTGTGAGTATGGATGTAGGGTGTGGACTTGTTTCCGCCCTCTTCTTGGAGATGATCCCCATTGGATCATAGGACCAGGTGAAACTGGGTGTGAATTTAATCTTTTTTAGTATTTCATCTACCTCTCCCCTTAATTCCCTACGGTTGCAGATGAATGGGTCGATTTGGGATTTGATCTTGAGTTGTGACTTCTTCTTGGCCGAAACAAAATGCAGCTCGTCAGCATCTATCATTTGTCTTATGTACTGAAGAGAAAAGATCCTCATGGAGAGGTATTTGGGTAGTTTATAGGGAGCCAATTCACTGCCATATACCCAGATCTCTGTGTAGTTATGGTAGAGATACGAGACTGATGTCCTGATACGCTATGTCAACTACATCACTTTCTTGATTTCCTCACTGACCCTGGGCTCTCTGGTGCTGCTGAGTGCACTGATTTCTAGATGAACAAATAGATCCACAAAGTTCTTGTATGAATAGTATTCCTGCTCCTTTCTCAGTATTGTTGTCCAAAAAATGATAGATTGGGATTGAGAGTCTTCACTTTGCTTTGTCATGTGGAATTCAAACTTGCTGGATTGAAAACATGTAAACATGTACACCAACATAGAGGTGTATTTGAATAACCCTTCAGTTTGAAATTTCAGGAACTGATCATGGATTGCATCGGTAAGGAACTGAGCGTATTTGAACATAACAATGGTCTTGGCATATGAAGAGGGGATAGACAAGAAACCAATTATGGCTTCATCTATCCACTGACCATTATGATAACCTAAAAAATAAGACATGATACTAACAATGTGTTGGGTCCTTTCTGGGAAGGTGGATGATGGATATGGGGGATTTTTTGTAGGCATTAGTGCATTGTGGGCCATAAAAATATCCAAGGTTTTGGCGCTGCTGGAAAAATCTAACTCCTGGTACAATCCTGTAAGGGCCTCATATGAAAAAGGGGTAGTGTTCTCAACAATGGGGGCATTTAACATCTCTTGAATGGATGGGGCATTTACATGAAACAAAATCTTTCCTGCAGAGTTCACTATTGTTCTTTGCTTAATGTCATAGAAAGACTGACATTTCCTAATTAGCTCAAGGTAGCTATGGGTTCTAGGGAAGATGTAGTGTGGGAGCTTGGTCTTCCACAGGATGATGCCATCTGCTTCGTCAAGGAGCTTATCCTCGTGCCAGCAGTAGACATAGAACATGTCAAGGTCTGAATCTGTCTCGTGGATCTTGTAGTCGCTGTCAGGCAAGGAAATATGGTCCAAGTCTACCTGGGGGTAGACCATGGGATTGAAAGGTTGCTGATCTTCCTTGGGAGGCATGATTTGTTTTTTCACTCCCTATT
Organism: Pinus albicaulis; assembly: GCA_034641835.2. Taxonomy (NCBI): domain Eukaryota; kingdom Viridiplantae; phylum Streptophyta; class Pinopsida; order Pinales; family Pinaceae; genus Pinus; species Pinus albicaulis. The sequence goes on along the minus strand of CM076579.1, from coordinate 909,088,094 downwards.
TCACCTGCAATGGAGAATGGGATGCAAGAGAAGGGGAACAAAGAAGGGAGAAATGGTATGAATTGATACTAAGGAAGGGGTAAGACCGAACGGGATTGATATCGGGAATGAATTACCTGAAACGATTACTGTAACCAGGCTCGCAGAGCATTGGTCATTCCTTCTTTGACGTGCAATTTACCCTTCGGCCAAGGTGGCTGGTCGTGATCTCCTTCCAATTGTCCGTAAGTGTCTCAGCCTGTGGAAATTCAATAGTAACAACAATGCAAAATTTTGGCGCTGCGATGAATTCGGGCTTTAACAGGTGGCTGGAGGGTAACTGTTGAGTTGGCATGGTTCCGTTGGATAACGACCTGACCATTCATGGCAAAACGATGCTATTGGTGGAAGGGGATGTGACGAGGTGAAATGGACAGGTGATGGAGGACGTGGCGCGACGGTATTGGAAATGGTCACCGGGCGACAGCGGTTTGGAGGACGGTGAAAACAACTTTTCGGAGGGGGGCTCAGGTGGTAAGCAATATTAGTGAGGGGGGGTACAAAATTGTAGGAACACGACACATGGAGGAGGGGGTGGTAATGGTTACCCCCCATTTCGGATGCCCCCCCCCCCTTTGTTAACGCCCGACAGTTAAAGGGAGGCCGAAATGCATTGAGGGCTGTCGATGGCGAGGTGAGAGGCGGAGATGGAGGGTAAGGTGGGGGGTGCTTAGCACTGATGCGATGGGGTGATGGGACTGTGGGTTCGAGTCCAGAGATGAGCTCCCGGCGGGGGGGGGGGAATGTGACGTGGTACATAGGTGGGACTTGACTGAATCACAATTGAAAATCGGGAGGTTTAGTCATGAACCATAGAGGTACACCTTGAATCCTGCAAAGTGCGAAGTGTGGGGAGAGGGACCCGCCTACATCGCACATCGAAAATTTTAGAATTTGGGAAAACAAGGTAAGCGCTAAAATCAGTGAAGTGCGATGTGCGTTGATTGGAGGATGACGTGGCAAGGTGGAGCCCACTACATCAACGAATTTGTAAAGCAACGAATGTTTCAATGGTAAGTGTATGAGGTTTCATATTACATGATATGTATTGCAAGTGACCAGAAGTGGGGGCGGAGTTGCTATGGTGGGGCCGATCGCATGACAAGTTAAACAAGATACATGCGGGCGCTTTGAACGGTAAGTTAAAATATTTGCGATGTGAAACGGTGGTTAGACAGGTAAGGGTGTGATCTTGCGATGGATGGTGGGGGAAGTGACATGGCAGGGAAGGTGGGACCACCCGCAGCGCGCAGATCGCAGAATTTACCATTTTCTTTATCGCTATCCTTTTGAATTTGTGAAGTGCAATTTGGTGCTTGGCGGGACTTGTACAATGCTTAAGACGAAATAGACTTCCCCTCAAAGGATCCTGAAGTCCTCCATATCTTTTTTTCCTTTTCTTTGACTTCTTTCCCTTGCATATCTAACTACCTGAACCACTCACCTAATTTTTTTTCTTCCTTTTTAGGGTGCATTTAGGCTTGCAAACCTTGAACATTTTATTTTAAAATTCTAACCTAACCCCTATCCCTTATTTCTCCTACTAGTTTAGATTAAGCTATTGAACCAATCTCATTTTCGACCTATCTACTGATAAGCCAAGATTAAATAGTTTGGAAAATCTTTATTATCTAACCCATCTAATGATAAGCCAAGATTAAATAGTTTGGAAAATCTTTATTTTCTAACCGATCAACAGAAATTGGAAACTGTCTAGCCATGATTAAACTATATGTCTGGATAGGCCTATCTAAAGAGTAGTGGCATTTGAACTTGCAGCACTATCAACTTTATTTCTCTTTTGGGGTTCTTATTTCTGTTTCCTTTTTTTTTTTTCATTCTTTTCTCTTTTATTTATTTTTTATACCCTATTCTCTTTCTCTTTATTTTTTCTTCTTTTTATTTGAAAAGCCTTTCAATAACAAAAGCCTTGCCAGAGATATAAAGTATCTAGTCACCTTGATATCCTATAATTTATAGGGCACTAACACAATGCATGACTATGTTGACCATATACCATGACTTCATGCACAATGACCATCATCTAGTCAAACTTATGCATAACAATATACAAACACTGATACAGATAACCGATGCACGACTGGCATAAAGTCACAACAAATACATTCAACAATGACACCATCAAATTTCACAAGGCGACACCACTACAATGAACAATTCCATGCATACACAACAAGCACATAGATCGCAAGCACAAGGACCTATATGCAATCGACATGTACATATGACAACACATTCATCCAAGGGGAATAGAAACCAGACATCACCCAAGGAGAATGAAAACATGCTATGATACCACTCTATAACACCCTCCTCCCACATCTACCTAAGTAACCGGCCAATTGAGGAAAACTTGTGAAGAAGAGTTACTGTGATATTATTCAACTCCCTATATATCAGTTAAGGAAGTGGAACCGACAAAAGCATGTACTTGAATCTTGACCATCTTAACTAACACAACATAACCCCCCAAGAGCCATCCAAACTCTGTGACCAACCCCTAAGACAACCTAACATTTTATTGCATTAAAGCCTTAGTCGTTCTAGGAGTTTCGTATTACAAAGAAGAGTGCCGCAACTCCTGTGGCCGTCTCTACTTTACTTTATCAACCCAAGGTTCATACAAATTTGAGGTGACATTGTTATATACAATAAATATGCATTCTGCTCATGCCACTCTATTTTTCTTACGAGAGGTCATTATTTCTATTTCTTAAACAATGAGAACAACTGGAAAGTAAATTGCTAGAAGGAAATGACAGAAAGGGAACTAAAATGAATTACTGAAAGGAAATGACAAGAAAGGGAACTAAACTGAATTCCTGAAAGGAAATGACAAGAATGAAACTAATTTAATTCATATAAAACAAATAGTAGAAAGGAAACTAATTCTAAACCACAATCAACTTGGCCAAATGACTAAATGCACTCTACTTATCCTATGATCTCTCTACCATGCTTCTATCCATGCGACTAGGCTATCCATGACTTAATTATAATTAAAATGAGTTAATTTGCAGCTTGGAGGGAAGAAAAAGGGATAAATGAGGCTATAGGGGGTTTAACACATGAAATGAGGTTTGGAAGCGAAAAGAGGGGGGTCAAACCCTTATGAAACCTTATTTTAGCGCGATAAATGACTTTGGAGTGGAAAGAATTCAAAAGTGTGATGGCAGAGTGCGATGGAGGACAAAAGTTGTGGTATGCGATGTCGGAATCACAATATCGCAAGTTTATAGGGATAGCGGTAAGGATTAACAAGAATGAACTAAGTTGTGCAAAGTGCGAAGTGTGATGTGGCAGGTCGCGAATCGCAATATTGCAAGTTTAGATGGAGAGCAGTGAGGATTAACAAGAATGCACTAAAATGTGCGAAGTGCGATTTGCGATGCGGTAAAGGTTGTGGGTTGCGATCTGCGACATGGTAAGTTCTATGAAGTGTGAAGTGTGACGTATGGTGGCGGAGTTATCATGTCGGCGACATAAGTGGTAAGTTTTATGCAAAAATATAATTGATGCGATTTTCGATTTCGCAATATCGCAATCGCAAGAACAAGCGGTAATCGTTAAGGGTAAAATCTAAAAGACACGAAGTGTGATTTGCAATGGGTGACGTGGCAGTGGGACCGATGGCAGGGCGTGATTTCACAATATCGCAATCGCAAGAACTGACGGTAAGTGTTAAGGGAGAAAAGGTAAACGATACGAAGTGGGATTTGCGATTTCGCAATATCACAATCGCAAAGAATGAGCGGTAGTGTTAAAGGTAAAAGCTAAAAGATGCGATTTTCAAAGTGCGACATATGGTGGCAGGAGACTTGAGGAGAAAAAGCAGAGGTTGGGTTTTCAGTGGTTTTGAATGGTTTTCCACGTGTTTTTCATAAAAAGGGTAAGGCAGTCGTGAACGGAGAAAAACAAAGAAATAAGGATGAAGGGCTTAAGTGCGTTAGACAAAGGGTAAGTGCAACATGAAGATGAGAAGAAAAGGAGGGGAATGGAGGCGTAAGAGCAATGCTCAAAAGTGAGACACACCTATGGATTCATGCATGGGAAACAAACATAAATGCGTGATAAAACAGGAAAGAGAGGCTCAGACTTGGTAGTACAATTTCTTCCAAAAATTCAAACATAAAGCAATTTCGCCCTTGGGAAGGTTTACCCTGCTCGAACTCTATTGATAGAGATGAGAGGGGGAAACTTGACCATAGTTTTTGGAGTTTTTCCTCTATTTTACTACGCATAAGCAATTAAAAACTACAACAACACAAAAATTAAACATCAATGAAACTATTAGAAGCAGATCTAACTTAAATGGTTGAAGCAAACTATCTAAATGACAGAAAGAAAAATATAGTAACAACATATAAGATGAGGCACATGGATTGGGCCCTAACCCACGAGCCTAGCGCTCTGAAACTTAAGTCAGTCAAATGAAATCAGTTTGCTCATTTCATAAAAGAATAACTTCATACATCTCTGAAATTTTTGTCACTGAATAAAACAAAAAGCTCAATAGCTCACAACAATAATTCTGAATGGAATCGAGACTAGAATAGATTAACCCTTCCTAGCTCTAGCTTTTCTCTATTTGTTCTATAGGGAAACTACCAACAACTCCCTAGAAAATGGTGATTGAGTCCACTTGACTCCAAGTAAACCAAGATTGAGTGCCCTCCTCTTTTAGTTGCTTGGTTGCCTCTAGAATTCAAAGTGCTGGAGAGAATCCTTGGGATCCTTTGGCTGCCTTTGGAGTTTGAATTACTGGAGAGAATCTAGGATGGAAAATTATATTATAATTTCTCCTTGTTGTCTCCTCCAAGTCTTTATGATAAAATCTTTATAAAAATGCTTAATAAATCATGATTTTCTGCACTCAACCTCATATTAGGTATTAGAGTATGTTAGCCTTAATCACCACCTATACTAGCATCATAAAACCAAATAATAATAAAAAGGAAAGAAAAAGATATTTAAGAAGGAAAAAGGTGACTATTAACCCCTCCAAATATGTCTAATGATGGAGCTCATCATCACCCCCCTACTGAATGGTTGCTCATCCTCTGAGAAACTAATCCTCCTCTTGCATTTTCTTTAAGGCTCTGAAAACCCCCTTGATTTCATGAGGAACAAGTATGGGAGTTTCCCCAAGGGGGTAAAAACCATTATTCTTTTTTGAATTCTCCTATTCTCTATCTTGTGCATCTGTGTCCTCTTCATTAGTCAGTCCCAACAACAAAGGTGGGTTGAGCTTTAGTCCCAACCATCAGATCTTTTTGGTCTGCATGGCCCTCTTGTATAATGGTGCCCTTTCCAATGCACCCCTCAGTCTTTCTGGAGTATGGTACTCCCTATTATTGAGGCTATGAGGGAGGCTGTTCCATCTCCTCTAGCTGGCCATAATGCACTCCTCTTCTACCTGCCTAGAAACATCATCAAAGTGGCCTATCACATGGTTTTGAGTATGAAGGTAGCTTTCCACCAGTGCAGGGTCCGTTTCAATCTCTCGATGGTTAAGGATGATTCCCCTTGGGCTGAAGACTTTTGGTCTAATATATAAGGGTTCTTTATTTCTTCTTCCCATGACCTTCCATATCTCTTTTTCTCTAGTGTCCTCATTCGCCATCCAAGATGTTAAAGCCATTAACTGCATATCCCCCATTGTAGGATTGGGGTCCCAAATATCCAAATTTGTCAACACAAAGTTATGCACATAAAACTATGCCATCTTTGCCTAATCATCCATGTTATCTTGCTCGTAGAAATTCATGAATTTCCTACAATCTTGGAAAGGTAGTGATCTATGAGAGGCTAGAGTTTTGATTTGAAATAGAAGCCATTGTTCTTTGAGGTACACAACATATGAGTCAGATGGGAATCTGTGCTGAATGGCTTCCATGCATAAGTCTGCCATGGTGGCTACTTGCTCCTCTTTTTGCTGCAAGTGCTCCTTTAGTGCTACATTATCTTCATGTGCCTTCTGCAGCTGCTCTTTCAGAATTATCTCTTTGATTCCCCCCCCTTTGATGATTCTTTAATGATAATCAGGCTTGTGGGAGAAGTTTCTGGCTCTCTCTGATTCTTGTTAGCTCTCGAATATCTAGAGGTTTGCCTTTTTCTCTTTGCGCTCAGAGGAGCTATGGTGGAAACTATATTTTTGTATTGAGGGGATGTGGTGCTATGTTGTGAGTCTGTTTCTCACCCACTTTTTGCTATCTCTATGACTTCTATGGCCATCTCTTCTATTTTTATTTGGCCCTTTGTCTCTTCCTCTTCTTCTTCTGGTTCTTCTTGTTTCCGTTGGTTCTTCCTCTTCTTCTTTAAGCGTTGCGTGCTTCTGTCAGTCTATCTCCCTTTAAAATTTTTCAATTTACTGGTTTGGATGAGATGAAATCTCCTTTTATTAGATAGCACAAATAATTTTGGAGTGCTTATGTAACTCGACTCAGCTCCAGTTTAGTTGTAGACAATTGTTTCCTTCGTTAGTTCATGATGGACTGCGTGTTTCCTCCCCTCGTTCTCCTCTACTCCACTTGATTTAAATTATTTTATTTTGCATTCCTAGGTGGCGTGTACTTCCGGTTTTATTCTAGTCATACCTCACGGTGGTGGCCGAGTTAACTGGCCACCCTTCTTCCCCTTAAACTCTAAGTCTGCAAATTAATTATTTCTGGCTATTATGGATGCGTAGCAAGGGGTGAGAAGCTATACCTAAGTTTACCTATTGTTTCCAAGGTGATTGCAGGAGCTGGAGGTTGGAGACAAGCCTTTTAGATGCTGTGTTCCTCACCATATTCTTGTACTCTAAATGAGCAGCTTGCTGAATGAGCAAATTCTTGAGCGAGCTACTAATCTTTGCTTGTTGTTTCTCTCCGCTGTGGATGTCACGTGGGGTGCTTGAGATGCCATGGGTGGCATTCTTGTTCTCCGGAAGTCTGTTATGCAACTTTCCTTCTTTTTCTCCTTGGAAATCCATGAACAAATTTGTTTTTGAAGGAACTTCCTGATGTTTGTAGCAGTTTGTTTGTGTGTTTCTTCTCTTGCTAAATTGTGCTCAGGAATGGAGGATTGTGGTGTATGGAGGTGATGGATGAAGTTATGAAGATGAATGGAGTGAATGATGGGATGGATGTAAGATAGAAGAAGGTAAAAGAAGATGAATGCTTCCCTGTGTTTCTAGAAACCATTAACAACCTGCAAAACAACAAACACAGAAAACACAGTGGTGCAGATGTATTTATTTATTCATTTTTTTTTAATTTTTTAATTTTAATTTTAATTTTATTTATTATTTATTATTTATTTTTTATTATTATTATTATTATTTTATTTTTTATTTTTTTTCTTTCGAAATAAAGTGGGATGACTCCATGGAGGTTTTCAACCCACAAACTTTCCTTGGGCGCCTCTGATAGGTTTTCACACATGGATCTTTATTCTCTTTTTCTCTTTTCTTTTTTGAGCAAGTGTGCTGCCTCCTTCGAGGTTTTTGACCTTTTTTTCTTTTTCTTTTTCACAGGAGGTGTGGGAAAATATGGAGTTTTCCATCATATACACCTCTTTTCTTATTGAATTTAAGAACTCCGCCTTTGACAGAGGCTTCTTGTAAATTTTAATTCTGTGACCATTGACAAGTAAGGGGATTCCTTCCTCATCTATGGTTCTGATTTGGACTGCGCCATTATCAGAACATTTCTCCACTGTGTAAGGTCCTACACATCTTGTCATCAACTTGCCTTTAAAATATTTAAACCTTGAATCATACAACAACGCCAAATCTCCTTCTTAGAAGGTATTTTCTTTGATGTTCTTGTCATGCCATACCTTCCTTTGCAGCTAAACTACCTCTGTGTGAAGAAGTGCTTGCATTATGAACTCATCCAATCCATTTAGTTGCAGCAACCTCTCTCTTTGGGAATTTGATAGATCTAGATTTAATTCAGCTTCCATTCTTAAAGTATTGAATTCTGATGCAGGGGCATTAGGCCCAAGACAATATTTTGTATATGGATAGGCATACGAGGTCTTATATTTTACTTTCTCATGTAATTATTGAACAAATTGAGTGATTTTTAGTTAAGTCTGGAGAAAATGTAACTGTTCAAATGATTAGTGGGCACATGAAAAGGTAGTCAGTTTCAGTTGTCTAGGGACTAGGCTAAATTTAGAATTGTAGGAGTTCAAGAGTTCTGTCGAGTCACTAAAGAATCTGAATCGATTATTTAGCAGTTTTTTATAAAAATATGTCTCTATGGCAGAGTCAGATAGACCTGCATAGGGACCTGCATAGAGCTGCATGGTGCTGTAGAGCAGAGGCAGAGTAGTAGGAGGCCATTTGAATCGAAGATCTGGCCATAACAAGAAGTTTGTAAGTAGTTTCATTATACAGATGAATGAAGGAATTGTTTTAAGTACATGTGCTTTGACTGACTTAATTCTTGTGTGGAAATGTCCTGAATCTCTATGATTAGCTGTGTGAATAATCTTTGTAGTTGAGTTAGAATGATGTCTTGTGTAATTGGGGCTCGAATTCCTGTGGCAATATGAAACCCTGTGGTCGGGTTATGTGTATATAGGCTGTTGAATTCTCTAAGGAGCACGAATTAACTATTCGGAACTTATGAGCATAATAAGCCCTGTGTAAATGGAGTTATTTGTAAGCGAAAGTGTCAGCCTCTGCGTATGAGGGTTCCTTTTGTGTTCTCCGAATGCATTCATGGTTTCTCTGTATTGACTTTAATTATTGATCCCTCTGTGGAGAACCCAGTTTGTTCCTTGAACTTCGTTAAGCCAGAAATTCCCATAAAAATCTGGTTGTGGAGGATTTTTATCGGTTCGAAACCCATTTGCATTGTTAAAAGCCTGTGTCAGAAATTGTGACTGGGTTGAGAGAAACTGTGACTGTGTTAAGCGATACTGGTCTTATGTAAAAGCCACAATGCATAGAACGCTATAGATTGGAATGAATGCTGTGTGTGAGCTTCAGTTGAAGAAAGCGGAACCTCGAGCATAGGAAGGAGTGGGACCGTGCGTAGGAAGGGCGATTTCGGGGTTATAGAACCCAACAGTTTCACGCAAGTTAAAAGGTGGTAAGTTGTTTTTACAAAAATAACGCGATATGGGTCTTAGGCTAACATGTGTCTTTGAGCGGGTTTAGAAAATTGATCTCATTGCGTTCCTTTTGAGCGTTAATGCTTGGCCTAAAAAAAAATGTGAAACTCAGTCTTGATAGTTGGATCATCCTTGCCAACGCGACGCTCCATCAGCCGTTGGATGAGAGTGGGAGGTTAATGCTGGACCCCATCTCCTTTGTGAGAGTTTAAGAACTAAACCCCAAGCACTTTCATTGCACGATGTTCGTTGAATAGTCCAGGAAAAAGGCGATGGCTCATCCACCGTTCGATGAGAGGTACGTTATGTTGTTGGCGTTGATTTTAATCAAGTCGGGTTGATATATGTTAAAATGTCGCGTGGGTAGTGTTAGTTGGTTTTAAAGCTATGTCGAGGCAATGTTATGGTGTTCTAACATTTGAACAGAGGTTGTGATATATATATATTGATATGCTATCGTGCGCAGATAAGACTTGTATATGGGAGATGGTGTGATAGCGTCTTAGATATGCCCGAAGGTTTTATATGTTTTGGTTAATTATACCAAAGGCACATCAATTTGTAGTGGACCCTACATAAAAGAATTTGTAATTGCACATTATTATAATAATGTGCTTTGGCCTTATTATATGGTGAAAGGCGCGATAGAATGACTACCTAGGATATGGGGGTTGTTTGGGTTTTAATAAAGGAGCATGTTATATACATTTGGGTTCCATAACTTTTGAAGAAAAAGCTTCCGCCTTATTTTTTCTAAGAGGAGGTGTGGTTCCATAACCAAGGGAGGAATTTAAATTAATATCTCAATCTCAGATTGAGATATTAAAGCACATAGATTTATTTAAGTTGCTATCTGAAGAAATTAGAACAATGTGAGTTTGCCCAGATTGTGGATTGGTTGGGCAGTGGAATTTAAATGCATTTATACACAGCTTGAGAATGAAAATGTGAGAAAACAGGGACTGTGGGTTTTACCTGCTATCAAATTCAAACTCAACTGAAAGTAGAGCTTTCTTACCATAGACTAGTTCATAAGGAGTGAATCCTGCTGTTGTCTTCCAAGTAGTGTTGTAGGCCCAAGTAGCTTCTACCAATCTGTCTGTGCAATATTTTTTGCTGCTGCTCATAACCTTGGTGAGGATGCTCTCTAAAGCTCTGTTAGTTATTTCTACTTGGTTATTCGCCCGAGGGTGAGAGGCAGTAGAAGTTCTATGCTTAATCTTGTGCTTCCTTAAAATATTCTCAATGAGGTGTGAGGTGAATTGTGCTCCTTGATCAGTGACTATTTCTATGGGGTATCCAAATTTTTAAAACACATTCTCCCTAAAATTTTTTGCTACTTTCTCCTCGGTTGCTACCTTCACTGATTTTTCTTCAACCCACTTTTTCAGGTAATCAGTGCAGATTATGATATACTTCTTTTGTCTAGATGGTGGATTGATAGGTCCAACAAAGTCCATGCCCCACTTATCAAAAGGCTCAAGAGCCACCTGGGGGTGTAAAGGCATTTCATCCCTTTGTGTGGGTTTCCCCAACCTTTGGCACTGGTCACACCTGCTGGTGTATCTTATGGAATCTTGGTGAAGGGTAGGCCAATAATATCCTGCCTGCAAAAATTTGTAAGAAGTTCTCTTTGCAGCACAATGACCTCCACATAGGCTGTCATGAAATTCAAAGAGGATATCAAAAAATTCTTCCTCCCTCACACATCTCCTTAGGATTTGATCAGGGCCTAGCTTGAAAATATTTCCCCTAATCCATGTGAAAGGGGCACTTTTTCTGATGATTCTGCTCCTCTCTCTGTATGAAAGATAAGGAAGGAGTTTTCCAGCAACCAAGTAGTTGGATATATCAGCAAACCATGGTGAGAGTGCTGATATGGAAAAGAGGTGTTCATCTGGAAGTTGGTCATCTACCATTCCTTCTTCACCCGGAGGGAGAACTATCCTGGAAAAAAAATCTGCAACAACATTCTCTTTTCCAGGTTTATAACCAATAGTCAAATCAAAATGCTGCAAAAGTAACAACCATATTTATTCTAGCATTAACATCCAGTTTGTTCATTAAATACTTGATGGAAGCATGGTCAGTGTGGAAAAAGTTCTGATATCCAGTTACATAATTCCTGAATTTGTTCAAAGCATGGAAAATGGCTAACATCTCCTTCTCAGTAAAAATATAATTCAACTCGGCCTTGGACAAGTTATTGTTGATGAAATTAATGGCATAAGGGATTTTTTCCTCTAATTGTCCTAGTAATGCCCCTACAACTTTTTCGGATGCATCAGTGTGGATGTGGAAAGATAGAGTGGACCTTGGAGGATGGGGGCATTAGTCAACTATTCCTTAATGAGCTTGAAAGCCTCTTGACAAGGACTAGACCAAATAAACTCAGAATCCTTGGCCAATAACCCAAATAATGGTGAAGCCATCTTGCTGAAATCTTTGATGAAATTTCTATAGTAACCAAATAATCCTAAGAAAATCCTGACATCTTTCTGATTTTGAGGAGCAGGTACCCTTTTGATGATAGTGATTTTGTTCGGGTCTACCTATATTCCTACTTGAGATATGAAATGTCCTAATACAACCCCTGTTTTCTTCAGGAATTCACACTTTTCTAGGCTAAAGGAGAGATGCATATAAATGCACCTCATTATTACTTTACCCAAATTGGAGAGAGCTTCCTGGAAGTCATCCCCATATGGTGTGAAATCATTCATGTAAATTTCGACAGAGTCATGGAATAACTTAGAAAATATGCTCAGGACATCTTTTTGGAAGGTAGATGGGCCATTGCACAACCCAAAGGGTAGGACTCTATAAGAAAAGGTACCCCAAGGGCAGGTGAAAGTAGTCTTATCCTGGTCTTCAAGGCTGATTTGAATCTGATTGTACCCACTGAACCCATCTAAGAAGGAAAAGAAATTATTACCTACAAGGCCATCCAGGACTTGGTCTATAAAGGGCAAAGGGAAATGATCTTTCTTGGCGGCTTTGTTAAGTTCTCGACAATCAACAAATCCACCACTTGCCATTCTTCTTTGAGACTAAGAAAAGAAGAGATACCCACTCACTTCTAGATATAGGATATATGAACCCTACATCCAATAGTTTCTGTAGCTTTTATTTGACTATGTCCTTTAGAGCTGGGTTCATCCTTCTTTGGGGTTGTCTCACAGGCTTGCATCCTTCTTTGATGTAAATGTGATTTTTTCATACTTAAGGATGCACCCCTTTCATGTCCTTGTAATCCCAAGCAAATGCTTCAAGATTTTCTTTCAAAAGCTGGCATAACTGTTTCTCTTCTTCATTCGAGAGGTTTGGGTTGATTTTCAGAGATCTGGGTGGGTCAAACTCAATAGCCTTATTGGTTTCAGAGGTTGTCTCAACTGAGTGCACTTCCATCCAAGGTTGGCTTTCAGAATATTTGACTAAGGTTTCGAGAGGAGTGTTAGTGGAGGACTGGTTTTGAATGGCATGGTCGATGAGTTCATCTTCATCAAGCTACCCCCCTCAAAGAATAACATCTATGGTACACATAGGGGCAGTGTTGTATAACTCATATTCTTCATCCTCCAACCATATAGAGAGATCATGATCAATGGAAGGCTGGGCTGGAGGATATAACACTGGCTATTTAGACAAAGGTCCATTTTTGATAGTCATGTTTCCAACCTGACAAGTAATATAAGAATCCACAATGGCTAACCAAGGTCTCTCTAAGATGAGAGGATATCCATTAAACTTGGTTTCTGGTTGCAGGACCAGGAAATCTGTAGGATACTCCCAAGAGTTAATGGTAACCATAACATCCTCAACAATTCCTTACGGAGTTACTGTGGACCTATCTGCAAGTTGCAAAATTGTTGTGGTTTTCCTCAAAGTCCCTTGGAGATTAAGTTTCAACGAGTTTCCTTGGTCATGATATTGATGGAATCCCCTAGATCAATAAAAGTGTTGGGAACTATGAAACCATCTATATGCACATCAACAACTGGACTAGCAGGGTCAAGGTTTTTTGGAAATATCACCTTCCTCAACATCAGGTTAGACATTTGTCCTACCACATTGATGGTAGGGGTATCTCTCTTCCTTCTCCCAGATTTCTTGAAGCGCTTTTCTTTTATGAGCATATTGTATATAGGGACATCCTTAATGGCCTGGAGAAGTGGTATATTTACACACAAATTTTCCAATTCTCCCAGGAGTTCAGTCTTCTCTGGGGTGTGATGAATAGGGTGGATCAAGCGCTTGGGAAAAAGAGGTTATTAGATCTAAGTGATATATTCTTTCTTTTCCTCCTTAACATCTACAGGTGGAGATGGGGGATGGTTGTCTGAGAGTACTCTTAATGACCTGAGATTAAATTCCTGTATCTCCACAACATAAGTTGGATGGGATGTTTCTCCACTGGGAGCCTGCTGTGCCTGTCTGTTGTTCGGGTTCAGATTAGGTTGTGCATGTATATGTAGCCTAGGTGGAGCATCATGAGTAAGATGAGTTTGATGTTGGGGTGGAGGCATTAGAGTAGGTAGTTGATTTTGTTGAGGCCTCCACCCTTGGGATGGATTTTTCCACTGAGGTTATTGTGGAACATACTGCTAAAATGGTTGGTTTACTGGCTGAGGATGATATGAAGGGTTGGAAGGCCAAGTAGGAGTTGTAGAACAGGATGGAGGAATGGGGGTGTACCAAGGTTTCATGGGTGCACTTTGATTGTTGTAATAGTAAGAGTAAGGTGCACCTTGCATACCTCTTTGATATGGCCGAGGCCCTTGAGGCCTTCTCTGGTTGATGAAACAGAGTTGCTCTGGCATTGTTTCCCCACCTTGATATACAACTTTAAGTCTAGGTAAGGAGGAACACTTGTCCATGGCATGATTCTCTTCACATACTAAGCAAACCTTTATGAAATTCAGTGGACATTTATTTCTTGGGTGCTTCCTGGTACATCTAGGACAAAATATGGCTAGGGCTCTCTCTGCTTCCTCTTGATTCATTTTGACCTGCATTGTGTCCATTTGCAAAGCAAAGGTGTGCAACATGTCACTCTTGAAGTCCTTTAGCATGTTTCCAATCTCATGTTTTATGAAGGTGGAAGAGGAAGGCGGATTGGCTATACTTTGGCTAGCTCTACCCTTCTTCCTAAATGCCCTAGAATGGTTCCAGAAGACAGTTTTGATTTTTTCACAAGGTTGTTTGTAGATATATCCTCATAATAACATATTCAAGGTTTCTATCATATCTTCACTGATGCCTCGAAGAAGTACAAGTTTAAATGAGTTAGGATCAAGAGTACAGTTGGCTCTCTTATAGTTCAATTGAAACCTCTCTTCATAATCCGCTAGGGATTCATCAAGCCCTAGAGTCATCCTAAATATCCGATCCTTAGTTTCCTTGGACCTATAGTAGTTTTTGTACTTGCTGCTGAAGGTCTCTTCCATCTATGCCCAGGTAGTGATGCTATCCCCATCCAGGCCCATGAACCAGTGCAAGGGTGCATCCTTAAGGGTGGATGGGAATAAATTCAACTTCTGATCATCAGAAGTGTAGTCATAAGTACTAGAAACAACAAAAAATTCAAACATGAATGTGTCAGGGTCCTCAGAGGTAAGTCCATGGAAGTGTGGAAGAGCTGAGGGTTAATGTTTTTCATCTTAGTTTCCCCATCTGCCTCTCTTATGGGAAATTCTCTCTGTATCCCAGCCATGGTTAAGATAGGTGAAGCAAGTCCCTCAGTTGAAATAAGGTATTCTTCCTCCTCCCCAATAAGATCCTCAAAATATTCATAAGGCTCTCCTATAGGGGGTTTAGTCTCACTGCCACCAAAGAAGAGTGAAGGGTGGCTAGGAGGTGATGTGGGGGTTTTAGGTAAGATTTGTCTTTGAGTATTCCTAGTCCTACGAGGCATGAAAATCAGACCTTTTTATACCTTTTCAATATTTCTTAAATTACATGAAAAGAAAGGAAACCAGAAAGGAATGCTAAAATAAAATCAAAACATCTACTAGACACCAACTCGGCAATGACGCCAAAAAGTGGTGAGCCCTGGTATTTCACCAAGGGTGCTGCAACTCCCAGGGGCTACCCTGCTTTACTTTATCAACCCGGGGTTCGTACAAACTTTGATGTGACAGTGATATATACACAATAGATGCATTCTGTTCATGCCATACTCTTATGCTTTACGAAAGGGTGCTATTTCTTGACTATGAGAACAAATGGAAAGTAAATTGTTGGAAGGAAATGACAAAAAGGGAACTAAACTGAATTGCTGAAAGGAAATGACAAGAAAGGGAACTAAACTGAATTTCTGAAAGGAAACTAATTCTAAACCACACTCAACTTGGACAAACGACTAAATGCACTCTACTTATCCTATGATCTCTCTACCATGCTTCTATCCATGCGACTAGGTTATTCATGACTTAATTCTAATTAAAAAGAGTTAATTTTCAGCTTGGAGAGAAGAAAAAGGGCTAAATGAGGTTAATGAGGGGTTTAACACATGAAACGAGGTTTGGAAGTGGAAAGAGGGGGGTGAAACCCTTATGAAACCTTATTATAGCGCGAGAAATTACTTTGGAGTGGAAAGAATTCAAAAGTGCAATGGCGGAGTGCGATGGAGGACAAAAGTTGCGATGTGCGATGTCGCAATCGCAATATTGCAAGTTTAAAGGGATAGCGGTAAGGATTAATAAGAATGAAATAAGTTGTGCGAAGTGCGACGAGTGACATGGCAGGTCACGATTCACAATATTGCAAGTTTAGATGGATAGCAGTAAGGATTAAGAAGAATGAACTAAAATGTGCGAAGTGCGATTTGTGATGCGGTAAAGGTTGTAGGTTTCGATAGGCGATATGGTAAGTTCTACGAAGTACGAAGTGCGACATACAGTGGCGGATTTATCGCATTGGTGGAATAAGAGGTAAGTGTTATGTGAAAAGCTAAATAATGCGATTTGTAATTTCGCAATATCACAATTGCAAGAACGAGCGGTAAGCATTAAGGGTAAAAGATAAAAGACACAAAGTGCGATTTGCAATGGGCGACGTGGTTGTGGGACCGATGGCAGGGCGTGATTTCGCAATATCACAATCGCAAGAGACGACGGTAAGTGTTAAGGGAGAAAAGGTAAATGGTGCGAAGTGCGATTTGCGATTTCGCAATATCGCAATCGCAAAGAACGAGTGGTAAGTGTTAAAGGTAAAAGATAAAAGTTCTGATTTGCGAAGTGCAACATACGATGGTGGGAGACTCGAGGAGAAAAGGCGGAGGTTGGGTTTTAAGTGGTTTTGAATGATTTTTTACGTGTTTTGCATAAAAAGGGTAAGGCAGCTGTGAACGGAGAAAAACAAGGAAATAAGGCTGAAGGGCTTAATTGCGTTAGACAAATGGTAAGTGCAATGTTAAGATGAGAAGAAAAGGAGGGGAATGGAGGCATAAGAGCAATGCTCAGAAGTGAGACACACCTGCGGATTCATGCACGGGAAATAGACAGAATGCGTGATAAAACAGGAAAGAGAGGCTTGGTCTTGGTAACACAATTTCTTCCAAAATTCAAATAGAAAGCAATTTTGGCGTATGGGAAGGTCTACCCTGCTCGAACTCTATTGAAAGAGATGAGAGGGGGAGACTTGACCACATTGTTTGGAGATTTTCCTCTATTTTACTATGCATAAGAAATTAAAAACTACAACAACACAAAAACATAAACAACAATGAAACTAATTTAATTTGCACCACTAGGCTTGCCAAAAAAGTGGTGAGCCCTGGTATTGCACGAAGAGTGTTGCAACTCCTAGGGGCTGCCCTACTTTACTTTATCAACCCGGGGTTGATACAAAATTTGAGGTGATAGTGCTATATACACAACAGATGCATTTTGTTCATGCCATTCTCTTCTGCTTTACGAAATGGTGCTATTTCTTAAACAATGAGAACAACTGGAAAGTAAATTGCTAGAAGGAAATGACAGAAAGGGAACTAAAATGAATTACTGAAAGGAAATGACAAGAAAGGGAACTAAACTGAATTCCTGAAAGGAAATGACAAGAATGAAACTAATTTAATTCATATAAAACAAATAGTAGAAAGGAAACTAATTCTAAACCACAATCAACTTGGCCAAATGACTAAATGCACTCTACTTATCCTATGATCTCTCTACCATGCTTCTATCCATGCGACTAGGCTATCCATGACTTAATTATAATTAAAATGAGTTAATTTGCAGCTTGGAGGGAAGAAAAAGGGATAAATGAGGCTATAGGGGGTTTAACACATGAAATGAGGTTTGGAAGCGAAAAGAGGGGGGTCAAACCCTTATGAAACCTTATTTTAGCGCGATAAATGACTTTGGAGTGGAAAGAATTCAAAAGTGTGATGGCAGAGTGCGATGGAGGACAAAAGTTGTGGTATGCGATGTCGGAATCACAATATCGCAAGTTTAAAGGGATAACGGTAAGGATTAACAAGAATGAATGAAATTGTGCGAAGTGCGGCGAGTGACGTGGCGAGTCGCGAATCGAAATATCGCAAGTTTATATGGATAGCGATAAGTGTTGAGCCCCAAAGATGTTCTTTTTTTTCACCAAACATCACTTCATTTCCTTTGTCCTTTATCAGTTATAGGCTTAAAAGATCAATAGGATTAATTAAATTCACTTTAAGAATGCATACAATAACTTACTTACTAAACTTTTTGTGATCTTGTTGTTGTAGTAATTTTTGACTAGACTTAGCTACAGAATGCAGCCATTCTGTAGCTAGTCGCCTATTCCGCAGCTATCTTCATGTTCACACAGGTTACAAGTGTCACTTAAAGGAAAAAAGCATATGGTTTAATTCCAGAACTCACCTACATCATTCCTTTCCCTCTACGAAGTCTGAGCAAAAATCTGCAAGTGGTTATGCATGTGGAGGAAACCCAAACTAAGAAGTAGATTCCTACCAGGACAAGGACTCTACAGATGTCTTCAGCAAAGTACGAGGCCTACACAAGAGTTCTAATTTGATTTTAATTGAAAAAGACACTTATCCCTATTTCTTCTCCAGGGAAGTTATGTATTTCACTTATAAGAATAACTTGGGAAACCGAGAGATAGTTAGTTAGTTGATGTTTTATTGTTAAGTTGTCCAAGACCGTAATAATCTGTTTTTGAAGCGTTTTCCTTTAATGAAAGAAGAACAACTTTAATACATGATTTGAAGCAATCTTGAAGAGATTTGTGTGCTAATCTGGTGGTAGAGGGCCCCTACTGCCCGAGAGGCTCTGTGCATATTGTTTAGATAAGTAACTTTAGCTCTGTTTCGTTCCTAATTTAGGCAGTTTTCTGAACTTTATGTTTTATGATCACTTACATCGAATGTTACAGCCAGTCTTGTTCTTATGAATTGTTCCAAAATACCACTAACACTGAATGAGATAGAACTGTAGTATTTCAGAGATTAATTGCATTTTAGTTTAGCTGTAGTATTTCAGAGGTTAATTGCATATTAGTTCGGTTTTGTTTCATGTATTTTAAGTTTTATTAGCTAGTTGTATTCTAGTTCTGTTACATTAGACTTAAAGGCCTTCATTATTTACAAACTGCTCTTGTTATTAATCTCTGCTAATACATCATTATCATTGGAACAAGAATTGGTAATGTCATTTTGAAGTCTTGACTGTTCTGCAATTTCTCATAATTTTACAAACTGCCTTTTTCCAAAACTATTCCAAAAGATTTCTAACCCTCGAATGAGGCTTAATAGTGACATTTTGAGTTGCAGAATGGATTAATTTTAGTGTCATAAGTTAATTTAGAGTAGGGTTCCTTACTATGTTGCAGATAATATTTTCCAAATGTGTTCCAACAAATTTCTAACCATGGATGAGATTTTCTCTGTGATATTGTAAGTTGTTGTTTACTTAGAAGAGCCTCATTGCATTAAACTTATCCTTTTCTCAAGTTGTTCCAACATACTTCTAATGAAATGAATTGGACTGAGTTCATGTTATGAGTTATTTTTCTTGTCAAGTTTTGCAATCTGTGAATTAGCATTTTCTGTTCTTAGGTGCCATACATAGTTTAGAATATATTTTTCTCTGTTTTAGTGTGACCAATAGCTTCTCTTTTCCAACAAATTAGTTATTTTCCTCTTAGCATAAAAAAAAAAAACAAAAAACACTAGAAAAACACTAAACAAAACGAAGTAGGAAGCAGATACCTAGGCACATATAGTGCATTTCACTTCAACAGTTTACTAGCCCTGGCTGACAATTTATGACATCAATTTAGAAACACTAAGTTGAGAAGACATTTTGGTGTCGTTGCCGGGGAAGTGGAACTAGGTAGCCTTGTTTCTTACCTCCCAAAAACAATGATATGCGTAGAGAAAGAGACTCAAGGGGTAGATTCATAAGAAGCAGAAGCTTGATTCCTATAACACCACTTGTTCCACCAAGACCAAGAGGCAGCACACCTCCAACTCAAACCCACATCCCATACTCCACTGATCATAGAATTCCAGAGGATTTAAGATCAGACATTCCATCAGAAATACCTTCCACTTCATCCACTGAACTTGTCTTAGAAGAAGATTCAAGGACCCCTACTAGATACCTAAAATTTTCCACTTCCACGGGAGAATCAACCATGGTAGAAGAAGGGGGAGGAGGAGTCTTTAATGGAGAACATAAAATGTTTGGAGGAGGTAGAGGTAGAGGTAGAGGAGAAGGAGGTAGAGGTGCAGAAGGAGAAAGAGGTAGAGGTGAAGGTGGGTGGCATGTGCCTCTTTATGGCTCTTGCAGATGAAGAAACCAATGCAACTATGAAAAACATTTCAATCTCTCCTCATTCCTTTCCAACTCTGTATGGACTGCAAGGAAGATCCAACCTTCATGAATTTGAAGTCCTATGTAGAACCTAAGATTACTTACAAGATTCCCAAAAACTTAAACTATTCCCTTCAACATTGAAAGGGGTAGCATTAAAATGGTTTATGAGTTTGATCAACAGTTCTATTAGGACATGGGAAGACATGAAACATGCATTTCTAGAGAGGTATTTGGATTACTGTATGCCAGTCAACCATAAGGAGGAAGTGTTTAAAATGCTACAAAAAGAGGATGAAAATCTGGAAGATTTGTTGGAGAGGTTTAACTACAACATCAGAAGAGCAAAAATGGAAAACCTAGACCAAGATACCTTGAAATCTCTCTTGTTGAAGACAATTAGGGATGAATGGCTAGATATCCCTAATATGATGGGAAAAGGGGATATATCTTAGCTCACATTACCTGAAATAGCTGAATTATGTATCAACCTTTCAAGAGGGAAATCTAAAACTGTAAAAGGACCAAGAGACCCTGCTCTTGCAAGGGCTAGTAAGTCTGCTTCTGGGACAGTAAGTAGGGCAGAAATAGGACATATGCTTGATGAATTCAAATCTAACATTTTAGGGAGTCTTAGTGAGCAAATATACACCCTCAAGCTACAAAACTAGCAAAAAGCTGAATCTGATGCCTTAGCAGTCTTTTGTCCCAAATGTAGAAAGAAGCATGCCTTGAGAGAGTACCCTTTGGATGCAAAAGTAGTAGAGACTTGTGTAATTTGTTCAGAAAAACACGAGACCAAGATTTTTCCTTCACTTCCTGGTCTTAAAGTTGTCTTTCAAGAAGAAACCCCTACAAATTCCACATAATCTCTCAATTTCGTCTCTAGGAGGCCTTGGCAAGGACCACAAACACAAGGATTTCATGATCAGATGTATAATCAACCCCCACCAAATTGGAATTCTTGGCAGCAACCTTGGCCCCAATTCCAAAATAAATCTCAAACTTGGGCACAAGGAGCACAAAATCCCTATGGAAGATACTCTCAGTACTATCAATATCCACCATCTTATCGACCATATCCACATTTCCCTCCTCAAAAAAATCTTCAACAAAATCTTCAACAGAATCCTCAAAATCCACAACATCAAAATTCACCACTTCCATTACCATTTCCTTAGAAAACAAATCAGTTGCCTGCCCAACCTATACCAAACCCCAACAATAAAAATCCTCAGAACACATACATGATAGAAGGCCAACAGTTTCCAACCTATTTGATCACTCCTTTAGACCTTAATGATGTTCAACTTAGGTCTAGAAGAATAATTGAAAATAAGAAACCTTCTGTAATCATACAAGAACAAAACAACTCTAAGGAAGATTCTCTACGGGTAAATAAAAGTCTTGAAGAAGACACATCTTTTCAAGACCCAAACATTGAAAAATCAAAACAAAAAGAACCAATAATTTCAACTCCTATATTAGAGCAGCCATCAACATCCACCTCTACACCTCCCTTTCCAGAAAGATTAAAAATTGATAGGGGTGTAGAAAAACAAATTATGGTGCCTAATTATGATTTCCTAGATGAGATGAGAAATGTTTGTATTAAGATCCCATTATTAAAAGCTATCAAGGAAATTCCAATCTTAGCAAAGACAATAAAGGAGTTGAGCATGAAGAAAATAGGAAAAAGAATAAAAGAGACAGAAAATTCAACTGGCAGGAAAAATAACAAATATCATGATGGGTAAGATTGCCATTCCAAAGTATCTAGACCCAGGAAATCCAGTTGTTAGAATACACATCAATGGAACTGAGATCCAAAACACACTTATTGATTTAGGAGCAGCAATCAATATCATGAGTAGACAAATCATGGATAAACTGAAACTTCCTAATCTTCTTTATACACCCACATTATTACAATTAGCAGATAGATCTGTGATCAAACCTGATGGGATAATAGAAGACATTCCAGTGTCCCTAGATTCTTGGGAGTATCCTATGGATTCTATGATCCTAAATCCTAAGAATAATCTAGGAGGGCATCCTATTATATTAGGAAGACCTTGGTTAACTATAGTTGATGCTTTCATTAGTTGTAGATCCTGCTGTTCAATCTTTAACATTAGTCATGGGTGTATTAAAAGGCTGATAAGCCATGTATTAAACTTTATATCAAAGGGTGAAATATTTCAAAAGTGGGTCGAAAGGAGACAAGGTAATGAAATCCACGTGCGTTAAAGCCGATGGGGAATTAACACAAAAGGTTGGAGTGTAAAGCCAAAAGACTAACGGGAGATATAAAAGGCAATGGAACGCTGCACTAAATGTAAAACCTATGTACTAAAAGAAATTGCCGCCATGTGAGGACGCACGAGGGAAATTCCGAGGGGGTCGAGCAGCGAGGGAAGGACGAGATCCATACCCCCGCGGAATTGTGACAACGCAGCATGGTGGGGACTCAATGTTAGAAGGAGGTGGCAGGAGCATGCCGCGTGGTGTGGTGACGTGGCAGAACGAAAGGTGGACCCTCACGGTGGGTAGGTTATGTATTTAATCGGTATAAGAGCTCATATGTTTCAGGAGTTATACAGCGGATACGGTAAAAAGGTAAGGTAAAGTCCATTAGGTCAGCTGGTACCGAGACCCGTACCAGCCTTAAACCCGGCACGAGGTGCCCACCTGCACTCTGACACACCCAATCCTTATGCGCCGCGTGCCTCACTGTCAGTGTCCTTAGGACACTTTCCTTCATTCGTTTTATCCATTCATATTTTTATCTCGAATTACCCAGTCCAGAGATAACATTCCCTCCGTATTTCACTCCAGTAAAAGGTCGCAGGTTCCCGTCTACGGCATATACCAAGTAGCAAAGAGCGTCTGGTCTACCCCAATCATTGTCAGAGTTCCCTGCGTCACTTTCCCGAGCAGATTTACCTTTCATTCAGGTATTCCATTATTCATTCTCCCTCTGTTTTCCTTTCGCTTTTTCAAATTCTTGAATGTCAGCCATGGGAAGGGGAACGCCAAAAAAGAATGAACCAGAGACCCCCCAGGTCCGTGAATCTAGGATTCCTCCCGGTTTCGACCCTCTCCTTGACTTGCAGGCTGGTATTTGTGACCCCAAGTACCCATTTGACATCCGCAGCATCAAACCCTTGCTTTTCAGTCGCCATATTAAGAACACAGACCGTTACCGGGTAATTGTGTCGGGCTTATACCATCAAATTGCCCCGCAAGTTCATTCTGTGGTCGATTTCATCACCTGGCTCAGAGATGTTTTCGACGAACATCGAGGCACCTTCACTTCTCCTCAGGGGAAGAAGGTTGTTTCCCTTTCTCCCGATGTTATCAAACAGGCCCTCCGCATCCCTACCAGCACCATATATGTTAGTTTCAAGGACGCAGCCTTGGCAGCCCAGTTCATCAAACAGCCACGGGAGGCCCGACGAGCTTTCATCTCCTCTATAACCGTTGACCAGGCTGCTTCCCTGCCCTCCGTGGAGCCGTTCCCATTAAGTCTGTTCGTTGAAGAGGTTCGACCCATTCTCTCTCTGATCGCTGGCCTTTTAGGGGTAGGGAGTCCAGAAGACATTTCTATGGTGTGCGTCCATTTCTTATGGCTCATGTCCCAAAAAGGGGTGGTATTAGATATTCATGGTTTCCTCTCCACAACCATTCAAACCCAATTCTAGGAGCTTCCACAAACCCGTCAGTTCCGTTTCTGTTCAATGGTTTTTTATCTCTTTCTGTACCAGCACGCCGATAAGTTTGAGGGTTTGGGGTTAGACAAAGTTTACCTTGAGAATTCCCAACCCAGACCAGTCTTCGACTGGAATTTCTCTGTGCGTCAATTACCTAAAGGGGAGGGTTACTCCAGTTTTGTGAATAGTTTCATGTCTATTGCCTATACCATTATTCATGACTCGCCTTCCCCTAGGGTCTTTCCAGAAATGAAAAGATGGCTGCAAGCCGGGAAGTTCCAGAGTACTGGAGATTGGTTTCTATTCGAGGACTACACCGAAATTCGGGTCTATGGAGCCGAAGTTGCCCCCTATCGGTTGCTAGCGTTTCCTGTCAGACGAGTTTATGCACTCGAATACATCCGGCAAGCCCTCAAGGCCGACCAGCTCCATTTTTTTCCCGCCAATAAGGGATACGTCCTAAGGCTTCCCATCGAAATCGGCCCCTTCGTGGTAAACTCGAGACATGCCCTCCCGATTGTTGAGAAAATGCTGCAAGGTTTGGACTTAAGGCTGGGAAAAAGCTGGGCTTATGACCCTCGAGAAATTATCTCGAACAAAAGAAAAAGGAACAGGTCTGCACCCTACATGCATGAGCCGAGGCCATTTATGGAATGGAAGGCTAATCTCGAAACTTGGCCCTTGTTTTCGCAGATGGAGACGGATTCATCTGCTACAGGGGAGGAAGAAAATGTCAATAGAGGCACAGGCGGAGAAGGAGGAGAAGAAGCAGGTACCTCAGGGGCAGCGCCCCCTCCCAAAAGACAAAGAACAACCTCCAGCGAAGCAGAATTCATAGGAGCGGAGCAGCTGCTGGAACCCTTCACGGTGTACGGGAAGTTGGATAAAAGCAAGGCAGGGATAATGGTGCTGAGAGACAGTACCACTTCTTCTGATTTCACAGAGGTCACGCAGGCTATCATAGAGCACACTTCGCCCAGGGCAGTTGAAAGGGATCAGATGAATAAAGTGATCCGCGACAAGTACAAAGCTGATCTGGGGGAATATGTTGAGAAGTATCATACCAGACTCTCCGCCTCCATCAACGTGGACACCGAAAGCCTGGTAATGTCTATGGCAGAAGCCATCCTGGATCCTAATTTTGATGTCCCTAGCTATCGGGTGCTCGAGTTTGCCATCGACATGAAGAAGGTACCAGCCAACGACATGTGCGACCTGTTCCAGACGGTATGTGATATGATGAAAGATAAATTGATGCAGGTCACCCTCGCGCTGAAGAAATTAGAGCATAAACATGACCAGTTGAGGGCTACTCTGACAGCTGAACAAGTTAGCTGCCGCGCTAGAGCAAATTAGGTGCGTTACTACCAAGACATGATCAAAGGGAAAGATACAGGGGAAACAAACCAACAGGCGGTTTTGATTGAACAACTACAGAAGGAAGTTGCATCGGCAAAAAGTCAAGCCCGTATACCAGCCGCCCACCATGTCCAGACGGCTAAACTGGTACAGGTGGAGCAAGAAAAGGCAGAACTGTCCGCCAAGCTATCAAAAGAAAGGGAGGAAAGGGAGAAGATGGCTGAAACAATCAACGTGTTATAGGATAAAGCAACAGAGCTACAAGCAATATGGGTCTCTCACAGCTGCCAGCCAACTGTGGTGTCAAGTGGAACTAGCTCGTTGTCTAAGCAATTGTCCGCAGCAAGAGCTGAGATTGAGATATTGGAAAAGAAAGTGTCTACAGCTAGGCAGAGGATCACGAACCTGGAAAACTCTCTGGCCGAGAACACAAAAATAATTGAAGGGTTGCAGAGAGAGATAGAGAAGGAAAAGAAGATGACAGCAGATCAACAGAAAATTATTGCCGATATGAAAAGCTGTGCAAAAGGAAATATCACCCTTCTTGAGGCTAGGAGCATAATCTGGTCTGATATAATCTCGGCTGTGACTGAGCAATGGGGCTTCCTAAGGATGATGGAGGAGCATAAGTCTGCTGTACCATACCTCAGTAGGAAACTGCAGGAGGCAGACCTTGATCTGTCTAACAGGGCCCAACATGCCAAAGAGTACATTTCGTTCCTCAGCGATCTGGGATCCGACGACATGGAGAAGCACGACATTCCTAGCCGATTCACTGAGGCTATCGAGTGTCGCAAAATTATCAACAAAGAGATGTTCCAGGTAGCAGCTTCAAGAGCTCTCCAACAGGTGGTCGCCAATGTTGGACGGTTCGACGAGGTATGGGGCGAGATTATGACAGCTGGACTCCCCTCCTGCTGGGACCCGACCACCCCTGCCGTACTCTTGCCTCTGGACCCATACACAAAACGCTTGCAAGAAGAAAGGGACCGAACTGACCTTCAGACGGGAAAAGCAGCTCAGCTCAAAGCCGACACGATTGTTTCATCCCTGAGAAAAGAATTCAACCTCCTCCACTTGATTAAACACAAGCTTCCCACTGGGGCAGGTTTCCTCGCCCTCACTGAGGTCTTTGTCGAGGTGGAGGGACTCTCAGCAATGCCCGAGCCAGCTGCGGACAGTCAGCAGAGGTGCGCGCAGTTCATGAGCCAGCATGCCAGTTCATCCGCAAACGTGCCCCCGCCTGAATCAGCCACTGCCTCCACTCAGCCGCACCTGTGATGCTTTTTCAACTCATGATTCGGCCTTAACGGCCTATTTTACTTTTACTCAGTTAATTTCTTTTAAGTTTCGAGTGGGTTGTTTTCCCCACTCTTGCATTTTACTTTTTCACCAAACTGTTGTTTAAATTTCTGTTTTTGAAAAACGGCCGAGGGCATGATTACACATGATGGGAGGCTTGATTCCCCATCATGAATTTTGTTGTTGTGAAAGTGACATTTAACAAATTTTGTTCATGCGAAGAAGATATTTTTCCAAAAAATATCTTCTTGCTGAGATGGAAAGAAGTCTATATGAGGTAAATCCAATGAGAAAAACAGGTTCCAAACTTTCTGAAGAATTGACTGTGTAAGAGCTTCTTGTATACAATTTTTGTGAAAGTTCTAATATGAATGCAAAGAGCTCGTAGGGCCTCAATGAAAAGGAGTTTTGTCTTTGAAAAGGATTCTAGGTTTTGGTTCTTTACAGTGTGTAATTCTCTCTTGTGTGTTGTAGTGTAGTTATTCATTTCGCTTACATCCATATATCTGGTATTACATTCTGGAATCCGAGTTTCCTGTTGCTTCTGATATAAATTTATCCTCGTTGATACTTACATCATAGGCTTCCTGGCACTTTAAATATGGCTCAGGTGTAATATGCTGTCCCGTTTTCGATTCATCCGCATTTCTACTATATTGGCTGCTATGAGGTGTTATTTACAAATGCTGTTATCATGTGTGGATTCTTAATTGCTTAAGCCCACCACATGTTAGCATATGTTTCTGAATATTGTCTTAATAACAGTTAATATCCTCCTTCTTCTACGCTTTCAGTAAACGTCTTTCAATCATCATTCTCTGTGAATTATTGAGAATCCAGCCCTTTTTACAGTGAACTGTCTTGGAATTGTCTTATGCATTTATGTTGGAGCTTAACATCTTGCCTATTCATTATTGTTCCTTCAGCGTTGAGCTTCTGAAGTATTTGGTACCATTTAAAATCTAATTTTCCCATTTGCAAAGAAATAGTATGAGAGCCCGTTTCTGCTAAGATTATTCTTATTACATGATCTTGACTCTCTGCTATATAAGATGTCCTAGGCACTGGTCTATGGCAACTCTAGACTGTCTCTAGGAGCTAAAACATATTTTTGGCGCCGTTGCCGAGGACGAAGTTGAAGAAATTTAAGATCCTTGGGCCTCGACAAAATCCATTCACTCTTCAGTTAGGTGAGCACGAAGAGTTGAGAGTTGTGCACCCCTCACCTTGGCGACTCCACAATCATTTTACAGTTAAACCTGTTTGCAGTCCTGGCTCCCCATAAGCCACACCTAAGGTCAGATACATCTCAGTCAAGGACACCCTCTGTGTCTGACCCAGAAAGAATCCTACATAGAAGAGGCTGGAGGGAAAGGCAGTGAGTTCATACCGAGATTCCTGAATTCTCCCTAGAAAAATTTCCATATCTTCCGTCTTCTTCCTCTCAAATTGCCCAAATACAAGGCCCTAACCCTATCATAAGAGATACTGGTTACTATTTAGAGAGCCCACCTCGGAGAGGCGCCCATATCAAAGACGAAGCTGAGTCTAGCTATACTCCGCATTACTCTTTTCACCCTACCCCTGAAAGTGAGGAGATTAAGGAAGTTACTGAAATAGCTGCTGTTCCCAGCCCTACATTCTTGTCAACCCCTCAAGCCGCTGTTCACTACATCCCCATCATTATCCATACTTCACTTCCACCTTCTCCTCCTCCTCTTACAGCTCAGACTCTTGTACTACCTCCACCTCCCCCAATGGCGAATGTCCCTGGCTTCCTGCAAAACAGATACGCTCCTTTGGAACTACCTGCAGTACTAAATGACATGCCACAGGATTATTTAAAGATTCTGCCCAGATTTAGTGGTGAGAATGACATTGAAGCCCAGAAACATGTCGAAATTTTCTGCTCTTTCGCAGAGAATTTTAATGTGGAGCATCTGGACGTAGTTCTAAGGTTGTTCGTGCAATCCTTAGATGGGGAAGCCAGAAAATGGTTCAAAACACTTGGAGCTCGTTCCATCAACACTTGGGAGGCAATGGAGGACGCTTTCATCAAAAAGTGGGGGGAAAAGAAAGATCACGGTAATGTCCTTAGCGAGTTCAACACTCTGAAAAAGAAGCACAATGAAGGGGTATCAGAGTTTATCAGAAGATTTAACAAATTGTACCTGAGTCTCCCCGCCGAGATGAAGCCTCATCAGACTGCTGCCAAGGTCATTTTTGTGGCAGTATTTGATTCTGAATTTGGTTTCTCATTGAGAGAGAGAAAGCCAGCCACTCTAGATGATGCATAGACAAACGCGCTGGAGATAGAAGCAAACTTTGTCTCGACTGGCAGATCTAAAGGGAAACCAGAACATGATGTCAGAAGGAGGGGAAAAGAGGAAGTATCCACCTCAGGCCAAGACAGAGATTCGGCCAATGACAAGATTGAGGAAATGAATAGAATGATCAAGAATCTCTCAAGTAAGTTGGTCAAGCTTGAGATGGAGGCCAAGAATTCACCCCCAAATAATTTCCAGAATGCTCCAAACAGGGGATTCAACCCTCAATACAGGAAACCACCCTTGCAGATACTGCAGAGAGGACAGAAGGAGCAACAAGATCAGGTACCGCATCCTCTATACTTGGAGGGGCAAGTGGAGGCTTCTCTTGAAGATTCTGCCTATGAACAAGAGGAGGCATGCCTTGTCTTCTCAGACAGTGATGACATAGAATGTCCTGTACATGAAAGTGAGGAGGGGGAACTACAAGCTCACTCAGAAATGAAGAACAATGAGGATACTGAAGAGCCCGAGATTGATGATTACTGTAAACAGTTCGTTGACTTCATGCAAGCCCAGTTCAATAGAAAATATGACCTCAGGTCATCCAGAAAGAGAACCCGCACTCAAGATGAAGAGGAGGACACATCCCAAAAGTCAGCACATGCACAGAAGGAGGTCAATACTCAAAAACCCCCAAGAAAAGGTAAGAGGCCCCTTAACCAATCTCTGCAATATGATAATCAAATGCCTTCGTCTTCCCAAGTAGCTGCATCCCTTAATGATAAGCCCATCGTAAAAGAAGTTAAGCCTCCCCCGCAAAGTAAAGAGTCAAAAGAAAAAGAAGTGTAAGTAGATAAGCCTTCATCTGTCTTCTGTTTACAAAAAGAGTTTGAAAAAGTAAAAATACCAGTTCCTCTGTCTGAGTTATTGAAACAACCTGCTTATCAGTCACAGGTCACTTCCTTCATCTCTCCTCCTGATGCATCACACATTCCAGATAATATTAACTTGCAAGAAGAAAGACCTATGGTAGTGTTCGGTCCACACGTTGAAGAGTTAGATCCCTCCACACCTCCCTTTTATGTATCTTTAGTGATCCATGATCTATTGTTGCATAATTGTATGTTAGACTCAGGAGGATCCCACAACCTCATGCCCCTATCTGTCATGGAGCAATTGGGACTCCAAATCACTCGCCCATACAAAGACCTCTATTCTTTTGACTCCAAAAGAGTGAAATGTTTGGGCATGATTAAAGATCTGGCAGTTAATCTGGCTTAGATCCCTGCCAAAAGTGTGGTGATGGATATTGTAGTGGCTGACATCCCAACCCGCTTCGGTATGCTACTGTCAAGGTCTTGGGGAACCAGAATCGGAGGATCAATTAAGCTGGACCTGACCTATGCCACTATCCCTGTCTTTGGTGGCCAAGAGAGGAGATTGTATCAAGAAACCAGATTTGTCAAAACAGTCACCAAGGCAGGTGATTCAGTTAATTCCCCAGTCTACAGCCGAGATGGGGATTTCTCGTGTTTGATGTTGGAAGAAGATCAATAATATGCCCATGAGCCCTCATTCTGCCAGATAAAGGCTGAATCATCAGTGCAGGACTACGGATCTGAAATCTGGACACTCCATTTTGATGGGGCAAATTCCAGGGAAGGAAATGGAGCTGGAGTATTGCTAATTTCACCTATGCGTCAATGGGTCCCCTTATCTTTCAAGCTGGAGTATGAGGCCACAAACAATGTGGCTGAATATGAAGCACTCATATTGGGGCTGCAGACAGCAAGGAGTATGAAAATACAAAATCTAAAGGTGCTGGGAGATTCTGAATTGGTAGTCAGACAA
Source organism: Pinus albicaulis (assembly GCA_034641835.2). Lineage (NCBI taxonomy): Eukaryota > Viridiplantae > Streptophyta > Pinopsida > Pinales > Pinaceae > Pinus > Pinus albicaulis. The sequence goes on along the minus strand of CM076579.1, from coordinate 909,057,608 downwards.
GTGAAAAATCAGTGCCAAGCCAAACATCCTAGGCTAAAGGCCTATAGAAATGAAGTTTGGGATCTTGTAGAGAACTTTTTCTTGGCATTCAACATTCAATTCATGCCCCGAGAAGAGAACAGGATGGCAGATTCCTTGGTAGTGGCTGCTAGTACCTTCCGCCCACCTCAGAACCCTCTTATGAGATATGAAATCAAATTAAAAGAGTGCGAACCTTCAATCCCCGATAACGTCAACCTTTGGCGAAGGTGTTTGAAGATGAGGAAGCAGGGTGAAGATTCTGAAAAATGTTGGGGGGATTTTCCAACATGGAGATTGGCAGGTTGTGAGGAAAGAGGTAAGAGACATTCGGAAGATGCGTGGAAAGAGAGAATAGCGGAAGCCTGAAGTTGGGTTAAGAAAGAGATGTCATTCCACGAGGAGATGCAATACCTTTAGAGCTGTGACACACATAGTAATGCTAGAGCGGGTAAAGTGGTGGCGAGAAAACCGGGTCGAAGACCTCAATCGAGAAGCATAAAGAGGATCCAAGGAGTGTGTTGTGTCCAAAAGAGTCTGAGGAGCTAAACAAGCTGTATTAAAGTTATTCGAGGGCCTACGAAGATGTGTTTTCTGATGTATCAAAGGACCTAAAAACTTTTGATGTCAGCATTATGTAGCATAATATTCCACTGAAGGGAGATGCAAAACCACATAAGCAAAAGCTCAGACAGATTAACCCCCTATTGTTGCCTTCTATTGAGCAAGAAATAAAGAAACTGCTGAAGGCTAAAATTATAGTGCCATTGAGATATTCTGAGTGGGTGGCCAATTTAGTCCTGGTGCGAAAGAAGAATGGAGAAATAAGGTTATGTGTTGATTTCAGGAACCTGAACAGGGCATCCTTAAGGGATAATTACCCGCTACCTAAAATGGACCATATCTTGCAGAAAGTGGTTGGAGCTTCCCGGATGTCCATGATGGATGGGTTCTCGGGCTACAATCAGGTGGCAGTATTACCAGAAGATCAAAAGAAGACGGCCTTCACCACTCCATGGGGAATGTTCATGTATGCCAGAATGCATTTTGGGCTGATCAACGCAGGGGCCACTTTTCAGAGGGCCATGGATATTTCTTTTATTGGAGAGCAGGACCAGTTTGTGGTGGTATATCTGGACGAAATTACTGTATTCTCAAAGAACGATGTAGAGCACATAGAACACCTGCGCAGAACCTTTGAGAAGTGTAGAAAGTATGGTCTCTCCCTTAACCCACATAAGTCCCTGTTTGCACTTGAAGAGGGTAAGCTCTTGGGGCACATTGTGACCAAAGATGGAGTGAAGATAGACCCTAAAAGAGTTGAAGTCATAAATGGCATTGCCCTGCCCAGAAACAAAAAGGAAATTCAAGTATTTTTAGGCCGAATAAACTTTCTGAGGAGGTTTATCCCTAACTATGCTGAGATAGTTAGGCACATCACCGACATGTTAAAATAGAACAATGAAGTGAAGTGGTCATCAGAATCAAGAGAGGCCTTTACTAGAATCAAAAATGCATTTGCTGAAGCCCCTGTATTGGCCGGGCCCGATTATTCCAAACCTTTTATGATTTTTTCTTTTGCGTCACCCCACACAGTGGCTGGAGTCCTGTTGCAGAAAAACGAGGAAGGCTATGAGCAGTCAATTGCATTCTTTAGCCAAGTACTGCGTGATGCCGAGCTCAAAATAACATATTGGAGAAGCAAGCCAATGCTCTGGTGAAATCCCTCAAGGCTTTTCGAATGTATGTTTTACAGTCCCATATCACTGCATTTGTTCCTACAACAGCTGTTAAGGACATTCTCATCCAAGGGGACAGTGAGGGGAAAAGAGGAAAATGGATAGCCAAAATACAGGAATATGAGTTAGATATTCGTCCTACCAAATTAATCAAGGGGCAAGGTCTAGCCAAGATCCTATCTGAGTCGAATTTCCAAGCCTTGGGTATCAATCTGTCTATGACAGCAAACGAAGATTCTGAGGAAAACGAAAAACCACAGGGAGTGGAGATAGCCTCCCAGAAGATACAGATGAAATACCTCACCAGCCAGTGGTACAAGGAAATAGTGGAGTACCTCCTAACACTAAGCTGTCCACCTAGCTGCGAGAAGGCGAAATACAGGGCACTGAGGTTGAAGTCACAGAAGTATATGGTTGCAAACGACCGGCTGTACTAGAGAGATCCCTCAGGCATCCTGCTCTTATGTCTGACCGAGGAAGAGGTGGAAAGTATTATAGCAGAGTTCCACGAAGGTATATGAGGGGGCCATTACAGTTGGAGGGCTACCGCTCACAAGATCCTGAAGGCTGGTTTCTATTGGCCAAAATTGTTTGGAGATGTCCTCACTTGGGTCAGGGCATGTGATAAATGCCAGAAATTTTCAGAAAAACAGAAACTCGCAGTTATGCCTTTGATTCCTGTCCATGTGGATGAACCCTTCAAACAATGGGGAATTGATTTTATAGGCGAAATTCACCCACCCTCAAGTGGCCAGCATAGATGGATCCTGACTGCCACCGATTATTTCACGAAGTGGGTAGAAGCCATACCTGCAAGAAATGCTACAGACACAGTTATAATGAAATTTATGGAAGAGAATATTATATCCAGGTTTGGCTGCCCCGCTAGAATAATCACTGACAATGCGCAAGCTTTCAAATCTAAAAAATTTGCTAATTTCTACCAGCAGTATAATATTTCGTTGGGTCACTCTACAACTTACTACCCCCAAGGAAATGGCCTCGCAGAGTCCTCAAACAAAACTCTGGTCCGAGCACTAAAGAAGACTATCAACAAGAACCAGAAGAATTGGGATTCTCAGCTGAAGTTCGCTCTGTGGGCAAACATAATTACTAGCAAAAGAGCAACGGGGAAATCTCCATATGAGTTTGTATATGGACGAGCAGCTGTCTTCCCTATATAGCTGGCCTTGCCAGTGGCTCGATTTATGCAGGAGAGCCAGGAGGAACCTGATGATGTTATCAGGAGAATTAATCAACTGGTAGAGCTCGAAGAAACTCGCAATCAGGTAAACCAAAAGCTAGTAGAGTACCAGGAGAAGATGAAAGAGCTATTCGATCAACGTGCTAAAGACAGAAGTCTGCAGGTGGAGGATCTAGTGCTCAGGTGGGATGTTCGAAGGGCTGATAAAGGCAAGCATGGTAAGTTTGATCCTCTCTGGTTCGGCCCTTTCAAAATTGCAGAGGAAGGTGGCAACAATACTTTTAAGCTAGAGAATTTGCAGGGAGATCTGCTTGACGCCCCTGTAAATGGGAAGTTCCTCAAACCGTATTTTCAGTTCTGAAGCAGGCTGAAAAAGCCTGATTGTATTATATTGTACATTAGTTGCTGTTTTCGTTTTTTTTTTGAATTGAATAATGCATGAGTCACGATGATTTGTCCAGAGAGAAGTCACAAGTGTTGGAGAAGTGGCATTCACACAAGATAAACAGACGGTCTGCGTGGTTCTCGACACGTTCGGGGACAAACGTCCCGTCCCCAGGTGGAGCCAATGTTGTTCAATCTTTAACATTAGTCATGGGTGTATTAAAAGGTTGATAAGCCATGTATTAAACTTTATATCAAAGGGTGAAATATTTCAAAAGTGGGTCGAAAGGAGACAAGGTAATGAAAGCCACGTGCGTTAAAGCCGATGGGGAATTAACACAAAAGGTTGGAGTGTAAAGCCAAAAGACTAACGAGAGATATAAAAGGCAATGGAACGCTGCACTAAATGTAAAACCTATGTACTAAAAGAAATTGCCGCCACGTGAGGACGCACGAGGGAAATTCCGAGGGGGTCGAGCAGCGAGGGAAGGACGAGATCCATACCCCCGCGGAATTGTGACAACGCAGCGTGGTGGGGACTCAATGTTAGAAGGAGGTGGCAGGAGCATGCCGCGTGGTGTGGTGATGTGGCGGAACGAAAGGTGGACCCTCACGATGGGTAGGTTATGTATTTAATCGGTATAAGAGCTCATATGTTTCAGGAGTTATACAGCGCATACGGTAAAAGGGTAAGGTAAAGTCCATTAGGTCAGCTGGTACCGAGACCCGTACCAGCCTTAAACCCGGCACGAGGCGCCCACCTGCACTCTGACACACCCAATCCTTATGCGCTGCGTGCCTCACTGTCAGTGTCCTTAGGACACTTGCCTTCATTCGTTTTATCCATTCGTCTTTTTATCTCGAATTACCCAGTCCAGAGATAACATTCCCTCCATATTTCAATCCAGTAAAAGGTCACAGGTTCCCGTCTACGGCATATACCAAGTAGCAAAGAGCGTCTCATCTACCCCAATCATTGTCAGAGTTCCCTGCGTCGCTTTCCCGAGCAAGTTTACCTTTCATTCAGGTATTCCATTATTCATTCTCCCTCTGTTTTCCTTTCGCTTTTTCAAATTCTTGAATGTCAGCCATGGGAAGGGGAACGCCAAAAAAGAATGAACCAGAGACCCCCCAGGTCCATGAATCTAGGATTCCTCCCGGTTTCGACCCTCTCCTTGACTTGCAGGCTGGTATTTGTGACCCCAAGTACCCATTTGACATCCGCAGCATCAAACCCTTGCTTTTCAGTCGCCATATTAAGAACACAGACCATTACCGGGTAATCGTGTCGGGCTTATACCATCAAATTGCCCCGCAAGTTCATTTTGTGGTCGATTTCATCACCTGGCTCAGAGATGTTTTCGACGAACATCGGGGCACCTTCACTTCTCCTCAGGGGAACATGGTTTTTTCCCTTTCTCCCGATGTTGTCAAACAGGCCCTCCGCATCCCTACCAGCACCACATATGTTAGTTTCAAGGACGCGGCCTTGGCAGCCCAGTTCATCAAACAACCACGGGAGCCCGATGAGCTTTCATCTCCTCTATAACCGTTGACCAGGCTGCTTCCCTGCCCGCCGTGGAGCCATTCCCATTAAGTCTGTTCGTTGAATAGGTTCGGCCCATTCTCTCTCTGATCGCTGGCCTTTTAGGGGTAGGGAGTCCAGAAGACATTTCCATGGTGTGTGTCCATTTCTTATGGCTCATGTCCCAAAAAGGTGTGGTATTAGATATTCATGGTTTCCTCTCCACAACCATTCAAACCCAATTCTAGGAGCTTCCACAAACCCGTCAGTTCCATTTCTGTTCAATGGTTTTTTATCTCTTCCTGTACCAGCACGCTGATAAGTTTGAGGGTTTGGGGTTAGACAGAGTTTACCTTGAGAATTCCCAACCCAGACCAGTCTTCGACTGGAATTTCTCTGTGCGTCAATTACCTAAAGGGGAGGGTTACTCCAGTTTTGTGAATAGTTTCATGTCTATTGCCTATACCATTATTCATGACTCGCCTTCCCCTAGGGTCTTTCCAGAAATGAAAAGATGGCTGCAAGCCGGGAAGTTCCAGAGTACTGGAGATTGGTTTCTATTCAAGGACTACACCGAAATTCGGGTCTATGGGGCCGAAGTTGCCCCCTACCGGCTGCCAGTGTTTCTTGTCAGACGAGTTTATGCACTCGAATACATCCGGCAAGCCCTCAAGGCCGACCAACTCCATTTTGTTCCCGCCAAGAAGGGATACATCCTAAGGCTTCCCATCGAAATCAGCCCCTTCATGGTAAACTCGAGACATGCCCTCCCGATTGTTGAGAAAATGCTGCAAGGTCTGGACTTAAGGCTGGGAAAAATCTGGGCTTATGACCCTCGAGAAATTATCTCGAACAAAAGAAAAAGGAACGGATCTGCACCCTACATGCATGAGCCGAGGCCATTTATGGAATGGAGGGCTAATCTCGAAACTTGGCCCTTGTTTTTGCAGATGGAGACGGATTCATCTGCTATAGGGGAGGAAGAGAATGTCAATAGAGGCACAGGTGGAGAAGGAGGAGAAGAAGCAGGTACCTCAGGGGCAGCGCCCCCTCCCAAAAGACAAAGAACAGCCTCCAGCGAAGCAGAAGTCATAGGAGTGGAGCAGCTGCTGGAACCCTTCACGGTGTACGGGAAGTTGGATAAAAGCAAGGCAGGGATAATGGTGCTGAGAGACAGTACCACTTCTTCTGATTTCATAGAGGTCACGCAGGCTATCATAGAGCACACTTCGCCCAGGGCAGTTGAAAGGGATCAGACAAATAAAGTGATCCGCGACAAGTACAAAGCTGATCTGGGGGGATATGTTGAGAAGTATCATACCAGACTCTCCGCCTCCATCAACGCGGACACAGAAAGCCTGGTAATGTCTATGGCAGAAGCCATCCTGGATCCTAATTTTGATGTCCTTAGCTATCGGGTGCTCGAGTTTTCCATCGACATGAAGAAGGTACCAGCCAACGACATGTGCGACCTGTTCCAGACGGTATGCGATATGATGAAAGATAAATTGATGCAGGTCACCCTCGCGCTGAAGAAATTAGAGCATAAACATGACCAGTTGAGGGCTACCCTGACAGCTGAACAAGTTAGCTGCCGCGCCGTGGCAAATCAGGTGCGTTACTACCGAGACCTGATCAAAGGGAAAGATACAAGGGAAACAAACCAGCAGGCGGTTTTGATTGAATAGCTGCAGAAGGAAGTTGCATCGGCAAAAAGTCAGGCCCGTATACCAGCCGCCCACCATGTCCAGACGGCTGAACTGGTACAGGTGGAGCAAGAAAAAGTAGAACTGTCCGCCAAGCTATCAAAAGAAAGGGAGGAAAGGGAGAAGATGGCCGAAACAATCAACGTGTTACAGGATAAAGCAACAGAGCTACAAGCGATATGGGACTCTCACAGCTGCCATCCAACTGTGGTGTCAAGTGGAACTAGCTCGTTGTCTGAGAAATTGTCCGCAGCAAGAGCTGAGATTGAGATATTGGAAAAGCAAGCGTCTACAGCCAGGCAGAGGATCACGAACCTGGAAAACTCCTTGGCCGAGAACACCAAAATAGTCGAAGGGTTGTAGAGAGAGATAGAGCAGGAAAAGAAGATGACGACAGATCAACATAAAATTATTGCCGATATGAAAAGCCGTGCAAAAGGAAATCTCACCCTTCTTGAGGCTAGGAGCATAATCTGGTCTGATATAATCTCGGCTGTGACTGAGCAATGGGGCTTCCTAAGGATGATGGAGGAGCATAAGTCTGCTGTACCATACCTCAGTAGGAAATTGTAGGAGGAAGACCTTGATCTGTCTAACAGGGCCCAACATGCCAAAGAGTACATTTCGTTCCTCAGCGATCTGGGATCTGACGACATGGAGAAGCACGACATTCCTAGCCGATTCACTGAGGCTATTGAGTGTCACAAAATTATCAACAAAGAGATGGCTCGGGTCGTAGCTTCAAGAGCTCTCCAACAGGTGGTCGCCAACGTTGGACGGTTCGACGAGGTATGGGGCGAGATTATGACAGATGGACTCCCCTCCTTCTGGGACTCGACCACCCCTACCGTACTCTTGCCTCTGGACCGATACACAAAACGCTTGCAAGAAGAAAGGGACCGAACTGACCTTCAGACGGGAAAAGTAGCTCAGCTCAAAGCCGACACGATTGTTTCATCCCTGAGAAAAGAATTCAACCTCCTCCACTTGATTAAACACAAGCTTCCCACTGGGGCAGGTTTCCGTGCCCTCACTGAGGCCTTTGTATAGGTGGAGGGACTCTCAGCAATGCCCGAGCCAGCTGCGGACAGTCAGCATAGGTGCGCGCAGTTCATGAGCCAGCATGCCAGTTCATCCGCAAACGTGCCCCCGCCTGAATCAACCACTGCCTCCACTCAGCCGCACGTGTGATTCTTTGTCAACTCATGATTCGGCCTTAACGTCCTATTTTAATTTTACTCAGTTAATTTCTTTTAAGTTTCGAGTGGGTTGTTTTCCCCACTCTTGCATTTTACTTTTTCACCAAACTGTTGTTTAAATTTCTGTTTTTGAAAAACGGCCGAGGGCCTGATTACACATGATGGGAGGCTTGATTCCCCATCATGAATTTTGTTGTTGTGAAAGTGACATTTAACAAATTTTGTTCATGCGAAGAAGGTATTTTTCCAAAAAATATCTTCTCGCTGAGATGGAAAGAAGTCTATATGAGGTAAATCCAATGAGAAAAACAGGTTCCAAACTTTCTGAAGAATTGACTGTGTAAGAGCTTCTTGTATGCAATTTTTGTGAAAGTTCTAATATGAATGCAAAGAGCCCGTAGGGCCTCAATGAAAAGGAGTTTTGTCTTTGAAAAGGATTCTGGGTTTTGGTTCTTTACAGTGTGTAATTCTCTCTTGTGTGTTGTAGTGTAGTTATTCATTTCGCTGACATCCATATATCTAGTATTACATTCTGGAATGCGAGTTGCCTGTTGCTTCTGATATAAATTTATCCTCGTTGATACTTACATCATAGGCTTCCTGGCACTTTAAATATGGCTCAGGTGTAATATGCTGTCCTGTTTTCGATTCATCCGCATTTCTACTATATTGGCTGCTATGAGGTGTTATTTACAAATGCTGTTATCGTGTGTGGATTCTTAATTGCTTAAGCCCACCACATGTTAGCATATGTTTCTGAATATTGTCTTAATAACAGTTAATATCCTCTTTCTTCTACGCTTTCAGTAAACGTCTTTCAATCATCATTCTCTGTGAATTATTGAGAATCCAGCCCTTTTTACAGTGAACTGTCTTGGAATTGTCTTATGCATTTATGTTGGAGCTTAACATCTTGCCTATTCATTATTGTTCCTTCAGCGTTGAGCTTCTGAAGTATTTGGTACCATTTAAAATCTAATTTTCCCATCTGCAAAGAAATAGTATGAGAGCCCGTTTCTGCTAAGATTATTCTTATTACATGATCTTGACTCTCTGCTATATAAGATGTCCTACAACAGATCTGGTGATATGTACATCTCTGATGGTAGTTCAACCAATAAATTTACCTTGTATCCTCCAACAAAAACAATTACAGAATTAGATGATACTCAATGGATTGAGGATGAAGAAGACATACAACCTCTCTTCACAATTTCAGAAATTAGTGAAGACATCCATATCCTGAATACCTTATAAAATTTTGAATCCTCTTCGGAATACAAACATGAACAATTTCAAGAAGAATCCAACATTGAGTTTTTATCATCAAGACAGATGTCTCTTTATTCCATGGATAAATTTGGCAGCTCTACAATTGAGATATTTCCAGGTAAAACTTTAAACACAAACAAGAACCTAGAGAAATCTCAACAAGAAGAGCTAGTCAAGATATTATAGAGACATTCTTCTGCATATGCATGGGAGTACACTGATATGAAAGGGATAAGCCCTAAGACTTGCACTCATCACATCTACATAGAGGAAAATTGTAAAACCAATTTTAAAACCTCAGACACGGATGAATCCAAATCTTAGGGATATTGTTAAAGAAGAATTGCAGAAATTGTTAAATGTCAACTTTATCTATCCCATTTTAGATAGTCACTTGGTTTCCCCTTTGGTAATTGTGCCAAAGAAAAATGGTAAATGGAGGGTGTGTATTGACTACTGGGAATTAAACAAAGCTACTCCTAAATATCATTTTCCCCTACCCTTCATAGATCAGGTGTTAGATACATTAGCTGGAAAAAAGTACTTTTCATTTTTAGATGGGTTTAGTGGTTATAACCAAATTCAAGTAGCACTTGAAGATCAAGATAAAACCACATTTACCGTCTTAAAATTTATATAATTTAGTATTGGTTACTTAGACTATGCAATGTGCAACTGAATATTTCTAAATTCTTAAGAATCTTTTCGCATCTACAGTGTGATTGTGTAGAGGCATACATGGATGATTTCAAGGCCTATGGAAACACATTTGAAGAAGCCTTTAGAAAATCAGAAATTTATTGAAGATGTAAAGAAGCAAATCTTTTCCACAAGTCATGAGATATAGTTATTAATAGCTGCTTGATGCTTATTGAAGGAATTGTTTTGGGGCATCACATTTTCAGGGATGACTAGAGGTTGATGAGTCAAAGTTAGCCATTTTAACTATCTCTGCCTAAGTTGTCAAAATATAAGAGAGTTTAGGATTTATTATGGATACAATATTAAGGTATGTAGAAAAACTCTACCAGACAGTGATTCTAATTTTCAAATTACTTACCAAGGACTGTGAATTCAAGTGGAATCCTAATTGCCAGTTAGCCTTTGAGACCCTGAAAACAAAAATCTCTGAAGCACCTATTTTAAGGGGACCTAACTAGAAGTTACCTTTTCATATTTCAACATATGCCTCAGATACAGCATTAGGAGCAGTATTGGGACAAAAGGACCTGATTCCTTATGCCATCTACTATACCAGTAAAAATTTGACTCCTTCAGAGTTAAACTATACTGTAACTGAAAAAGAGTTTTTAGCTGTTGTTCATGCCATAAAAAAATTCAGACACTATATAACAGGCTATGAAACTTTTGTTCACACATATCACTCTGCAATTAGATATCTAATGAACAAATCAATTACTAATGGCAGAGTTATAAGATGGTTATTGCTTTTATAGGAATTCAACATTACCATTCTAGATAGGCCTGGAAAACAAAACACAGTAGCTGATTTCCTATCTAGACTCCAAAACATCAAAGACAATACTCCAGTTGAAGATCAATTCCCCGATGAATATCTTTTTGCAATTTCTACTCAAACTCCTTGGTTTGCTGACATTGCTAATTATTTAGTTTCAGGGAAATTTCCTTCAATAATGAATGCAAGAGACAAAAGAAAGATCATTTATGACAGTGAAAAATATTCATGGGTTGCTAATGAGTTATACAAAACATGTCTAGACTTTATCATTAGAATATGTGTTCGAGAAGATGAGATGCCTGAGATTCTCAAGGCATGTCATGATGAACCTTGTGGCGGACACTATGCTGATAAAAGAAAAGATTATAAGGTCCTTCATTTAGGATACTATTGTCCATCCCTTTTTAAAGATACTAAAGAGTATGTCAAAAGGTGTGACAATTGCCAAAGGGTAGGGAAACCTTCTCCTTCAGGTGAGATGCCATTGCAGCCTCAGGTACATATTGAACCTTTTGAAAAATGGGCTTTAGATTTTGTAGGACCTATTATTCCTCCATCAAGACAAAATAAATATATATTAGTTTGCACTGATTATGTTACCAAATGGGTAGAGGCCAAGCCATTACTTTCTGCTACTGAAGCATCTGTAGTTAATTTTATTTTTGAGGATATTTTTACTCGTTTTGGTGTCCCAAGAGAAATTGTTATAGATCAAGGAGCTCAATTCACATCAAGGCTAGTGGAACAAATGATGGAGAGGTACAAAATCAGACACAAAAAATCTACTCCCTATCATCCACAAGCAAATGGTCAAGTGGAATCTACTAATAAGGTCATTGAAGGGATCCTAACAAAGACTGTTCATTTACATAGAAGAGATTGGGCAGACAGGCTTCCTGAAGCCTTGTGGGCCTATAGAACTACATGGAGAAGCACAACATGCCATACTCCTTATGAACTTGTTTATGGGAAACAAGTTTTGTTTCCCATAGAGTTTCAGATTTAAACTTTTAAAATGGCAGTTCAGTTAGGACTTGATCTAACAGAGGCACAAAAGCACATATTGGAGCAGATTAATGAATTGGATAAGATCATACAAGATGCAGTCCAGAAAACAACTATAGTCCAACAACAAAGGACTAGATGGCATGATAAGTACATCAAGGAAAATAAATTCAAAGAAGGTGACTGAGCTCTCTTGTTTGATTCAAAGTTCAAATATTTTCAAGGTAAATTCCAAACACATTGGCTTGGGCCATATGAAATTATGAAATTTTTTGACAATGGAGCAATAAAAATCAGGACAATAGATGAAGAGGTCACTTTTCTTGTAAATGGTCATAGATTGAAGCTGTATCATAAGCCACTTTCAAGAGATTCCAGGAAAACAGTGATGTGAAGTTAAAGAAGAATAATTCTTCTTCTTCATCAACTTAATTGAATTTTCTGAATTCAAATGCATGAAAAAAAAAGAAAAAAAATGAAAAAAAATGAAAAAGTATAAACATGAAAACTAATCACTAATTAGCATGTTTATACAAAAAAGATAAAGTGAAAATCATAATCCTTCTGACACTTTAGCTTTTCAAATTTGTTCTTTTCCTGCAAGCAGCTATCACAAAATCATAAGTGCAGACCCATTTTATATATCATATTCCACTTATGATCCATTTCACTCCATCATGTCTCACTTCATTCATATTTCATTCACTCCATTCATCCATACTTAATTCACTCCATTCCATGGTCCACTTCATTTTCATTTCAGATTTTTAAATTTGATCTCTTCCTGCAATTGAGTATTACAAATCATAATTTGCAGGCCACTTTTCATATTTCATTCCACGTTACACCTATGATCCATTTCATCCATTATATTTCACTTCACTCATGCTCCATTCCACCATATTTCATGATCCAGTTTATTTCATTTCATACTACACTCCATCCATGTTTCAAATAATTTCATTTCATGTTTCAAAGCTTCTACAGGTATATTCTATAGCCAGACATTCTGCAGCCAGATACCCTGCAGGCAACTATCCAGCAACCACTTGTTCAGCAGCAAATTAACCCTGCACACCTATGTCAACAAGCAAAATCAAAGGGATTATGAAGACTGAAGGATCAATGATTTTCAAAGGAAGACAAAGCATATTAAAACCACAAAAAATCAAAGGAAAGGCTAAGGTAAAGTTGTGAAATTATTATGATAACAGATTATGAAAGTTATAGCATGGTTAAGTTATATGTATGTTTCATAAAGTTATTTTAATTATTCATATTGATCGAGCTTATCATAAAATCCTTGGACAAAATCCCTTCCATTCCGCCATACCAAATCATCATTTATTAAAAATTAATGGTTAGTACTGAAGTGACCTAATAGGTCACGTCACTAACCCAAAGTATTCAGTGATGATTTTGAAATTCACACGAGATTTTTCCGCGATATTTTCCTCCATGACAGCTCTCAAACTCATTAATTCGTGTGAATCACCCTCACCGTATTTCACTCATCCCATAACCACTTCATGTCCTCTTTCCGTAGCCAATTCCTGCTGCATAAACAGAGAAGTCATCTTTGGGGTGAAAACAACTCTCTACAGCCATTTTTTTTTCCATGAATAGAAGAGCAGTAACGGAGCAGTAAATTGAAGGTTGAGAAAAGAAGCCATGGGTCTCATTGTAAGGTTCGAACCAGTCGGAACCAAATACTTAGAGGGTTACCCACAAATTAGAGAGATGCTACAGCAGGTTGGGTGGTTACAATTTTTGGAAAAGTTCAATGGTTTTCATAAGGAGGTAACCAAGACATTTGCATGGTCCTTCAACGGGTCAGAAGTTGAAATAGGAGATGTCAAGTTCACTATTACAGAATATTTTATTGTAGAAGCAACAAAATTACCAAGGCAAGGTGAATGATGGTTCAAAAACAATGAATTTCACAATGAGGCATGGAGGCAGATGCTCAAAACACCAGGTATGGATATTTCAGTTTTCAAGAAGGGAATTCCTAGCTCAGCACTGAAGAATAAATGGCGAAATATGTTGCTCATTTTGCAAAATTTTATAACTTGTGAGGGAAGGTTTGGTACCCTATATGTTTATCACATTCGGCTTATGATGCATTTCCTAGATGAAGAAATCAATTTACCCTTTTTCTTACTTGCCTAAAGAGAATGGCTTCTAATGTCCAAAAGAGGGTTCCATTCTTGGAAACCACCTTGTATCACCATGGCCTAGTTAAAATCCTAATTGAGCATCATTTGAGAAAGGTGGGAGACAATTGGAATGAGTTCCTCTTGAGGAATCACTTTGAAGAACCCAAGGAATCTCCATCTGAAGGCAAACTTGCAAGAAGAAGCAGGAGAGGGAAAATTTCCAAATCTGTTGAACTTAAAACTGATAAGTCCACACAAGAGGACAGTGAGGAGATTATCTCTGAGAAATTGGCTGAAATTAAGAAACAACTTAAAAAGGAAAAGATAATAAGAAAATATGCTAAGGAGAGAGGTGAGGGACCATCTAAACTAAGACGAAGCCATATGCTTAGAGGCATATTGAAGAAGACAAAAGTTAAGCAAAAAAGCATCATAGACATTGAAGATGAAGAGACACCAACTGATAGATCTCCTGAGTACCAATACGAAGAGGATCTTGATGAAGGAACTCCGGAGATAGACCCAGCACAACAAAAAATCTATAATTATGTCGAGTCATTAGAAAAGAGAGCCTCAGAAAGCGGAGGAAGAAATCCTAGTCCACCAGGATCTGCAATTGAAGTACTAAGAAGAGACAAATATGAATTAGAAGTACTCAATAGGCATATGAAGAATGAAAATGAAATTTTAAAGGAACAAGTCAAACTAAAGAGTAACATGAACACAAATCTCTCTCTGCAAATGGAAAAATTGTACAAGGCTGGTGAAAAGCTGAAGAAGAAAAACAAAAAGTTGAGCAGGGCACTTATAAATTTGAGATTCAAGTTGGTCATAAGGAAACCTAGGATGCCATTGAACACCAAGCAAAGCAGAAAAAGGAGGCTAGATGTCCTAGCAGAAGTTTCAGAATACATCGATTGATTGCATGAGGACATGCAAAATTTTTGCAGTGGGGGTATGTTGAGCCCCAAAGATGTTCTTTCTTTTCACCAAATTTCACTTCATTTCCTTTGTCCTTTATCAGTTATAGGCTTAAAAGATCAATAGGATTGATTAAAGTCACTTTAAGAATGCATACAATAACTGACTTACTAAACTTTTGTGATCTTGTTGTTGTAGTAATTTTTGACTAGATTTAGCTACAAAATGCAGCCATTCTGTAGCTAGTCACCTATTCCGCAGCTATCTTCATGTTCACACAGGTTACAGGTGTCACTTAAAATAAAAATGCATATGTTTGAATTCTAGAACTCACCTACATCATTCCTTGCCCTCTACCAAGTCTGAGCAAAAATCTGCAAGTGGTTATGCATGTGGAGGAAACCCAAACTAAGAAGTAGATTCCTACCAGGAAAAGGACTCTACAGATGTCTTCAGCAACGTACGAGGCCTCCACAAGAGTTCTAATTTGATTTTAATTGAAAAAGACACTTATACCTATTTCTTCTCTAGGGAAGTTATGTATTTCACTTATAAGAATAACTTGGGAAACCGAGAGACAGTTAGTTAGTTGATGTTTTATTGTTAAGTTGTCCAAGACCGTAATACTCTGTTTTTGAAGTGTTTTCCTTTAATGAAAGAAGAAAAAATTTAATACATGATCTGAAGAAATCTTGAAGAGATTCGTGTGCTAATCTGGTGGTAGAGGGTCCCTACTGCCCGAGAGGCTCTGTGCATATTGTTTAGATAAGTAACTTTAGCTCTGTTTCATTCCTAATTTAGGCAGTTTTCTGAACTTTATGTTTTATGCTCACTTACATCGAATGTTACAGCCAGTCTTGTTCTTATGAATTGTTCCAAAATATCACTAACACTGAATGAGATAGAACTGTAGTATTTCAGAGATTAATTTCATTTTAGTTCAGTTGTAGTATTTCGGAGGTTAATTGCATATTAGTTTGGTTTTGTTTCATGTATTTTAAGTTTTATTAGCTAGTTGTATTCTAGTTCTGTTACATTAGACTTAAAGGCCTTCATTATTTACAAACTGCTCTTGTTCTTAATCTCTGCTAATACATCATTATCATAGGAACAAGAATTGGTAATGTCATTTTGAAGTCTTGACTGTTTTGCAATTTCTCATAATTTTACAAACTTGCCTTTTTCCAAAACTATTCCAAAAGATTTCTAACCCTTGAATGAGGCTTAATAGTGACATTTTGAGTTGTAGAATGGATTAATTTTAGTGTCATAAGTTAATTTAGAGTATGGTTCCTTACTATGTTGCAGATAATCTTTTCCAAATGTGTTCCAACAAATTTCTAACCATGGATGAGATTTTCTCTGTGATATTGTAAGTTGTTGTTTACTTAGAAGAACCTCATTGCATTAAACTTATCCTTTTCTCAAGTTGTTCCAACATACTTCTAATGAAATGAATTGGACTGAGTTCATGTTATGAGTTATTTTTCTTGTCAGGTTTTGCAATCTGTGAATTAGCATTTTCTGTTCTTAGGTTCCATACATAGTTTAGAATAGATTTTGCTCTGTTTTAGTGTGACCAATAACTTCTCTTTGCCAACAACTTAGTTCTTTTCCTCTTAGCATAAAAACACAAAACCAAAAACACTAGAAAAACACTAAACACAATGAAGTAGGAAGCAGATACCTAGGCACATATAGTGCACTTCACTTCAACAGTTTACTAGCCCTGGTTGACAATTTATGACATCAATTTAGGGGCACTAAGTTGAGCAGACAATAAGGATTAACAAGAATGAACTAAAATGTGCGAAGCGCGATTTTCGATGCGGTAAAGGTTGCGGGTTGCGATTTATGATATGGCAAGTTCTATGAAGTGTGAAGTGCGATGTACGATTGCGGAGTTATCGCATCGGCAGAATAAGCGGTAAGTGTTATGCGAAAAGATAAATGATGCAATTTGTGATTTTCGATTTTGCAATATCACAATCGCAAGAACGAGCGGTAAGAGTTGAGGATAAAAGCTAAAAGACGCGAAGTGCGATTTGCGATGGGCGACGTGGCGGTGGGACCGACGGTGGGGCGCGATTTCATAATATAACAATTGCAAGAACTGACGGGAAGTGTTAAGGGAGAAAAGCGTTAAATGGTGCGAAGTGTGGTTTGCGATTTCACAATATTGCAATCGAAAAGAACGAGCGATAAGTGTTAAAGGTAAAAGCTAAAAGTTGTGATTTGTGAAGTGGGACGTACGGTGGTGGGAGACTCGAGGAGAAAAGGCGGAGGTCGGGTTTTCGGTGTTTTTGAATGGGTTTTCATGTGTTTTTCATAAAAAGGGTAAGGCAACTATGAACGAAGAAAAACAAAGAAATAAGGCTGAAGGACTTAAGTGCGTTAAACAAAGGGTAAGTATATCATTAAGATGAGAAGAAAAGGAGGGGAAAGGAGGCATAAGAGCAGTGCTAAGAAGTGAGACACACCTGCATATTCATACATTGGAAACAAACATAAATGTGTGATAAAACATGAAAGGGAGGCTCGAACTTGGTAATAAAATTTCTTCCAAAAATTCAAACAGAAAGCAATTTTGGCCCGTGGGAAGGTCTACCTTGCTCGAACTCTATTGACAGAGATGAGAGGGGGAGACTTGACCATATTTTTTGGAGTTTTTCCTCTATTTTACTACGCATAAGCAATTAAAAAATGCAGCAGCACAAAAACTAAACATCGATGAAATTTTCAGAACCAGATCTAACATAAATGGCAGAAGCAAACTAGCTAAATGACAAAAAGAAAAAGATAGTAACAACAGAGAAGCTGAGGCACATGGATTGGGCCCTAACCCACGAGCCTAGCCCTCTAAAACTTAAGCCAGTCAAATGAAATCAGTATGCTTATTTCATAAAAGAATAACTTCATACATCTCTGAAAGTTTGGTCACTAAATAAAACAAAAATCTCAATAGCTCACAACAATCGTTCTGAATGGAATCGAGACTAGAATAGACTAACTCTTCCTAGCTCTAGCTCTTCTCTATTTCTTCTACAGAGAAGATACCAACAACTCCCTAGAAAATGGTGATTGAGTCCACTTGACTCCAAGTAAACCAATATTGAGTGCCCTCCTCTTTGAGTTTCTCGGCTACCTCTAGAATTCGAAGTGCTAGAGAGAATCCTTGGGATCCTTTGGCTGCCTTTGGAGTTCAAATTACTAGAGAGAATATAGGGTGGAAAATACTCCTATAATTTCTCCTTGCTGTCTCCTCCAAGTATTTATGATAAAATCTTTATAAAAATGCTTAATAAATCATGATTTTCTACACTCAACCTCATATTAGGTACTCAGAGTATATTAGCCTTAATGACCACCTATACTAGCATCATAAAACCAAATAATAATAAAAATGAAAGAAAAAGAGATCTAAGAAGGAAAAAAGGTGACTATTAACCCCTCCAAATATGTCTAATGATGGATCTCTTCAGATCCCATGACATAGGCATGCATGCAATTGGGACCCTCCAGTCGCTCCCACATCAAGCATGCATGTGACTGGGGAATTTTCTAGGTAGTTTTGTGCCAGCTACTCCTGATTTTATGCCAATTTTTTTAGGGCCAGGACTTAGACCACTGCCTAGAACTCCATGAAACTTCCAGAAATGAAAAATAACATTGAAACACTGATACAAATGAAAATACTTGAACAAGGATTTAGTGGACCCCTACTAGCCATGATAAACATTTCGTCAAACATGTCACAAATATGCATTCTACATGTTAAAACAAAAGATCTGAGCATAGGGGTCTCACACTTATCTGAGAATCGCTAAGAAGCATTGATGCCTCATCACAATAACTTCATTACCATATATTAAGTCATATATTCATTGTACATTCAGTGATTAAACAAAAAATGATGAGAGCCATACATTATCATTGTCATAAAACTCACTCATAACCAACATATACCTAACATAAATATCAAGGATATAACAACCATATAAACCACATATAAGCAAGTATATTTACCCATAAAATTCCAGGGATAAATATCTCTTATGGATGATTGCATAGACCCAACAAGTATGTCACTTCCATAAATCACCATACCATAGACTAGGCTAAACCAAGTCATTCTTTCAGCCAGTCACCCCCATGCCATATTCCAAGCATGAATGCAAGATCTCATAAAACAAATCAATCAAAAAAAAACTAGGGCTTCCAAAGGCTAAACCACCTCAACCCCCAACTAGTGATTCCACCTCACTATCAGACATCACTAACCATCACCAGATTAGTCTCTACCCAAGTTTTCTAGGGCTGTGTTTGTTCCAACCAAGGCTTCCAGGACTAGTAATTCAATCCACATCTGCCACCGGGCTTTCAGAGAATTTGTCCAACCAGGGCTTCTAGGACTAGTAACTCAACTCACCAAGGGTTTCCAGAGCATTTTTCCAACCAAGGCTTCCAGGACTAGTAACTCAACTCAAGTTGTTACAGGGCTTTTAGAGCGTTTGTCCAACCAAGTCTTCTAGGAACTAATAACTCAACCCACAGCCAAAGGCACATGAAAACCCACCAGAAAACAAAAGTAAAAATCACAACACCATGGCTATCAAGGAAATGGAAAGTCTAGGAAATACCACTATCAATCCAGGAAATCCTCCATGCCAATGAAAAACCATAACAAAATAACCACATGCATATGCCATGAATGCCAAAACTAGCAAGGAAATCATACATGAAACTCAGTACATGTAAGAAAAATACACTGTAGTTGTTGATCCTGATGTCCTCTTGCGATTTCCTTCTTTTCCCTTGCCTTCTTGCTCCAAATACCAAGTATGCCACACTCCACCAAGAGTTCTCCAATAAAAATCTAAGTTTCCAAGAGTATGAGAGGGAGAGAGAGAGAATAGAATGAGAGATCCAAAACTGAACTGATAAAAATCTGAACTGACAAACGGTACCAACTGATCCTCATAAACCTTTTTATTAATGAGGCCTATAATTTCTTCAATTTTCCATTATTTTCCTTCATTTTCCTCCTCACATGCAACCTGTGACCTTTCACCTTTATTTTCTCCTATTTTCCATTATTTTCATAAATAAATGCCAATAAATGCCACTTTTCCTTTCCAAATCCTTTGCCAATTTCCATAACCATAATAAACCAAATGAACCCCTGCACTAGGGTGTTTTTCGCAACATTCACCTTGGAATACATTTCCCATGACCAAGGTCTTCTTATTTTGACTTTATTAACTTTTACATGGATTTTTGACCAGGGCTATGACAAATCTTATCTGGTTGCCCTCCATTGTATATATATATATATATATATATATATATGTATATATATAGTTGGGCCCCTCTACCTTTGAAGATATGCCTGGTATCTGAGCCTGTTCGACTAGTAGATCATCGAACTCTAGTGAGACATTAAAAACCCTTCTATTTCAAATGTTATTGTATATACATTCGAAGGGTAAAAAAAACCCAAAACACTATTGGCATGCCCTTCCACCTCTTGGTGAAAATGCTAGTAATAATAATGTAAGGGCACAACAATGAAAATAGTGGGCTTCTATGGGGCACACAAATATCAATATAGGGGCTACACTAATATTCTAGGGACCTAACATCAACTTAGGGACTACTTGGCATAGGTAATTAGCGAATAATAAGTGTAGCCTAAAATTGAGGGATTTTGAGATCATTGTAAGAATAATTGACAAATATTTTGCATAAGTTGCAAGGAATATTAGTGTGTAATTACGACTTGAAATTTCAAGTGGGGTCCTTCAAGGGCATGAGAGAAGTACTTCTACCCAAAGGGTTGGTTCAATTGAATCTATCATGGTTGAGTGAAGAAGGTTTTGTAATTTTGGGAGTGTAGGGAAGTTGTTGGAGGCATGGCCATTGATGTTGTGAAGAACATAAGGAGGTACATCACAAGTGGGAATAATGGTTCCAATGGTCGCTGCGAATGCAAGAGTAGTACAACACCCATTTTTCTGGTTTTTACCCTCAATTAGCTTTCATGTTTGTGACTTAGCCCATGTGATGGATTTTAGAGGTGACTATGAGCTCAATTATTATGGGACACTTAAAGGTTTCATATGAGTAAAGTTTAAATGAGATAGCAGTGTTAAAGGTAAGGTATGAGATGGAGGGTCAAGGTACCAAACAACTATGCTTAGGGTAAGCATAATAAAGCTTAATGTGGAAATTATAGAGGTCCCAATTGTACCGAGTGGTGGGAAAAGGAAAAAAGTATCTAGGTAATGGGAGTTTAGGAGTATGAATTCCCACTTGATATAGGCATAACACATGAAAATGTAATGAGTTATCTAGATGGCTAAGATGGAGTCTTAGTAGAGGATGGTGCACTTCATGTGGAAAATAATTTTGCCAATGATCGGTAAGACAATGTAATGGTAAAAAGAAGAAATGATCATAGTAATGAAGCTCTGGGTGATGTGCAATGATACATATCAAGAAATATAGAGTATTTAAACATGTTAGCCCACCTTAGTGTAAGATGGAATGGGTTGGATACCCCTAAGGGTATGAAATACATTATTAAAATTAGTTTGGGTTTGGGTTAGTAAAACATAAATTGATGCAAGGACACAATATTTCCATCATATGGAAATTCCATGGTGCAAAATTGATGATGCAATTTCCTTCATGGGATACACATAACTATGATCAAGGAGAATATTTTAGTTGAGTGGGGTGTCTACAACTACTATGTTATTAAAGGGAATCTTATTATCTAACTCAACATAGACATTTTGGTAAGTCCATTGGACTAGGAAGTATTTGCATCATAAGCATGGAGGATGATTATTGATGGAACTAACCTAGGAGATCATAAATGTTTCCATATGTTAGTGGAAATGACACACATAAACATACCTTTGTCAATGATAAAATGGTGGATGATAAGGTTTTTATTGTAATCGAGATCTAAACCACAAGAATCAAGGGGAGTTGAGGCTATAATTTAAATTCAAAGTTGATCTAACTAGTCTCTAGAGGATCGATGGCACTCAAAGTTGATAGTAAGGTCTTATTTTAGGCAAGAAAAGTTGAAGAACCTTGAGAGCTAACATGGAATTGGTTGATTGGCCCAAGTCAACCATAATACTATAGTTATGGGTAGTCATCACATCTGGGTTATTAGCACTTGTATGTTGGGATCCTCCCTAGGGGTGTAATGTGCTACGAATATATTTTATATAAAAATAACATGAATATAAATAAATCATAATCATAGTTCTAGTTAATTAATGACTAGTTAATGAAGATGCATGTCTTAATGAACATGCCCATTCATGAAAGGGCACCTGCCTAGGTATATAATAAGACCCTCATTGTAACATTCATCATCACTTGTACATTTTATATATAATAAATTATTATTACAAATACCTCTTGAGTATTTTTACATTTAAGTCAACAAGCTATCAGTTTTGTTGCTTCAGTGGTATCAAAGCCATGCCACACAATAAAATCATGCGAGCCTTTGAACGTTGTTCACCGCACAATATGCCATTACATGTACGTTCTGAAGGCATTGAGAAATTTAGTAAAATTCAAGAAAAACTTCAGAAATTAGAAAAATCATGTGCAAAAGTTACAACATATTTTAAGAAAATTTATGCATAAATCCATAATAACGAAGAAGATGTTGATCATAATGATGAATATGAAAAAGATATCAATCAAGATGGTGGAGAAGATGAAGCAATATATGATTATGATGAAGCTGATATAGATCAATATGAGGATCCAGATGAAGTTGGTCCCAATGTGGATGAAAAATATGTGAAGATCATCGATTCTTATGATAAAAGGGAAGTGAAAATGGCTAATTATGATGATGGAGAGAAAACGATTGGTGTCCCTGGAAAAAATATTAAGCCAGTGATTAAGACTGTTGCGAATCACCAGACTCCAGAAAGATACATTCTAAAACCAGGTGTGGAGAAAGAAGGATCTGCGAAACTCTCACCTTGTGGAAGCTCTCTTAAACCAACCTAGCATCTCTCCATTAGCGGACATATCACCCTTGTAAGACAAGGTAGGATAACCAATTGATGAGAAACAAATGCACTCAACCCCGAAACAAGATTTTAGACTTAAGCATTGTTGAAGAAATAGATGACCATTTGCACAAGTCTCAAGATGTGATTGCAAATCACAAGAAGATAATTAATAGTGATGCAAGTGGTTCCAACAGCTCCGGTGACATTAGAAGTGATAGTGATCAGAGTCAAAGCAGAAACAGGATTAGGAGTAGAAGCCCGACTGGAGGTTGGATTGAAAGCATCAGTGATAGTGAGAGTGAAGGTAGTTCTAGCAACAATGAAGAGTCTGATGATGATAAGTCTGACAATGAAGCTGAGACCATGAAGCATCTCAATGATTCAAAAATAATCCCCTCCCATACTGAAATAGACGATTTTGGTGAAAGCTATAAGCAGAAGGTGACGATTGAAAGCAAAAATAGTGGGCAATCTCCATAGTCACCAAGGAACTCAGAAGATATTGATGTTTGCGATGATATAGTGGAGGGAGAAGAGATCCGCAAAATTGCCCAACATTACATTGGAAATACAACATTTGATGGTGAATATGACATGGACATGGTTGTAGATATTGATTTGATACATTAAGAGGGTGAAATAAAATCACCTGAAGGGAAAATATCCATTTCTCTAGAACACGGTAAAAGAGGAGATATACAATATATATATGATGTCGATATAAAACAGTGGAGCAAAATAAAAATTAGGGATTCTCTTACAGAAAATATAGATTATAGTAAAAGCCATTTTAAGATGAAAGAAGTCGAGTCTAAGAAGGAATAATATCAATGTACTGTAAGTCTGAGAACATTTTTCGATCTAGTGAATATAACTCCAACATTTTTTTTGTATGATCAAAACACTGCAGAGACATGGCTAGAGAAAAATCTACAAAACTCAACCATCCCTCACACTCGCCATATTTTTTCTATGGGAGATATAACTCCCAACGTTTCTCTCATAGCAGAAATGATACAATATTTCCAACATCTCATGGACACCAATTACACAGGATGGGAAGTCATTCCCGATTATCCTCAACCACTCTCATTGCCTGCGATTTGAAATTTGCAGTTGACTAAAGAGGGTTTTCATTCAACAATACTCAACATTCTCTCGATCGTATCCAACCATTTCAAATCCCAGGACATTGTTCTGGTTTTCAGATCCTACGATTTTCTTTTCTCTTATGCTTTCTAATTTTCCTTCTTTGGTACTAGGCGTGGGCTTAGATTTGTTCTCACTTCTCAGAGGTCTGGTGTTCGAAGCTTGCTGCTGTGGTGGACACGGTTTCCCTAACAATGTTCAGCGGGTGAGGTACTCATGAGCCATAAAGCAGGCCAGGGCCCAATTAAATTTTGCGCGAGGCTTGGTGTTCGAATCTTGTGGTTCTATCTCTCTTTTTCTTTTTGGTCTTTCTTCTTCGGTGCCAGTCACGGGCTTGTATTTTTTGTTTTTTTTGGAGGTCTAGTGTTCTTATCCCGCGGTTATTTTTCTCAACTGCTTTCCGGTCTTGCTCAACAATAACACCAAGTAGTTGCAGGCCCACAAGTGCATGGTCAACGAAGCATCCAATGTTTTCCATGGAACCCACCCGTGACTCTGTCGCTGTGACTGTCCATTATCTCACTTTTCAACTCGGGTTTGCAGCCCGTCGGCACGAATTACACCCAACTTGTCATTACACCAACACCACAATGATATTACCAAGTCTGATTGCCTTGCAGGGCCATCTTGGCACCTTCGCACTATTCCTTTGTTTTCTATTTTCTCCGAACTCCCAACCACTTTGCACTACGAACATCTTCCCCGGAAAACCCTAGACCTTATGACACTGTTGCCCTTTTTGTTTCTCTTTTGTGGGGTCAATTGAACAATCAAAATGCGTATTGTTACATACGACCATCAATATCTATAAAATTACAACATTAAAGTTAAATAATTCAACTAATTGAAAAAAGGGATAGATAACCCTATTCCAAGACAATATTATCGACAAATTATATAAGTTGAGGTATCGGTGACATCGAGTTGCATATGACGAGATGAAAAATTCTTAGTAATATAGCTTTGAGGACAAATATTTTGAAGGAAGAGGAAATGTTATGAATATATTTTTTTTATAAAAATAACATGAATATAAATAAATCGTAATCATAGTTCTAGTTAATTAATGACTAGTTAATGAAGAGGCATCTCTTAATGGACATGCCCATTCATGAAACATCACCTGCCTAGGTATATAAGAAGACCCTCATTGTAACACTCATCATCACTTATAAATTATATATATAATAAATTATTATTACAAATACCTCTTGAGTATTTTTACTTTTAAGTCAAGAAGCTATCAATTTTGTTGCTTTATAATGAAGGCCAAAATGCTAACTTTGGTAATATTAGTATAGTTATTATTCCCATTCAATGTGAAGAGATCTAGGTTCTCTATATTGATTATTATCATATAAGTCCCACAAGGTTGTTACCATGGAATAAATGTAATGTGGTACCATTAAAGAATGTCCACTAGGCAGTTAGCATTAGGGTTTTGGATCCAACTTTAAATAAGGGTGGAGTTCTTTGTATGATTCATTTGTAATAGACTATTGTATTTGATCTTAACTCATTAGGAGGTAGTCCCCTTGAAGAGGTAAGTGGACAAGAGTGGATTCCTTTCATAAAAGGATCACTATACAATGTTTCCACACCTTGAGAGTATTTTGATAAACAAAATGTCAAGAAGTTTTTTATGTAGAATCTAAACAAGTAAGCCAAATATCAAAGTTCCTCTAAAAAATAAAACTTATTTAAAAAAAAAAAAAATCATTCAAATCAAAGTTTAGGAAGTGAAAATATAGTTGAATTAAACTCAACCTTTTTTGGATTTTTTGGTAACAATTATGCATATTACAAAATAGATGTATTTTGATAAAGTGCCTAAATTGCAACCAAACCAAATTCAATTGGAGTAGAGTGGCCACAAAATTTCGTACTACAATTATAGTAGTAAATAAGAAAATTATCACAAAAATAATGCATTCTTTAAATCAAGGATTGCAACATGATTATCTATTTGTTTATGAACCAAATTGTAGCAATTCGAGTGCCATTAAAACAAAGTGGAGGTGTCATTTCTATATTGAGGTCATAATAACCATTCTAATATGTATTGAGGAGGTCAAGGCCACTCTAAATTTGTCTTCTCAAAACCCTAACAAAACCAAAGAATGACAATGTTAAGGAACATGGAACGAGAGGATTGGATGTTCATAATATGAACATTATAGGATATGCAACCACAATTGTAGGAGTCTAAGGTAAAAGAATCATAAAAGGTTTAAGAAAAATTGTAGGAGGCTCAGGTACAATTGAAACAATTTAGAGAGACCAATCTCCTTAATTTGATGTATCATTTTATTGACTTGAGTATAGAAGAGAAATGTATGCTTGGTTCGATCTAGAAGAATATTGCAAAGAATAACGTATGGAACATTATAATTTCTTGGAAGACAACCACTTTCAACTTCTATTTCATGATTCTACTCCACATTTTGCAGAGAACATCATTGAGGGAGGTTAGGAGCAAATTATGACTACCGATTTTCAACTTGAATATTATCTTGTTATAGTGTTCCTTCTAGCTGCACAATTGACCTTTTGTTATTACATAGATGACATTTGGGACATGGATGATCTATTTGAGTCTAAATGATCACGATGGGAATTTGGCATTTGGCATTCAACACACTCAAGAGCCATTAATTAGGAGTCAACATAATCATATATACATGGGGCTCATGCTTAAGGTGGAACTTCTTGGAGTACTTTATTATTATGACTAGTAGTCATACATGCGACCTAGCTTAGGGAAAATCTTCCAAGGCTACTTCAATGTTGCAATAAGCACTCATACACGGGACCTAGGTTCACAGATGATATTTTTGACTGCTTCAACATTGAGGAAAACACTTGTATATGAAATCCTACTTCCCTACACTAGTTTAAAGTTATAGTTAGCACCCATAGATGGCACAAGTTTTTTCTATGATTACTTTAGTGTTGTAGTTAGAACCTGTACATGGGACATTTATTTATGGTTACACATGTTCACTATAATCATTGAGGGAAATGCTTTTCAAATGGGGGGTGGAAGGTTAGGATCTTCCTTGGGGGTGTAAAGGGGGTCAAAGGGCCTGCTATATTAATGGTATAATAATTATGATGATGACTCAATATAAATTGTATTGGGTCCATTATGTTGGTTGTTATTAAGTAAGGCCACAAGGTATTTAACATGTAATGAATGTAACGTGGCTTCATTAAAGAAGTTCCACTAGGTAGTTAGCACATATTGGAGACTATTCTATTGTAGCTTAGCTCATTGGAGGTTGCCTCTTTGAAGTGGTAAGTGAACAAGAGGGGAATCCCACCATAAGGGTATTTTGATAAACATTCAAATATTTTGTTTATGATTCAAGTTTAAGGGTTAAGGATCATAATACAATATGATGTAAAGTCATGTTTAGTACTTCAATAGTATGGTTAAAATTATATTATGGGATCTATATGGAATCACTGGTGGAGGAAGGGATGTCATCACATTTGGGCAGAGGTTACTTGAGAAACTCATATTACTAATTGCATGTTTGAAGGTGAATATTCAAAGAGTTTATGTAAATGTTTTGGGAGGATTAGTCATCATGTTGTGAAGATATATATGGTTGAGTGGAAGGTGATTATGCTGTAGTCTGAATTAGAATGATGTATGTAATCACTTCATTTAATTAGGCTACAACCTAAAACAACAAAAAATGTGATATATAAGACAAACACAAGAGTAGGGGAAAAACACCTAAGCAAGGAAGAAGCATAATTGAATTATGAATTTAACTATACATCACCATTTAAATTTAAAGAACTGGATGGAATCAAATATAATTATATTAATTACCAATAGGAAAGCAAACAAGAACATTTTTATCATCTTGATCAAAGTGGATGCTAGTAGGTGGGCTCCAAGGGTGAGGTGATTTTCTTTCTTGAATGGTCTCTCTAAGTTTGATGGATGGAGAAACTCTTATTCTTTGATAAAATAACACAAGTAGGCATGATGGAAATGAATGGTAGATACGAAAGAGAGAGATGTATGATTTATAAGTTCATTCATCCAATATAACCTTGCAATGTTCTACTCTTTTGAAATGCAACATGATAGCTTTCTTTTATAGGTAAATTTGGAGCTCCAATGGTTAACTAGCTTCAACGTGAAGATTAGTCATCAAAGTGGGATCTCATGTGTCAGATTAGATCCCTTAGGAGGCCAAAGGACATCCATTCATGGCGTATGATCTCGAATATGCCTTGTACGCCATCCTAGCATCCTTAGAAAGCTCCTTTTCCATGAATGGATTGTGGAAGTCGTCGATTTAGCATTTACTAGGATCATGTGGGTATTTATGAATTTCTCATGTGACTAGGGTGCCAAATAACCACAAGGTAGTTTAATGTGTTGCATTGTGTTGACTATTACTAACTAGTGATGCCAATTGGTATGATCACTTAAATGTCGCATGTGCAAAAAATTGAGGTGATAATGGTTGTCCAATAGTAGTGAGATTAGGGACACCTTATATAGATGGTGTCCCATTTCGTAAATTCTTATGTATAAGGAATTGGAGATGGAGAAAGAGAGGGAGAGAGTCTAAGGAAGAAGGAATACTTGAGAATAAGTGATAAAGGACACCCACAAGACAGACAAGTATGAGGTGACATATATGTACAAAGACCCTTATATAAATGAGGTGGAATTTCCATGCTCAAGAAAATGTTAAAGCAAGATAAAATAGGATAAATGGATGATTGAGTCCATCATTAAGTTACCATTCAAGGTACAACACATACCTGCTATGTAATGGCCAAAACTTCAAGATTGAACTTACATAAATTGCATACACAAATTCATATTTGTTGACTAGAAAATAAAAATACAATTTCAATACCAATTGTATAATTCACATGAGAGATGAGTGGGAGGATCATAGTTGGGATTTGATGAACCCAAATTGCTTACAACTTGTGAACAATGAATTGTCAAGGACTAGTATTTGATATAGCTGACCACAATCAATGTGTTGGGGATGACCCTCTACCCAACCATAGGCTCAACTACACCATGTTTTTCTTCAATTGGCCATCCCCAAACTCCCAATGAACTACCTATGTAGGGACTTATCCTTGCTTCCCTATAATTCTTTAGGAGAAATATGCCTCGCACCCTTCTACTCATCCATTATATAAAACTCCTTGGTAGAAAAATGGATGAAAAAAATCCATGTACATTATCCTCTTGTCATTGTGCATTTGTATTTTTATCTCAAGCTTTTCTTAATTTAGTTTTTCCATAAATTTATATTTTTATGCACTTAAATTTGCATTTATTTATTAATAAAAACAATTTTATTTATTTATTTATTATGATCCTTCACTTTTTTATATATTTATTTATTTATATTCTTAGTACTTTAATAATATGGAATATTACATACTCTCTGTCTTTAAGTAAATTTTCCCAAAAGTTAATTTTAACCATATAACTTATAAATTATTCATTTATTCTCATATATTCTACACAACACACCCTGTTGTAACTACTATAAGGGTCACCCTATTGACCACAATAAGCATCAGAAGTTACATAATGACATCAAGGGAAGCATGAGTACTTTCAAGCTCTTCTTCCCCAACTTTCAAAACCAAGCTTAAAGCCTATTGGCTTTACCATAACCCCATGGCTAAAACCTCTTCTACCCCAAAGCAAACATCTAGTATAGTACTTACATGCCACATGTATCTAGAAATTTTGAGATAAAGTATCTCCACAACTCCTATCAAGTACAACCATACACATTGAAGTCTCACACACATCACCATCCCTTCTTCTAGACTTTAGAATCACAAATCCAATATAAGGTACTCAACCTTCTCAAGATGGCCCAATATACCATCAAGAATAATACAAGGCAAAAGAAACATTGGCATAAGTAGTTAATTTTGTTTGTCCCCAACCCATAAAGTGTTACATATTCTCCCTCCTAGGTATGGTTTCCCATGACCATCAAACAAATTGGCCATTTTGGTATACTTGTGGATTCCCTGTTAATGACCACCTAAAAACATGCAACAGATGCATTAGTTATATTCATAACATCATAATATCCTAAATGATAATTCACATACTAACTCTTGCATGCCACCATGAGAATGTTACATATTGATATCATAATATCCTGAATAGTATTGGAGTGTATGAGCCAAAGGGGGAGAAGGTCCATATTAGTTCATATTCCTTGTCTATTAGCCTGATGTATCCCTCTATAAGAGGAACCAATAAATTGTTCCAAAATTCATGTAAATCATCCTCTAGGCCCAAATGATTAGCAAATTTCCAACCTTGTCTCCAAATGTTTGTTTGTGTAAGATTGTCAAGATGGGAGAGTCTAGAAACTCCTTTTTCCTTCAGAAAATGTATGAGTGGTTGAGGGAGGATGTGACTATTCCTGTGCCTAGGCTAGGGATCTACACCAATCCTTAATTTTTTTCCATTCCCTACCTGCTAAACAAGCCATGCCCCAATAAGATCAAAAGATTTTAGCAATGCTCGCCGAATAACTTAGATATTTGTTCTTGATTTGTCTTGTATCCCGATCCAATATTTAAGTGTGCTCAAAGCTATATATTTTTGGTACACCACCATCATATAAATAATTCTTGTTGATAGCAGCCTCCATCCACTCTTAGTTGCAAGAGCTTTAGAAAAAAGAAATATGTTTTTTAATATCCATCTGCCAAATAGTTTTGGAGTTGCAATTTTATGCCATTTGAACCAGGGAAGGACAAATTGCTCCTTAGTTCTAGACCATAGAAACTTAAAACATATCCTTATATATTTTTTCAAAAATAAATTTTGGAAACCATTCCAAATACATCAAGTAGATTGGGATATCTTCCAACACTGATTTCACCAACACTAAATGACTTAATTTAGAAAGCCATTTATGGCTCCAACTTTTGAATATCTTCTCAAGATTTGTTATTAACAAGGGCCAATATTCCTTATAGTATATATTGGATTTAATATGAAACCCTTGGTATTCATTCCCTCATCTAAATTATTTACTTAAAAGTGGAATTTAGTTCTTATGTGGAGAATCTCTCCATCCTACAAATTTTGAAAGGAGATAGTAGATTTCTTGTTGTTTACAACTATTCTAGTGGCTTTGCCAAAGAGTGCTAATATTTCATGAAGTTTATATATTTATCTTTGTGATCTATTACAAAAAATAATAATGTCATCAACAAATATAAAATTAGTGGTAGCTAGGGCCTGAGCAAAAACTGCACCTTGAAACTCGCCTCTTCTTTTTTCTTAAGCCAACATTTGGCTCAAGCCTTTTGCCACTAGAATGAACATGAGAGGAGATAATAGAAAATATTGAGGGAATCCACTTTGAGCATGAAATAAAGGTGAATTTTATCTATTGATTATTACTACAAAGGATATTGATTGAAGATAGCTCAATATGTAACTGATCAATGATAGGATGAAACTGACATGGGTTAACAAAAGTTTGATATAAAGCCAGTTGACTTGATCATATGCTTTGGATAGGTGGATCTTAAGAGCATACCCTTTCAATTTTTGTGTCATGATGTTGTGAATACCTTTCTATTCCACCCCTATAGCTTCATGTATATTCCTTCCTTCCAAAAACCCGAATTGTTACTTTGAAATAGATTTTGAAAGAATAGGTTTGAGCCTCCTTGCAATGACTTTTGCTATCACCTTATATATACAATTGTAAAGTGAAATAGGTATAAATTACTCAAATGACTGGGGATATTCCTCTTTAGAATGAGGGTAATGAAGGTAGAGTTGAAATAAATAAGGATTCTGCCTATTTTCCTGGACTCTTCTACTGCTTTTAACAAGTTTTTACTGATATGATCAAAGAAACTAAAAAATAATTCCACTGCCTAACCATGCGGGCCAAGACTCACGTATTTTTGGAAATTATGGAGAACATGTTTTAGATCTTCTTCTGTGAATTACTACATTAAATACCCATTTTCATCCTTTTCTACAAATCCAGGGAACAATTGAGCTAATTTGATAAGTTCAATTATAGTATTCCCTTCTACTTCCTAGAATAGTTCCTGAAAATGATTTTTCCCTAAATATGTCAGTCCTTCAAATTTTGATATTTCTCTACCTTATGGATCAAGCATATTCCAAATTTTGTAGCACATTTTCCTTTCTTTGGAACATGTTTGAATTTTTTTGTTTGTTTTCATCCTCTCCATTTTCCTTGCTTTTTAGTCTCTATGTCACTTCCTTTGGCTTTGAAATTGATTTTCTTTTAGCTTTCAGAAAAAGGAGAGCCTCTCTTGATTCTACATCAAAAAAACCTTCCCCACACAAATTTGAGCATTGTTGAGGTTCCAACTCAACATAAGAAAGTTCTTATTCATCCAATTTTATTTTATTATAGTCCCAATCCATTGTAATATTTTTGATGAGTTTTAGGTTTTCCTCAAAATATACTACTGCTGAAACACCCACATGTGGATCAAACTCTTTCTTGTGTTGCTTTAATATTGAGAGGAATTCCTCCTCTTTTAGCCAAGATGAGTTCATTTTAAAGGGGCTAGTAGGATTTTCCTCATTCCCTTTTATTTCCAGAAGAATAAGGAAATGATGTTATTCCCCAACACTACCGACCCATTGCAGTATAAAATTAAACCTTTCTATGAGGGCTTCAGATGTCAAAAAATGATCTATCCTATTTTTAATTATTTTGTCTCCCAAATGACGATTTCTCCATGTCAGTGTTAATTTTGGTAGGCTTGATGTCTACCATTTTATACTTTCTAGTTTGTGGGAAAAATAATCTACTACAGGATCTATCTCATCCTTAGGCCCCAAATCTTGGATGCTTGCAAAGTGACATTTAGATCTCCTCTTATAATCCTAAATTTTGAAGATATCAATTATTTTGCAAAAAATCTATCCCAAAACTTGATCCTATCCAAATAGGGTCCATAGATGTTGATAATATTTAAGGTAAATCCGAGTTCTTGAGAGAAAAATTCGACACCTTTTCCCGATTCTATACTCCATGAGTTTAAGATTTGGATAGTATTGGAGTTCCATCCCACAGACAATCCTCCAAATCGACTCCACACATCTAGATCAATGAACTCCCTACCGCCAAATAAATATTTCAACAAACTTAATGATGTATCCATATCTCCCATATTTTCTTGTTGCAAAACAATATCAAGATTGTTTAGCTAAAAAAGTCTTCGTCGAGCAAGAGTTTTAGAGGGAATTGCTAGAACTCTACAATTAAAATAAGGAATTTTCATTAGGTAACTCAATTAAGGGCTTTCATTTCTCTAAGTGACCCATCAACAAATTGTTATGTACCCGCAACAATTTATTCACAAGCCTTTTTTTTTAGGTTTTGTCAAATGAGATTTTTTTCCCCTCCCATTCCCTCCATGAGAAGAGATAGAGAGTTTCCCAAGAATCTCTTCCAAACCAAATGTGAGAGGAACAACCGACCTAAAATGAAAATTAAATTCTACCACCTTATCGGAGAGGCATTTTAAGGTTGATACCATCAGGGAGGAGTAGCCATTTTCAGCCCAAGGACAAGGGAAAGAGGCTTCAGTTGGGGAAAGGGATGTGACCATAGAAGGGTTTGATGATGGTTCCAATGATATATTCACCTAGTCTTTCCCAATCTTGGAAAAAAAAAGTAACAAATAAAGAAACAAGAGGAAGAATAATAGATTAACCCAAGGAAATGACCAAGTTGTTTTATTTAATCATTGCTTAGACAATAGTCACTTCCTATGGCTACAAATTGGTTTCCATCATATTGTTAGAAAATAATTAATGAGTAATGAAACACATTAATATTTTATAAACACAAACACAAAAACACATAAAACAAGAGAGACACAAATATACATGGTTCACCCAATTTGGGCTATGTCCAAAGAGAAAAAACCATTCCTTCCTTTTATATTATCAAACAAAATGAAGAGATACAACCTACAACAGATCCACTGTAATTTCCTCTTCACTCTCACATAATCTCCTCTCTCTTTATCACTCAGAATAATCATACACAACCACAATACAATTCCCTCATATAAATCGAGGGTTGCCTTTTAGGGAAAAAAAATCCTAAATTAATATAACTTCTATCGTCAATCATCCACCTTATGAACTGGTCATGTTGAATATGAAGTTACAATATTAAACAAGGAATTTTTTCATCTATTTTTAGCTTCATGGGCATTGCCCCAAACTCCCATCGGGGGACGGCTTTCATATTGGTGACATTGCCGCCCCATTTAGGAAATAGGGTCCAACATGACTAATACCTTTGAATCAAGAAGATAATCCGGCTCCATACCCAAAACATATGAGATATAATGATTCTCACTATGCCTTCTTGAATACCTTCATCCACCTGTTCTTCCATCTACACTGCCTCCCTGATAACAAGAGTAGTCAAGATTAGCTTCCTATTTTTTTACTGAATGGTTTATCAACTTGAGATTTTTTGTGCAATGGTGGATCACATTTTTCCCAATGACCATACTTATGGTACCTCTTGGAACATAATATAAACTCTTCATAGTCAAGCACCTATGATATAACCTCATCTTAGCCTATGTCAATTGTCTTCGAAAGGCATTCCCGAAGATCTATGTTTACTATTCAAGGGCCATGAGTTTGTCTCTAGTCTCTTCATAATATGAGTCATGTTTTAGGTAAGTTTTGAAAGAGTTACCAAGATATTAAAAAAAATTCTTAGAATAATTGCTCAATATTCATAATCTCTTTATAAATTGCCTAAAATCCATGAAGAGCCTAAATGGTGGTGGAACGCAGTTTGGAATTCAAAGTGTCCAAAAAAGGTGAAGATATTTATGTGGTGTATAATGGAAAACAAATCCTGTAAATCCCCCACTTGGGATAACATGCAAAGGAAATGCGAAATTGGCTCAGGATGGTGTTCACTTTGAAAACAAAGTGGGGAACTAATATCTCATCTCTTCATAAGTTGTCCATTCACATATTAGGTTTGGAAATATTGGCATTTAGCGTTGGGACATTTCTGCATTTGGGCTGACAATTTTGTGGAGGATCTGTGGAGAAGTTGGTATTCCTCTCCTTTAACTCGCCCATTCAACTCTCTTCCATTACTTATTTTCTTAGGAGTTTGGTTGGCTCGAAACAAGGCCATTTTCTAGGAAAAACCAACTTTCCCTGATAGTGTGGTGGAAAAATGTTTGTCCATGTTGGCACATTTTCCTCAATCTAAAGATGAATTCACTCCTTAGGGTGTTTTATCAGAAGGCCCTAATCTCACAAAACCATGGGGATATTTTGATGGGGCCTCACAAGGGGTAGAACATATGTGTGGAGGAGGGGCCATTTTAAATCTCTCTATGTCTCACTCTTTTAATATAAAAATGGGTTTGGGCATAAGCATAAACAATCATGTTGATATTCTAGCTTAAAAATTTTTGTTACCCTTTGGAAAGGAAAAATTATGTGACCATATTCAAATATTCGGGAGTTATTTTCTTGTGGCTAGTCGGGTGAATGAAGTCCAACAATGTCAGAATATTATTTGGTGCCTATTTTGGAAGATATTTTTTTTCTTAAATCTTTCTTTTAATATTTTCTCATGTTCTCACATCTATAGGGAGAAAAATCACTTAGTCGACCATTTTTTCAAAAGAAGGTGTACACCTGGATAGGGGGCACTTGTTACACATTATTTTGTTGCATTCATGGAAATTGACGTTGTACCCCTATCCTTCATCATTTAAAGCATTATTTAAATTAATCCCTGAAGAATATGGAAGACAATCCTCTCCCTGAAATATCAAAATCTTGTTCGAATCCATTTTAAAACCCTAATTCAAGAGGATGACGCGGGTTGCTCATTCACAAGGCGTGACCTTGTTTTTACAAAGAAAAAATAAAAAAAGAACGAGAATATTCTAGAAGATAAGCCTGATGGATGTCATCTATCCTAATTGGTTTGAATCTTACTCACATCCTTGATTTGTCTAGATTTAAACCTCCTCTACTTATCCTCCTCGAAGCCTACACGTATGAGAGAGGGATCTTGGTTGATTTCATAAAGGCTTTGGATTTAAGATTCTCATTGGAACTCTGCTAAAGTATCCAACTTATGATCCCAAAGCTTTTGAAATAAAATATTTGAAACAAGGAATATTTGGAAGGGGACCCTATAACATCAAGGAATCAGGTTGTAACCACTTCCTTTGTGATAATATAATTATATGTTGTTTTCCCACAATCATTATCTATGTTTGATGATTTTTGGTATATATGTCCTTGATATTATATAAATGTCTTGTGAAATTATATTTGGATTATATGTCCTTTTATGCTTGTTTGTTTGTGTTGTTTGCAGGTGTTTTCTTCACGCATACTAAGGACAAGGTTGGAAGCTACATCATTTCGAGCAACTAGCAAGGAAAAACTTTGATAAACACGCATGAGCTCATCTTGATTTTGTTTTCATCTATGATTTGATTGCAATAGACTTAGGTAAAGCTATGTATTCCTTTCTTGTCTTTCTCCAGATCTGGGTAGCAGATCTAAGGAGACCGACCTTGTCTACAAGAACTATTTATCTGACAACACATTGGTTGATTTTTGAGTAGCGGGACCTTGATTATTATTATTATTATCATAGGCCATTTATAGATGAAAATGACCGTGTAGATTCCCATTTATGGATACAAACTTTTCTTCTTTTCTTCTCAACTTTAATTTTCATGCATATATATCCAATTCTCTTAGTACATTTCTATAACATAGATATTTTTGTTGTCACTGGGTGGTTTTTATCACATTTTTCCATGACATATTTTTTGGTTTGTAAGGATAAGAAAATATATGCTATTTATCTCTGACCATATATAGTTGTAGGTAGATCCAATGGAATACACACACTAACATGTATATGAATAATGAAATTTTGTACCATTTTGCTAATGAAATATAATCATGGTTTTTTTACAGGGAAAAAAATAATATCCTAAATAGTAAGGCATTGTATGCCTTCACATGCCCAAATTATGCATTTAGTCATAAAAACTAGCAATTACCACATGCCATCATATCGTGAAATACCATCATAATAATACAACATCAATGTATATTTATCCAAGATATAACATTACATCAACATAATAAATGCAACCATATGTTAACCTTTTAACATAGAATAATCTCATAAATATGGTAATCACATATCACATGTAAACCAACCAAATATCACAAGTGTTATGGTCAAGATTCATTAGAAAATTCAAATTCATTATATTTCATAAACAATGAATACCAACTACTACATTTAATGCAATAATATCATTTAACATCCATCTAAGATCAAGGCTAGATCATCAATACTATGAGTGTTGTGTTCTCTTTAAGACACCAATTACTTTTTTTATAATCATTTTGTCTTATTCCAACAAGGAAGTTGACAACTAAGGGGTAGGTATTATCACCCTAATAGTATGCATAAGTACTCATATATTAATTTAACTACATTGTTAAAATTTCAAGCAAGCCTTCATCTTGTAGAGCCACAATCTCTAATCATGTATTCATTCCTGCCAAATGTTTTTTTTTTGTTTGGGGGGGGGGTGAGGGGAATGGTGAGAATTTAGCTTAATTTATTATTGGCCTTACTAGAATGCCTTAAATCATCAATATTAAAATTTAAATTCTCAACCCTTGGTTACTACTTCAATTACATCCTTTTCTTATCCATTTCAGATCATTATACTCAATTGAACATACACATTAGGTCATCATTACTTAAATTATCATTAGTCTCTCTCTCACAAACATTAGTTCATTTAGTCCAAAAACATAGCTCATCATTGGTATAGAAGTTTCTCACTCTGCATGCTAGGTTTTTTGCTCATCACTCTCTAAGAGTAAACCTATTACATTGTCTATTTCCTTTCCAAATCTATACAATTAAACTTTTAAGTCTTTAAACATTTTCTTAGTCTATCACTTGTCATCCTCACCAATTACTAGTCTTCATACCTTAGCATTTTCTAAAATTATATAGGTCATCACCATAAATCCTACCGGTCATCCTTAACCATCATTCCTACTATTCAATCCATTTATAAATATCCTTAAGAGAGCTTTCTACTTGAGAGACACACCCCTTCCCTGTCAAAACATAAATTGATCATAGGATTTATTACATTTTAGAGTTCACCCTAGTACTTCAATGCCATTTATTAAGTATACACCCCAAGGAAGTTATATGAGCTTTAATTAAATACTCCAGATTGTTTTTACTCATTTGGGTACCTTTCTTAGGTATAACAAATCTTAATTGACTAGGAGAATATTTCCTTTATGCTAAGGTGTTTCCCCCCTTTTCCACTTTTGGAATTTTCCTTATTTCTAAATGATTTTCTTCATTCCCATCCTATAAGCACTTGTGGGTTTATTACCTCCTTAATATAATGTCACCATACTTTCTACAATCCCTTAAAATGACCCTCTATCTCATGATCATATAAATACATTAATTGATTGAAAATATTTATTCATGATTGACATCATCCTTATTTAGACCCTATTAGTGATACCTTATCATATTCTTATATGGAAATATGACTATTTTTCTACAATAGTTTTCCACAAGGTTATTCATTCACAAGGTACCTCAAGAGTGCTAATATATTTAATTGTGATTATTTCCTAAATCCAAAATTTTCCATCATGTTCTAGGATAGGCTATTGCTTCTACTAACTCACTTTAAGTATCTATCTATTACTCTTTTCAATTGATCTCATCCTTCCCATTTGGTTACGGTTATTTAGACTACCATTCATTATCATCATTAAAAAGTTTGCAAGTTCATCATTGCTCTTATTTCACAAGGTAATTTTAACAAATATAGACTATAATATTGATAATCAAACTTAGAAAATTTATTTAATTTCTTAAATTTCATTCATTATACCTATTTTCCCATTATCTCACTCTAATGATAAGTTTATTATCCTTATAGGGTAGTCACATACAAATGTCAAAAATCCTTTACATAACCTCCGTAAATATATCATTACTATAGATAAACTTTGTGATTATCTTCTAAAGGATATTCAAAATAATAAGCTTTGTAATTGCTTTAGTTTTTTTTTTTTTTTTTCAAAATCCAATACTATTGTCCTCCAAAAATATCTTCCTGCAATTTGGGTTGCAGTTTCTCCTAATTGGGTACCAAAGGATCATAGCCTTTTGGCATAAAATGGAAATCTCAGACATGGGTTTGAATTCTTTAATACCACTAAGCATGCCACCATTGTGGTTTCTATGTTTATTCAAATTTTCAATCCATTCTCTCTCTTTTTTTTTTTCTTGGAGAAAATATATTATAATTCAAATTAGAGTTGAAACCCCAATTCATTATGCTCATAATATATGTCAACTACAATTCTCCATGGATTTTATGTTTCAAGAATACTTTGGTTCTTGAAAATTGGAAAAATTATAAGTTGTTTTTTCTTCCTTACTGTATGGAATTTACTATCACTATCCTTCGAGGTTATCTTATGAATTGGAGTTTATAAAATAGTCAAGATAGTCAAAATAAGCCTCCTAGCACAAGTGGGCCATGCTAGAGACAAATCAGCCCAAAGAGGGTTATTCGACCTCCACAGATGACTATAAATAGAAGTTTCTCAACCTCATTTGGTAACCAATTCAATCTGTAATCAAGAAGTTGGATATGGGGTGTGAAATGCAAGAAGGAAGTCAAGAAATGCAAGGAGAAAATAAGTTGGAGCAAGACGAAAGGAAAATCGAGTTTTTGGTCAAGGTTTGCCCTGGTTTTCTCTTTCAGTTTTTGCAAGGGATGAAATTAAAGACCTACTACAGGTCTGAAATATTGAAGTTTGGGGCCAAAATTTTGATTTTGGTGTGGTTCTAAAAGGGTTTGACTCTTGTTGACTTGGCTGAACTTTGACCTAATTGGAAGGGATTTTTGGAGGGCTGCCTTGGTGTTGGAGGAGGATTTTGTCTTTGTCATTTAGGTCTTGGTTTTCTCATTTGAAGTAGATTCTATAAGAAGAGAAGATATTTTCTTGGTTTTCAAGAGGTTTTTCCCTAGCTTGGAGCCTAATTTTTGTGTCCATTATTTTTGAATTTTATAATTGTTTGTTGAAGAAGAATGATAATGAAGAAACACAAGAATATAGATAAATTTCACAAGTAATTATTAAGGCTAAGGAGAAATTGAATTATAGCTGCCATATTACATTCTCCAACATGGTATTAGAGCTAAGGTGAGCAACAAAAGGCAATTGGAATAACATAAAGAAGGGTTTGCTTGTAAAGGGGAATCATTTGTATAAGGATACAAGAAAATAAGAAGACGACCTATTGACTTAGAAGGAGGGTTTCCTCATCAAGATTTTGTTCAAGAAGAGCTCATCATCAAGGTCTTATTAAAGGAAGGAGGGACACATATTTGTTAAATATTCTCTAGTGCATCATCTTGAAGAAAGGAAGCATCAAGGGATATTGATATCATAATTCACTCTTTGAACCTATTTAAAGACATATTTTTAGGACATGTTTTGAAATCTCCTCAGAGGTCTTGAAAACTTCAAGATAGTTGGAGAAATCATCAAGAGGGAGGAATCTTGGTTAGAAAAATAGGTAGTTTATTGTATTTTGTCTCAATCTACATATAACATGGTTACATTTTTCAAGGAAATAAACAAGCTCTTTGAATCAAAAAACTTCCTAGAATGCAAGAAGAGAACCGACTTGGCACACATAGAGAATGAAGTCATGGAGTATGCCCTTGGAGAAGTAGCTGTACCAGAAAAAGAGAAGACTCAAGATTTAGAAAAGTACAAGAAGGGAGAAGTAAGGACACAAAGGATCATTGTTGAATCCATCAAAGATCATTTTGATCCCTTTGTTGCCGATTTAAAGACATCAAACACTATGTATGATAAGTTGGTAAATTTTTACTCCATAAGTACACGAGGTCAAAAATTTTTCCTTGAGGAATCAACTATATAGAATAAGGAAGTCAAAGGATGAAGACATGGCCACCTATTTAATGAAGATCTAAAAAATAAGAGACTAGTTGCAAGGGCTTGGGGAGACTGTTACAAATTCTGAGATGACTATCTATGTATTAAATACTTTTCCACCTGATTGGAGTATTTTTGCACTACTCAAAAAATATAGTACACCCTTCGATGAATTATGGGCTCATTTGATCTTGGAAGAATATTGGATCAAGGAAAAGAATGATGCTGAATCAAATGAAAGATATCAAGCCTTCATTTCAAGAACCAAGAAGTTGAGGAAAGGGAAGTTTTGAAAGTCCAAGAAGAAGAAAAACATGTCCAAGATTCAGTGATTTGGATGTAATGAGTATGGACATTTTAAAAGTGATTGTTCAAACAATAAAGTAAAAAAAAAAAAAAGAAGCAAAGAAGTGAAGCTCGCTTGGCTGAGGAAAGGGGAGAACTTGAGAAGAAGTCAAAAGGAGGGGATCCTAAGGATCTTTATTATTGAAGGAAGTCTCATTTGTGTTAGGTTCTTTATGATTTTTTTATTTCTTTTATTATGTAGAAAGTATAGTATCATGCACTATTACTCTAAAATAGACTTGGTTTTGTAAAAATTATGGTCTCATAGATAGAAGCACATGATAGTAGAAATATTATAATCTACTTGTTTAATTTTCTTTGGGAAAGATAATCTAGTTTAAAGAGAATGAGACATTTGGAACCATATTGCATATTATAGTTCATCCAAGCATTTTATAACATCATGTTAGAGGTAGTAATTTTGCAAAGAAGGATACTCAAGATAATATAAGAATCATCATTATGGAAGTTTATTGGAAACAACATTATGACTAGTATATATTCCATCTAGTTTCGAAACAATATTTCTAAAGGATGAAGGAATGATATTGGTCGAGTTACAGTATGAAAGACATAATGAAAGTCTTTCTTTCTTGGAAAAGGAAACTTATCTTTGATAGGCACAAGGAGAAGGTTTGTTCAAAGGATGGCTAAATGATTATATGAAAGAAAATATATGCATATTTGAAGTTATTTTTCCTAGATCATGGTTCATATCTACAATAATTATGAGGGAAGAGTTAGTTATGAATGTTCTTGGTAAGTCTTGCATATATATGCCTGCATGATGTCCGAAAGAAGAAATTTGGCATACTTTGGAAAGGATGGAGATCAAGACTCTCTCACAAGATTGCATGGCATAAATATAACAATGTTAATCAACATTAGGTTTAGTCTCCAAAAGAAACAAAAGGGAGTTGACAACTCCAAGGAACATATTACAACTTGGTAATAAATTTCGATCCATGGGAACTCTGATTAAAATGACTGCATGGAGAAATATTCAAATAGATATGAATCAAGCAAAAGGAAATTGATTCCGAATAACTCAAGTAGGCTAATGCTTTTATGAGAGGGCCGTCATGACAAGGTAAGTATGATATTTAATATTTTTATATTGGTTATCTGGTTAACATATTGTTTTTCTACCTAGTAGGATATTGCAAGAATGCATGATGAAAATTGAGGCAAGTTAAACTGTGAGTGCTGAACTCAATTCAATAAACATATGAATTGAGTATATGGTTTTGGAAATTAAGAAGTCAAGGTGTTCACATCA
The DNA here is from genome assembly GCA_034641835.2 of Pinus albicaulis. Classification (NCBI taxonomy): domain Eukaryota; kingdom Viridiplantae; phylum Streptophyta; class Pinopsida; order Pinales; family Pinaceae; genus Pinus; species Pinus albicaulis. Next base: position 909,015,068 of record CM076579.1, on the reverse strand, counting down.
TCACCTTGGGATTGAAAGGTAGCAGTGAAAGAATATAACCTGATGTACATCAACAAAATATAACTTTAATGTTTAAGAGGGAACTATGACTAGCTTTAAGTTTGAAAAGGATCAATATAATTCCTTCATTGATGATGCCTAGAGGAAAGTGATATGCAAGATTGATGGCTAGGACTCTGTAAAAATATTGAAGAAAGAAGATGGCTCCATGATATCCACGAAGGAAGAAATATCGATATAATGAGATAAAAATGAAAAAGGGAGCCTTGCAGCTATATCCATGAAGAACTCATAGTTGATACATTTATGAAGACAAGCTAAAGATCTTGTGGATATGACTTCCCAATTGAAAGGAAGTCAAGAATATCCTCTATATTTGTGAGGGAGAAAAGGAGTATCCTTAAATAGGAGAAAGGGTCTACTCCCTAATTAAGAAGGAATGGGGATATACTCTCTGGTTGAGAGAGAGTGATAATTGACATCACATTTGTATTCTCTTCTTCTACACATGTCATGCACTTGAGAAAGACTAAAAACCATAAGTTTAAGTGAAGGAAAAGGAGAGAGAATGGAGAATGGAGGATTGGATAAGAATATGTAATTTCCTTGAGGGTAGAAAAATCCAAGATAGGAAATGGACCGACACTCTTTGAGGATTGGACATGTATCCAAGAAAAGAGTGGTCGAAGAGTACCAATATTATTTGAGGATTGGGAATCCAAGGTAGGAATAGCCCTGAAAATGACATACCTAGTCAACATCTGGATGGGGTATGTGCCTTGTAGAGGTAGTCAGGTATCTCATGTAAAGCCTCCCATCATTATGATCTTGAACATAAAATAGCTTTTCAAAGTTAAGGCCTTACTATGTTGACAATGTTGGTCATGCTATTGGTGCTTAAAGATGGCTCACCAATCCAAATCTTCTTATGAGAACTCTTCAGTTTGAGAATAACAATGCATCGGGGTGTACAATTATGAGTACCTCCCTAGTTTAGAGGGAGCGTTGGAAGATGTAACTAGTTTTGGTCTTCATAATTTTCACTGTACTCATGTAAATATGTATATTTGATGTAATACGTAAAAAAAGAGAGAAAACCTATTATTTTAGAGGATGGGTTTCATGCTTCTTTTGATTGGTCTCCTAGGTAAAGCATGTTTTTCATGCTTCTATGGTTTTTCATGTCATAATATTTATAGTCACGTGTCAAGAGAGTCAATGTCACATATATAAGACACATTTGGGCAAGATGTACCATGTAAAATAATTTATTTTGAGTCAATATAGTAAAAGTAAGCTTCCTAGCACAAGTTGGCCCAAAGAGGGCTATTTTACCTCCACAAATGACTATAAATAGAAGATGATCGACCTCATTTTGAAACAAATTTGATTTACATCAAGAATTTTGATCTCTGGTGCGAAATCCAAGAAGGAAGTTAATAAAGGCAAGGAAAAAATAAGTTGAAACAAGAAGAAAGGAAAATCGAGTTTTTAGTCAAGGTTTTCCCTAGTTTTCTCTTACATGTGTGAATATTTTGAGATGTTGTAGGGGATGAAATTGTAGACCTACTGCCAATTCGAAATATTGAAGATGGGGTCTAAAATTTTGAGTTTGGTGTAGTTCTGGAAGGGTTTGACTCTTGTTGACTTGGCTGGACTTTGACCTAATTGGAAGGGCTTCTTGGAGGGATGACTTTGATGGAGGAGCATCCTGCTCAAATGTCATTGGTTATTTGAGAGACTTAGTAGGTCTTATCTTTTCAAAGATATTTGGTTCTCTAGATGTAGTTTTAGATGTTTTGAGTGATTTAGAATAGGATTTAATTAATATTGTGATCATAATTTTAAATGTTCTCGAAAGTTGGAGAACATGAGAGAATTAGGGATTGAGAGATTTGAGAAATTATTGTAGATATTAAATTAGGAATTAGTTCACGATTTATGGGATTGAGAGGGATAAAAGAGAGATTTTAGGAATTAATGAGGACTTAGAAGAATTAGGGATTTGTTGAGTAAACTGGGGATCTAAACCAAAGTTGGTTTAGAATCTGTTTGTATAAATTGAATGCCTCGAAGGCATGAAATGATAGATAGGCATAGAGATTTAGGATTTAGATCGAGGAGGAGCATTTTGATGGAAATAGGAATGAAATAGAATAAAATTTCATTTTCCTCTATAGCTGTGTAGTTGAATCTGTAAATGCTAAATCTAGGTGATTTTCCTCATCTTTCGAAATTTCTGAGTTGATGATGTCTAATCGAGATTTGTTTAAGTGATTTTCTGTGTAATAATTTATTTTGAATGTATCAAATCTGGCTTTTATTCAGAGTTAAAAGCAACTATGAGATTTCTTATGACATATGTTTGACTTTCTCTATCAATTTTGGTCCGTATGGTTTTTCAAATCCGGTCTATCATAATTTGGAGTGAAATTGTGTGGCCATCGAAATGCCATAAGCCATTGCAACAACTTTTGTAACCTGCAACAGGAAAAAAACTCTGTTAATTTCTTGGCTTATTAGTTTTCCTTGCTCAATTTTAAGAGAAGTTTCCCACGAATGTCAATTCCGGCAAAGTGAATAAAATGGTACGCTGTAATAATAAGTCAAAGAGAAATACAAAGAAGGGTATGTGAGATTGAACGACTATCGCAGCATAAATCCGAGATCCACGACAATTGCATTTCAAGTTGCAAGGAGTTTAAACTTTCAAATGGACCCGATATTTTATAAATCAGATTTAATAACTCAAGTTGACCGCTCAACAATCCATTTGATTGGATGATCTTCGCATTCAGATCTTTGATCTGATGAATATTGCATTTAATCATGCATGGAGTTTAACGTGAGAAATGGATGTGATAGTTTATTAGGATGGGTAACGTGAGAAATGGATGTGATATTTTATTAGGATGGGTTTAATACAGGTTGAAATCCATCACTAAGTGAAATCTTCGATTATTTGCTATGGTTGTTTTCACTATCGCGAAATTTCTTTTAATCTATACAATTGTGATTCCGTCATTTACTCAAATGTTATGAATCAGGTTTTAAATGAAATGTGGGTTTTATATTTGTATAAAAGAAATAGTCTGATTAAGGCTATATCTAAAAATGAGATAGTTTGATTTTGGGACAAACTTATAAACATGCATTTTGTATGCATACTGTGGGTTGATGCAGCATGACCTGCGTCATAGTGGTATCGAAGCAGAAGTAATTTTTTTTTTTTTTTTTTAACTGAAATGTAAAGAATGCAATTGAAATTGCAAGAAAGGGTGATCATAGTAAATAAAAAAGGGATTCTCCATGCAGCTGAATGAAGTATGAATAGATTGAGATTTGCCTCAAGATAGTGAGTTATTGCAGCCAGATAAAGTTTGCAAAAGAATAAGCCTGAGGAAGATTGATCACATATGGTAGACTGTGATAACAAAGGAATATTGTTTTCTACTTGGAAGATACATTTTGAGGAAATTTTGTACTGTATTTATGTAGATTTCATGAGAAAGAGATGAATTTTGTTATGATTGGTGAGGTAAATGCTTAAGAAAGCAATTAAAATTATGTGTAAATTCTAATCCAAAATTGATGTGGATTGAAGATTTGTTTAGAATTAATTGTTGTGATAGTAGCTGTATGTTGAAATAATGCATAGTGGAAGCATGGAGACAGAACTACAGAACTAGATTCACAGGAATGGTAAAGGCTAGTAAAAATAGAGATCCTAAAGACGGGTGATGTGGAAAGATGATATACATAAGTTTTTATTAATGATATTTTACAGATTGAAACATATCAAGGGAGTACAAAAGTTGCATGTTTGCAGGAGACAACCAACCTAGACATAAATTAATTACATAGGTATGAAAGTTTGCAGTAGTTGAATGAATGAAAATTTTTGGCACAAGACTACAACAGTAAACTGTAGGAAGAACTTTTGGAAGTTCTTAGAGATTGTAGTAGAACCTTATTCCAACTGAGGCTTGGAATAGATAAGGGCAAAGGAGTCCTTAAGAGAAGTGAGTGTAGCAACCAGAGAGAGATCAAGTTTTCTCAGTGCAAGTTCTAGGGAAAAGAGGAATTGGAAACCAGACATAGGAGAGGTTTGGTGATTAACTCAGTAGGAAGTTGATTGGTTGCAGATATAGAAGCTCACACAGAAGTGAAGATGACTATGGGAAGTCATAAAGAAGGTTCAGAAGAAGGCTACAAGATGAAGGAAAAGGGTGCTAAAACAATCCGCAAGAACCAGATGAGTCAAGAGGAGATTGACAAGGAGTTGGCTGAAATAAGCAAAGAAATCAATGAGTTAACAATGCTGCTAGAGGAAAACCAAAGAGAAGGTTGGGTCTTGAATAAAAATACAGTGAAGTGGCCTGAGTTACAGATAAGGCTACGAAAGAGACAAGTAAAGTGGTTGGTTGAAAAAATCAGAGAAGCAGAGTTAGAAACGAAAATTTCCATTTGTGGACCGGAAAAGAGTGAAATTCTGGGTGAAGAGGATAATGAGAAAGATTCCATGGACTATTGGAATAGTCCAGAAAAAATTTGAGGATATGCTGATAAAGGAAGTAAATGAGGCTATTGAGCCTTGTGTTTTTAAATCTCATAGTTTGTATGTGTTTGCAGGATGTGTAGGAGATGATGGACAGTCTGGTGAAACTATCACAAAGATGAATAAAGCTCTTGAGGTGAAGTATGATGGAGAATGATTTTTAGAGGAAGAAGATATTGATTTTTGTAGCAGAAAGAATTCATAGATGAATTTCTGTTTGGTGTAAGACAACCAGTTAAAGTTGTTATGGAGCAGAAGCATAATGCTGCAGTGATATTCCAAGGAGGTAAACAAATGAATTTGTTTAATTAAATTGATGAAATAATTTTGCAATGTGATGATACAAAAAAAAAGATAATTCAAGAGGACTGCCAGAAGAAGAGTGAAACTGAGAATGAAGATTGTGAAGAAATGATGGGAAAATTTCACATAGAAATGGAGTTCTTGGAAAGATGGCTCAAGGAACCAGAAGGAGGAATGAAGCTTGTAGAACCTGATAAAGAAGAAATTGTAGAGTTAATTAAATGTTTTAACTCTTCAATTAATAATGTGGTGATAGGTACATAAGAAAACATTGATAAATATGAAGCTGAAATCAGAGGAATTATGAAGAAGATATTTAATATTAGAGAGAAGATTGAGATAAATTTTCAACTGGAATTATTGATAGAAATGTTCCAGAAAAGAAAAGGAAACCAGAGATACAACTACATAATGGGAAAGAAGGTGAAATGGTATAAGCTACAAGAGCGACAAGTGGATATGCAATTAATAGAGGAGCTGAGGAAACTTGAGTAGATTATAGATGTTCAATTGAGGATAGAAAATATCAAAGGAGTGGAGTTACAACAAAATGGAATTGTTGGAGAAGAACAAGTTTCATTTGAACTTGAAAAAGGAGCAGTGATGTTTGAATCATCAGTTGAAGCAACTGAGTCTTATGAATTTGAAATTGACAAATTGTGTACTTTTGCAGGTAATAAAGAGGAGAGACAAAATTTGAATTTTGAGACTGTTAGATCTCATGAGAAAACTCATACACAATTGGAGGAACATATTATTTTACAACAAACTGCTGAAGTTGAAAACATAAGAAGTTTGGCTCACAATGATGACCAAAAGTAAGAAAAAGAATCAAAGGATAACAAGTACTTAAATTCTATGCTTGAGGAAGTTGAGCTGAAGACCATTGAATATTTTCTGAGTCATGTAGAAAACTTGGAACAGAAAAGGGATTTGATGACAGAATCATCAAATAGGACTATTGGGTCTTGTGATTTTAAAACTGAAAATTTGGGTATGATTGCAGGCTTTGAATATTTTACAGGTAATAGACAGTCACTGGAAGCTGTCATAAAAATGAAGGAAGAAAAAGAAAAGTACACAAACATTTTAAAGAAGCAAAATCAAAATTATAGTTTGATGAAGGATAAGGTCATGTTATCTGATGAAGATTGCAACGAATCTACAACAGTGGAAGAAAATGTTACTACAATCAAAGAATTGAAAGTAAATTTGCAGAACACAAATTTGATATTGCAGAGGGAAATATATTTAAAGATATTCAGGAAGTTTGGGAGGCAACAATATCTAGAACGATATTTGGGACAATCTTTAAAATAATTTGCAGAAGTTGAAGAAAAAGGAAGCATCAAGAGTTTTAAAACTCATACAAAAGGAAAAGGACAACAACAACAAAATAATTTGGACAGAGAGATAGAAAATTTCATGAAGCTTACAGGAAATGAACACAAGGAAAGGAGCTGCAGACAGAGAATCAGGTGGATAAAAAGCTGGGCTGTAACAAACATTGAAGGAAAATCCAAAGGAGTGTTGCAAAAGTAGATATGGCAACCAGGAGAAGAAAGGAAAGACAACATAAATATTAAACAACAGTTGAAAAAAGCAAGGAAATCATTGAAGAATAGAGTTTTGAATCGTGGAGGTAGCAAGTCGTTAAGACTTGTGGCTGTTGCATTATTATAGAAAAGCAGCAGACCTCATAGACAGGAGTCTATGAAAATTTTCTACATGGGGAGTCTGATGCAGGAGCATCCTGCTCAAATGTCATTGGTTATTTAGGAGACTTAGGAGGTCTTATGTTTTCAAAGAGAGTTGGTTCTCTAAATGTAATTTTAGATGTTTTGAGTGATTTAGAATATGATTTAATTTATATTGTGAGCATAATTGTAAAGGTTCTCAAAAGTTGGAGAACATGAGAGAATTAGGGATTGAGAGATTTGAGAAATTATTGTATATCTTAAATTAGGAATTAGTTCACGATTTACGGGATTGAGAGGGATACAAGAGATATTTTAGGAATTAATGAGGACTTAGAAGAATTAGGGATTTTTTTAGCAAACTAGGGATCAAAACCAAAATTGGTTTATAATCCATTTGTATAAATTGAATGCCTTGAAGGCATGAAGGGATATATAGGCACAGAGATTCAGGATTTAAATCGAGGAGGAGCATTTTGATGCAAATAGGAATGAAATAGAATAAAATTTCATTTTCCTTTGTAGCTGTGTAGTTGAATGCATAAATGCTAAATCCGGGTGATTTTCCTCATCTTTCGAAATTTCTGAGTTGATGATGTCTAATTGAGATTTGTTTAATTGATTTTTTGTGTAATAATTTATTTCTGAATGTATCAAATCTGGCTTTTCTTCAGCGTTAAAAGAATCTGTGAGATTTCTTATGACATATGTTTGACTTTCTCTGTCGGTTTTGGTCCGTATGGTTTTTCAAATCCTATCTATTGTAATTTGGAGTGAAATTGTGTGGCCATCGAAATGCCATAAGCCATTACAACAAATTTTGTAACCTGCAACAGTAAAAAAACTCTGTTAATTTCTTGGCTTATTAGTTTTCTTCCACAATTTTAAGAGAATTTTCCCACGAATGTCAATTTTGGCAGAGTGAAGAAAATGGTACGCTGTAATGATAAGTCAAAGAGAACTACAAAGAAGGGTATGTGAGATTGAACGACTATCGCAACATAAATCCGAGATCCATGACAATCGCATTTCAAGTTGCAAGGAGTTTAAACTTTCAAATGGACCTGGTATTTTATAAATCAGATTTAATAACTCAAGTTGACCGCTCAACAATCCATTTGATCAGACGGTCTTTGCATTAGATCTTTGATCTGATGAATATCACATTTAATCATTCATGGAGTTTAACATGAGAAATGGATGCGATAGTTTATTAGGATTGGTTTAATACAAGTTGAAATCCATCACTAAGTGAAATCTTTGGTTATTTGCTATAGTTGTTTTCACTATTGCGACATTTATTTTAATCTATACAATTGTGATTCCGTCATTTACTCAAATGTTATGAATCAGGTTTTAAATGAAATGTGGGTTTTATATTTGTATAAAAGAAATAGTCTGATTAAGGCTATATCTGAAAATGAGATAGTTTGATTTTGGGATAAACTTATAAACATGCATTTTGTATGTATACTATGGGTTGACGCAACATGAGCTACGTCAGACTTGGTGCTGGAGGAGGCTTTGGTCTTGGTTTTATCATTTGAAACAAATTCTAAAAGAAGAGAAGATATTTTCTAGGTTTTCCCCTTGCAGGGGTTTTGCCCTCGCTTGGAGCCTAATTTCCATGTCCATTATTTTTATGGTTTTTGCACTTCATAATTTTTTGATGAAGATTATGTAATAAAGAAACAGAAAAAGATAAATAAAGTTCATAATAAATTATTTAGGTTTAAGGAGAAATTGAATTAATAGCTTCCCTATTGCATTCTCCAACAATAACCATATCTAGTTGTTATTCTTATTACTATAATAATAATAATTTATCTCTAACTTAAAAAAAAATTACATCTATAATATTACGATTACAAAATTTTAATAAAAGTAACAAACTATTTTTCTTCTATTTACCTTTTAAATTAAAACCACCTTTACCATATTTTCCAAAAATTAGATAATATCATTTCCTCTCTCTCTCTTTCTCTGTAATGCACCTGGTCTCTTGCTACCCGATTAAGGATATAGTGTGTCTAGAATTGACCTTTAAGGTTAATTTATGGAGATGGTATTATCAAATTTCATCCCTTATCAATCACCTTAAAACTCTTTTTTGATACCACCATCATCTTTAACTCGTCGGGAAATTTCCAATGATATAAATTTCATCTAATTCTATGCTCCGACAAAAAAGTTATGCTCATTTAAAATTTTGTCTAATCCAAGTGCCACATAAATATCTTAAAGTACCACGTGGCTGACATGTGAAATCTCTCATCCATGTTTTATCACTACATTGGTCCATGTACGTAGTCAAACCATGTCATTCTTCCAACTCACATCAGTTGCTATATTGAGCTCTCTTTGTAGTGAGAGGAAAAGCTAATAACAACTACCCCAACCTCCCAGTATCTGACCCTTGATCTATTGGTACTTGAATCCAGGTATTTTGATACACTATAGATAATTGATGGGATTTTATCCATTAGATAATGGAAATTTCATGATTTTTCCGCATAGTGAGTTTGTGTTGGAGGATTGGTGACGTTTTTCCTAATGTACTAGTTACCAATATCCCAATATCTTGATGTTTGATAACTTTTCATCCACATCAAGTAATTCGCAAATACCACTTGACCACCAACTCAATGCCATTGTGCACTCTAATCCTCATTATCATGTCATGTCATCTTTCCCCATGGACATGCCACATCAACATGCCATGTCATCTTGAATATTATTTGTCCCATTTCATCATGACACATCAGATAGCCATGTCAACATACCATTTCAACATGCCACATATCCATAATTTCCATGCGAACGTGCCACATCTACCCTTATCGGGTTTCCTTGGTATCAAGGGTGGGGGGAGGGGAATCCCAATATTTGGGTCTCTAGCCTCCCAATACCTGATGGCTAAAAGGCCTGTTATCCACCAACTGATCATTTATATACAACTATAACTAATTTTTCTTGTCACTTGACATTTATGGTTTCATCGTTATGGAGGGTTGTCTTGGTAACTACTTGTTGTATCTTACAACACTTAATCACCCTATAGCATGGTGGTTGACCTTCCCATCATTTGTTATAGCCTAAATTCTTCATCTTTGGTAGTTTACAAATGTATCAGGTCCATTAGTGTCAGTGGTTGCATTTATCATTGCTTTAAGTATTTCCAACACCCAATAGACTGATAGACCCAATCCCTAGTTCCATTGTTTGAAAAATCCCAAACATTCCATCTTGTTAACTGATAGGAACTTCAAATTTTGTTAATATCGAGGTTTTCATTGGAATCATACACCTCCATTAACTCAATATCCCGATCCTTGATGTCTAATACACCACCATTAACAATAATATATTCATTAGTTGATAGATGGCCAAGTTCTATTAATATTAGGTATTTCATTAGGGAAATTTAGTCAATTACTCAACACTCGGGGCCTGATAGCCTAGTAGTCCCTTTAAGATAACTCTTAGACACAACCCTTGAACCATGTGACTAGGGGCTAGGTATAAAAAGTCTGATCCCCAAATTTCAAAAACCTTTGATACACATTCCCCAAATTTTTGAATCATTTGAAACCAAAGGGGAATGAATCCTACAATTTCCTATTAGTCTAGTAGACAATTACAATTGATTGTTAAGGGATGAAAGAGACTTTGATGAGGCAATGACCACCTATAATACTTTTGAAGCTATAAATATCTTCACTTACCATGAAGGTATTTGAACACTTCATCTCTCAGCTAGTAACCAATCAACCTCTCAAGCAAAGCCATAGACCTTCTCTCCCAAACGAAGGAAATATTTCAACTATTCAGTAATCTAATAGGGATACCACCTAAAATCCCTAAATTGGCCTTATAAAGGCTAAATACCTTCATATAAAGGCCACACAATCCTATCTCAAATGCTTCAATATATAGACTTCCACCATTCAAGAGTTCCTCTACGAATGTTTTATGAACCTTGCACCTTAAAAATGCTAAAAAGCTAATAATTATTGCCATCTTTGAGGGGGTAACCTCCTTTTACAATGAATATAATGTACAAGACAAGATATGATGATCCTAAGACTAGGTGTCCTTAGTGTATATATATATGATACAAATGGTACAATTAGAATACAATGGGACCATGAAATGTTCAAGCTTAAATAACAATATAATAATAGAAATTTAATCACTCAATATCTATGAAATAATAAGGGGTTTTAAGGTTAAAACGAGGCTGATATAGATCTTAACATGCCTCTCCCATTTGAATAAGTATTTTCCTCAATTATTGACTATATGCATGTGTTTCTACATGAACAACTCATCTTCCCATGCTGTCTCTTCCATTTGATGAGGTATTCAGTAATTACATGATTTCTTAGCTGCTTAATCCTTATTTCCATGATTGTTTCTAGTTCTAGTATGGTTTTCCCTTCTTCATTAATTGCTAGTAATATATATGGACATGGAAATTGTCACCGATTACCTTCATTAAGAAATAAACATGGAAGACTGGATGTACACATGAAGATGGAGGAAGCTCTAAATTGTAAGCCATACTTGCAATCCTCTACAACACCTTATGGGGGCCATAATATCTTGATGCTAATTTATTTTCCTTCTTTTGTTTCTTGAGGGACATCTATTTATATGGTTGTAGTCTCACAAATATCCAATCCCCCACTTCAAATTCCCTTTCAGTGTGATGTTGATATGCTCGTTGTTTCATCATTTTTTTGTTATAACCAAGTTGTTCTTCAATAGTTTTATAACCACTTGTTGGTGCCATATGTGGTCCTTAGATGGTTGAGCCTTTATATGGCATTTCAAGGGTTATGTGATGGATGGAGGATGATACCCATAAATGGTGAAATTTTTGATGAAGCATGGAAGAATGTTGGCGTACCACCATTCTTCCAAGGCCTACCATTTGACCCAATGTGTTTTTTTATTAGATGCAAACCATCATAGATATCCTTCTAAAAATTTATTCACAATCTCACTTTTCCCATCAGATCATGGATGGTAAGATGCGTTATGAGCTAATTGAGTACCAAACAATAAAATAATATAGTCCAAAAATTTCCGGCAAAAATTGGATCTCTGTCACTTATGATAATATTTGGTATTCCATGTAGCTTTTGGATTGTTTCCATGAATGGTTTTTCACTTTACTTGCTTAAAAGGATGAGAAATAGAGAAAACATGGGCATAATTTTTAATTGACTATACCACTACCATAATGATAGTATTTCCTTCAAATTTGGGTAAACCTATAATAAAATCTACTGAAACTTCTTCTCAACATTGCTTTTGTATGGCTAGTGGTTGAAGGAGCCCTATCCCTTATTTTGTTGGCATACTACACATTCGACCACATAATTTTACACATATGCTTTAAGACCTTCCTGATAAAATCTTTCTTGATCTTGTGGAATGGTTTCAAGAATCTTAAATGTCCTCTTACATGAGAAGTGTGTAAATACAAAAGGACATTTTGTTTGAGTTGATTATTCTTAAATGAGTGATCTTGATACCACAACAAATCATTCTTCCACAATTTTTTTCTACTACATTAGGGTCCTCCTATAGTTTTTGAATAATTTTGCATATCTTGTCACCTTGCTTCCATTCTATCATTGCTTCTTCCACCTGGTTAGAATGTAGAATGGAAATAATGAATAGAAAATCCTTTACATCTTCCTCTTTCCTTAAGAGTGCAGCTGCCACAATATTTTGTTTTCCATTTTTGTAGATAATTTCAAAGTCACAACCGAACATCTTTGTAACCCATTTTTGTTTCTCTTCTGAAGATAACGGTTTTTTCAAGAAGTACTTCAAATTATCATGATATGTTTTTACTTTGAAATGCCTTTCGATTAGGTATGGTTGTCATTTTTTAACTTCATGTAGTATGTCCAACATTTCTTTTCCATACATGGGTTCAAGTAAGTTCTTTCCTTTAAGTTCAACACTTTCAAAGGAAAGGGGCCTTCGTTCTTACATCACAACTGAACCATTTCTTTATCCTTAGGCATCACACTCCCCAATGAAGGTTTTTGTGAAGCCAGGTGTCACTGAGACAAGAGTTGTACACATGACCTATTTAAATTTTTCAAAAGGTTTGGTTGCTTCTTTAGTCCAAGAAAATTATTTCTTTTTAATAATTTTTTTTTTTATCGTAGGTGATGTTGTTTGACCATAATTCTTGACAAAATTGCAATAATATTCTCTAAATCCTAAGAATCCTCCGAGTTTCTTCAAGGTATTGGAGATTGGCCATTCCTTTATAGCTTTGATTTTTTAGTATCCACTTTGAAACCCATATGGGATACAATATGACCAAAATATTCCACTTCTTGAACCCCAAAGACACACTTGGAGGACTTTACATATAGTTTTTTATTTTCCAATAGTGTTAAGACATTTTCAACATGTTGTACATTCTCTTTCCAAGATTTGTTGTAGACTAGCATGCCATAAAAAATAAACATTTCTAAGGAAGGATCTAAAAATAAAATTCACTAATTTTTGAAATGTTGAAGGTGCATTTGTAAGTCCAAACGGCATTACCAAAAACCCATAATGACCTTCATGTGTTCTTAAGGCTGTTTTGGGAATATTATTACATTATTATGATTTGATAATAACCAAAATGGAGATCCAACTTAGTAAAGAAATTTTCTCCATGAAATTCGTCTAATAGGAATAGGAAACTTATATTTGATAGTGAGTTTGTTAATTTGTTTGTAATCTAGACACATAAGCCATGAACCATCCTTTTTTATAACCATCACCACTGGTGAAGAGAAAGCACTTTGGATAGTGTAATATCCCAAATTTGGAATAGCACAGGAAGCCTGCTGAAATAACGCACTCCTGGGAGATTGATGTACATAAATGACTTTACAGCCCTTGGATCCCTTAGATCAGTAGATCTGGGGTCTAGATCAAAAAGGGAAGCAAAAACAAATCAAACTAGGTGTGGTAAACAGATCTCCCACCACCTAGTCTAGCTGAAAAAAACCCTACAAGAGGGGCTGCAGCTATGCACAACCAACTGCTCCAGAAATAACACAGTCTTGGACAGTATGAGTAGGAGGCCATAAAATATGATTAAATTATGAGTATACAACAGCAAATACGAATTACAATGAAGCTCTTTCAATATACAGTAGAATACATGAGACAATAGAGCAAGAAATATTCAGTAAAGGAGGATGCAACATATATAGAAACTGCCAAAATGGCTCAATAGTGTTATTTTGAAGAGCTGCAACAGCTGAATATTACAAATCAGATCTAGGACAGATCTATAGACCAATCATCAGATCCATTTCAGATCTGGAAACTAGATATTCGATATTCTTATTTACAAGATCCCCTTGGGGTTTTTACCAAATCATGCATAACAAGGAGTAGATCTGAGTGTTAAGTTGCATATTTTCAAAATGCTTCAGAAATTTCTGAAGATTACTTTACATTACAATATATAAGATCTAAACAGAACATGGATCAACAAGCTAAACCATGGATCACCAAAGTGAAAGGCAAAGCCCAGCACCAGAGATCTCTCATAAAAAATGGGATCAAAACACCCTGTAGAAGCTCTAATGAAAATAACGCAGTTCCTTAATGAAAATTGCACTGTAGCTTGAATAACAATGGTGGCCTGATGCCAAGATACAAATCCGAAGCTCAAACAATAGAGGCACTCTTCCAGGAGGTTAAAAGACACACTCCATGAGAAGAGGCTCCAATACAAGCTAGATCTCTGCAGATCTAGAATCCCACTTGCTGCAGCTTACAAAAGCAAGAAAACCCTCACTGCATCTGCACTGTAACTGGAAGTAGAGCTTGGCCCAAAGCCTGATAGTGGATAAAATAAGAAAATAATTCTCCAAGAATCCTCAAGGGAAGAGTTGAAATCCCTACATAGGAACCCCAAGTGCTAAGTATCACAATTCTCTACTAAACATCAGAGAATAGTATTTGTCTAAACAAAAAAGATACTCAAACAACCTTCTCTTACTGCCTTCCATTTCCTTTTATAAGATGAAAGCCTTTGCAAACCCTAAACCACCTTGATGAGTTAGCTCCTTTCACATGAGGGGCCTCTTTCTAGAACTATGCTGTCCCTTCATGAGATACATTGAACCTAGATAGCATTGTAGATTTGGTCAAAGTTAACCCATTCTCATAGCTCAAACCCCTTTCACACCTGCAAGTGATTTATTTACATGGCCCTGATTTATCTTTGTTCACATGGGCATTGATTTATTCAGTCTTTTCAAGAGTTTTACATGTCCTCCTTTATTCATTTATTCATGTAACAGAAAGCAAAACAAAAATGAATATTCCTCTTAGCTTAGGCTAAGTAGGAATATTATAGTCCTCCCCTCCAAAATGTCGCTTGTCTGCGAGCAACTCATAGGGTAAGAGCTGTAGTACTTCTCCTCCTCCATTGATGGCATCATCAAGGATCAAGTCCTCATCATAAGCCAAGTGCTCATCAAGCCAATACATCATGAATTGTTCCTCCAGGCTCAACATAAGATGTGCATAGTCCATCCCACCAGGAGTGAAAAACTCAACAGAAATAAACATGGCTGGAGCAATGCTCCATCTAAAACATGTATCATGAGGTACAGGTAGAAGTTCCAAACCATGTGGTACATACAAGCTTCCCACATTTTTTCCATACAATCCCATAAAAAATACAACTATATCATCCAAGTATGGAAGCAAGACTACATATATGCAAGCTGAAATATGAACTTGAGGAGCTGGGTCAAAATCCCACATGTGATGCCAGCGTAGTGCATCACTTGCCTGCATGAGATCAAGGTGTGGTAAGTGGCATTCCCACCACATAATTGCTGCATGAGTCACCTTAACATGGCTAAAGATGATAGGTAGGTTTGGTGCCTTTGGAAAGCACCCATCATGAGAAGGAATCTCCCTTTGCACAATAAGGGAGTGGCCAAGTTCAACATCTCTATTGGCCCACCATAAACCATGAGATCCACATGATCTCTCACTCCCTTTAGGAGTCATATCCTGCAAAAACATGGCAAAGGAATGTAATAAATCAGAAAATACAGCTTGCTTGGTATGATCCGATCCTTTACCATCATAGTCCTTCATACACATGGAGTTGTGCATGAGAATTTCCCCCCTCTCAAGCAAAGGAAGAGCTGGCTGAGATGACTCTTGCAAAGAGTCCATTGGCTTCCCCAATCCTTCATAGCTAATGCACTCTTGAAAGTGCTGATGTAATTCCTCTCTCATGCCTTCCCAATCAAAGCTCCTCACGATCTGGGTATAGATCTTCATTGAATGCATATGGTTGAGGAAGAATTCTTCACGTGCTCCTTGTAGGATCTTCTGCTTGAGCTTGGAAGCTCTAGCCAAGAAGATCTTACCATGATAATAGATGACTCCCCACTGGACTAAGTATCTGTTACACAACAATTTGTCATTGTCCCTGCAATTCCCCATCCCGCACAATTGGAGGGCTTATTCCGTGACCTGTGAGCAGTCACATAACTTGAAAACACTTTCATGACATTCCCCTAAACATGTACTTTCATTGCCCTAAAGACATCTCCTTGTGAAAAACCCTAAAAACACCCCTTTTTGCATTGGCGCGGGGAGCTAGTTCAGTACCCGCGCCAATGGGGGAAATCCTTCAAAGAGGGCGCGCCAATTGGCACTCTGTCTCAGAGTCGCACTCGTGCCAGCCATTTTAAGGAGTGTTTTCTAAAAATAAATGGCGGAAGTTTCGTCCTAACTGATCCATTAACTGTTGTCTAATTTGAGTTGGGAGTTTTGGCTCCGGATCTCCATGTAGAGGAAGTGGTTTGCCACCTCTCATGGAAGCTTCCTTGAGGATAGGGCCAATCCCATGATTATAGGGATCCCAACTCCCCTTCCTCCATCTATAATAGCTTGCTCATCCCCTTTGCAAGCTAGTCTCCAAGTTCCCAAGAGCCATTAGAGCCTTATGCTGCAAGAGCCTTGATTCATTCCCTTAAGGCCAAATCCAAGCAAGGATATTATTGTCGAGACATCCGAAGAGAGAGGCCTGTCCCATCCCCGACATGTTTTTTTCGAGACGTGTTCCACTGGCGACCCTCCAAAGGAGAATTCAGTGTCAGAGTTATGGTTGTATTCTTCTTTGATTGATTAATGATAAGCGACTATTGGTTATGGTTCCACTCCTGTTGTTGATTATGATGATGAGTTATGTCTTCTCTGACTAACATATAGTTGCATATACTGGATTTTACGCTTGCGTTTGTTTTGTTTCTTGCGTGTGCAGGTGTCCGATCACAAAGATCGTGAGGATTGTGATCTGCCGGAGTTAAGGAACGGGAGCGCTACTTTCTCTGCAAGCGACAGCGTTGGATTCCAGGTAAGCCTTCATCGCTAGTTGGTTTATTTGCAATTAGGAACCTGCAATATAGTGTGAACGATTGTTGCTAGACCCGGTTTGGGCTATTAGGGATCACCTCTGTTCGCAGAGGGGATTTACCTCCACAACAAATTGGCGACTCCGCTGGGGAACGTCTAGCTTGTTGTTGTTTGTTTTATAAGCTATAGATGGAGCCTGAAGATAGCCAGATAGCCTTCGAAATGCTATTGCTCTGCATTAGCGAAGTAGATCAAAGCTGCTTCAGTCAATCTCCGGTTTAGTTTATGAACTGAACACTTGGAGTATTGTCTTGTCTTTTCAGTTGTTTCTCGATTCTGCTTGCTTGATAGGCTCTTTTGGCTGGCTCTTTTTGTGATTTTGGCTTTTGGTTAGCTTGATCATCACTGGTCTGCTTGTTGGATTGTATATTTTTATTTTTCCTTAGCAAACTCGACTGGCGCACTTTACAGCCTGACAGTCGCGCCCATTGGCGCAGGTTGCTAGTGCATTACCCGTGCCAATTCGTTTCTGGCGCTAGTTTCAGCCTCACAGTCGCGCCAATCCTGTGAGGTACTAGGGTTTGCCCTGTTTTGACCTTCCTGAGCTTGATCAGTGTGTTTGGTTTTGTTTTTTCAACTGCTTGAGTGTTTTGGAGCCTTGTTTGACTGGATGTGACCTTCGTCCTTTGGTTGTTTGCCGTTTTCCTTCGATTTCACATTCTAGCCCTAGGGCATCTAGGTGCTCTTGTGTGTCAAGCCTCCCTCGGGAGTTTTTGGTTTCTATTTGTTCAATCAACCTTTTGATTGCTCCTCTGCATTAGTTTGGCAGTTTTTTATCATTTCATTGCGTTATTTGAGTGTTTGTTCTCTTCTTCATTCGAATTTCGCTTTGTCTCATTTTGGGCCTATATTACATGGTCCATTTGAGTCTTTGGGATTCTTTTGGTTTTGAGGGACTGTTTTGTCAATTTGGAGATCTGACTGTGTGTTTACATTGAGTGAGATTTGTGTGTTTTACTCTTTCCTCATCACCTCTCAAATTGCTATTTTCATTAGTTTTCATTTTGTTTAGTGCACTTTGCTATTAAACATTGAAAATATAAAAAATATCTTTTGCTTTTGATTAGTTAGTGAAAATTAAAATCTTTTTGGTGTTATTAGTGATTAGTGACCTTGAGAGAAAATTTTTTGGTTTACATTAGCTGCATTAGAGACTTTGTCGATTGTTTTCTGATCATTTTGTTTGTGTGAAAAGCTCTCAACTCTCTCATAATTAGCTTTCATCGAATGAAATGATATACTGTGGCATATAGTGTGCATTTAGGAGATTTTGAGACATCACACTCGCTAGGGCCTGAAAACTGAAACGTAATTGAAGATAAACATTAAAATTTATTCAATTTACACTAAGGCAGCATTGAAACATTAACGCAACATTTAGTGGTCTAGGCTAGAGACATATTCTGGCGTCTTTAAACCTAGTGTTGTCGTTCGCCTCTTGGCTTTAGACAGCACTAGTACGGACTTGTGCTCCTCGTACCGTCGCGTATATAAAGGGAGACCCCACTAGGTTTCTATCCTTTATCCATAGGAAGCCGAGTCTGCCGCCCTATACCCGTGATACACCGGACACAGCATTCGGGGAGATTGCTTGCACGTACGTTAAGTCCTTGGTTGATTTCTCTTTCATTTTGAAACCAAGGTGTATATTGCAGTTCACGGTTATTTGGTACACCCTTTGCCTAGTATTCCTGAGTAGTCATTTTATCTTTTCTGACTCTTTAAATTTGAAAGGATCACCAAGAGCTTGTCCTTTCACGCTTGCTTCAAAACTAAAAGAGATAGAGTCACCTTTCATCCGTTTCTCGACTCTTAAAACATGAAACGGTGAAGTTTCTAAGTTTCAATGTGGTAAAATAAATCACCCGCGATCACACGCCCTGTGAGATTTTGCTTGTTGGTCATTTGATTGTGTGTCTTGACTCTTTTTCAGCCCGTGTGTGTTGTGCTTGATATTTTGTCATTGTTGTCACAGTGGCGGAACCTTCTGTTTCGTCTACTGGTAGTCCATATACAGACGATTCATCAGAGGCTTCTCAGTCCTCTGCTGAACCCCAGCAGCCCATCGTTTCTGAGTTTCCCGAAGGGGGACCAGTTCTATCTGAGTAGCCCTTTGGAGGACCAGTTGAGTTCAATTGGCCCTTTTCCGACCCTTGGTTTGGATTGGGAGTAGGGGAAGATTTCCCTCCTCTTACATCGGGTTCGCCTTTTATAGCTGCTGTTATTCCTCCTAGTCCTCGCCGTCTATTACGAGATCTAGCAGCAGGTTCAAATATGAGTGATTCTACTAGCGAGGAAATCCCCAAGTCTAGTGAAGATTACCAGTTATTCCCTCGATAGTTATTTCCAGAAGGCAACCCTGAACCATCTGTTATGTCATCACCCGGTCCCTCATTACCAGCCGGGTATAGATCCTTGGGTTAGATTATCGCCACCACTGCCTTTATGGGGGTATCAGCTCCTTCTATGAGGCCAGTTGTTCCTTCATTGGGGATGTCTCCACGGACACCTGTTACGTCATCCCCTCAGGTTACTTCTGTACCCTCCATGCCCACTGTTTGTGTGGCCGCATCTGCACCCGCTGTTACTACCTAGTCCGTAAGGACCACATCGCTTCTCGAAGACATTTATATAGCATCTTCTATGCCGGAGAACATCTCTCCGGAGGAGTATCAATTGTCCCTGCAACAATCGAACCCCGAGGTCGGACAGTCCTCTCAAGATTCCAACCGCTCGTATTTTTCGCATTATGCACAGGATGGTACACCCGTGTACGTTTTTCCATATCAGTACGATGAGCATGGGAACCCTTTGCGTTTTCCTGCTCCTGAGGCTCAACTTCATGCTCAGGGTTTACCGTATAACTAGGCTGGACAACCCTACAACCCGAAGGACAACCTTTTCAAGGCCAAACTTCGGGCCAGCCTGGCTATCCTTATGACCCGCAGGGACAGCCCATACAGGGCTACCCTCCGGGCTAGCAAGGGCCATTGTATGGTCTGAAAGGAAAATATTATAACCCTTCAGGTCAACTCGTGCAGCCTCTCCCTGGAGTCCCACCTGGGCAACCTCAAGGACTCACAGGACAACCGGGGTACCAACCGGGACCGGTATATGGTCCTAGGGGGCAAGTCCAACCTTCTCAACCTGCGCAAATGGCACAACCTGTTTATCCAGGTCAACCTATTCAACCAGGGTAGCCCGCTCAGCCAGGTCAGCCTGTTCAGCCAGGCCAGCCTGCACATCCTGTCAACCCTCCCAACAGCCGACTTATTCAATGCCGCAGCCAAATCAACCGCTGCGCCCTAATTATCAGGCTCAACAGGGTCCCACCTATTAGCAACCCACTCAACCTCAAGGCGGTTACTATTCTCATGGTAAATACCGACTGAATTGTAGCCAGCCCCAAGGTTATAACTATTACTCTCAACAACCCGGCTACACCTATGCTCAGCAGCCAAATCCACATGCTGCTCATACGGGGCCGACATATAATCAAGGTCCATACTCTGGTTATCAAGCCCCGTACACTGGTTACCAACAACCAAATCAGGCTGGATATGCACCCTATACCCCCGACGGTCAGAATCATGCTGGACAGAACCCCTGGGGGCAAGGATATTCTCAACCAGTGTGGAGTACAGGTACTGGTCCTTATCCAGGGCCAGGCATGCCGTCCAATCCGCCATTGCTGTTCCTGGCTACCTTGGAATTACCGGATGTTTCGAAATTAACTAATGATCCAATTCTGCACAATCCTTATTGGCCTCCGGTTCCTACCAAGGTACCCGGTGATTGCCCCAAGTTTGAGGGTAAAGCTGGGGAGGACCCCCAAGCTCATGTGATGACTTACCATCTTTGGTGTTCGTCCAACTCTTGGGTGGATGATTCAATTTGTCTACGCCTCTTCCAACGCACTTTGACTGGTGCTGCCACTAAGTGGTATATTGAATTATCCCGTGGCATCTTTCAAGATTTCAATACGTTAGCCATGGCTTTTCTGACTCACTTTCAATTACCGTTCCGCTACGAAGCGAGGACGCACCTCCTGACTTCTTTGAAGCAGGACAAAGCCACCCACATTTCTGATCACATTCATGAGTGGCGACGTCGTCGTAGACTGATAAAGTTCCATATACCTGATTAGATACTAACTCATTGGTTCACCACCTCCTTCGTTAACAAAATCGCCCAAGATATTGCTATGGGAGCGTGTGTGACTGAAGAACAAGCCATAACACGTGCCCAATATCTGGATCTGCAATACTCTCGGTCCGGCACGCTTTATGATATTTTTCCTGATGGTCCACGGTCTGGAACCTCTAAAGCTCCACCTACCCCGGCGGTGGATGGTGTTATTGGTTCCGTGTCTTAGAATTCGAAGAAATCTTCGAATGGGAAGCAGAAGTCCAACTCATCCAATAATTCTGCTCCTCCCTCCCCTCCCGATTCTGGAAAAACTGTGGAGGTTAATGCCATTCAGGCTAATCCTACGGAGAAAGCCTCCAAAAGGAAAAAGAAGGGCAAGGGAAAATCTAAATCTAACACCCCAAAGCCAGAGTCCAAACCTCGTACCGAGGACGGTTCCCAACATAAACCAAAGTATCCCTGCCTTATTTGTGAAGGAGATCATTATACCAAGGATTGTCCACGACGATCTGAAGTTAGTCAACTTCTAAAAGGATCCAAAGGAACTCCGGCAGTTCTTAAAGAACCGTTCCCATCTCAGCAGATCCAGATGGTTGAACAGCCTTCACCATCGACACCATTTGGGTCCCAGGTCTTTATGATGAATGGTGCTGCACCTATCTCTATTGCTACACGTTCGAAGGATTACAACGAATCACGTCAGGCAGTTGGGAAGGAAGTTGTGGATGTTCCACCTCCCCCACCTGTATCCGGTTCGTTGGAGATTGAGAAGTCTACTGCTGGACTTGTTGTGAAGCCAACTTCTAAAGGTGTTCTAAGAAGATCTTCCTACAATCCGAATGCCCGTGCTGCTCAACACTACAGTATTGTTGAGGATTTGGCACAGGCACCTTCTACCATGTCTGCATTGGAAGTTCTTCAAATTTGCCCGTCACAACGGAAAGCTTTATTGTCTGCAATCGGTGGGATTGATCCCACTGATTCTAATCTTCTCACCTTCGACTTAGAGAACTTTACCCCCCGACTTCCACATCAGATCGCTCTTGTTATTCAAGTCGGGATCAATGGTCTTAACATCCATAGGGCCGGGTGGCCGGATGGTGCTTCTGTCCATGTCGTCTCGGCAACGAGCCATTGGCTCTCGGCCCTTTCATGCGTCTCCTAATGCCCTAAGAGGCATTGGATGAGTCGGAGTGAAACCCCTGGGCCTAGGAGTTTAGCGATTACCTTACAGGGGAAGACAGTCAACGTAGAAGTAGAAGTAGTTGACGCCAAGCTGAACTACAATATACTTCTCGGTCACAGTTGGACTCACGCCATGTTATGCGTGCCATCCACCCTCTTTCGACTTATTAAGTTCCCTCACGAGGGCAAAATCGTTACTGTGGATCAGTTGTCTTTCTTCACCTCCTACGAGAACCAACGTTCTCGCCCACCTTTGAATTAATTCCAAATCCCCCAGTGATAGTGTAGGACCCGGTCTTCCAAGGACCCGTCCTCATGGGTATTTTCCCCGCACCACCACGCACATATCGCTCAAGTTAATATGGTCTCTAAGTGCAGTGACCGCAGCTCATCCCTTAAAAAAAAAAAACGGGTGGTGAGGTTTGGAGAATCGTTTAACTCCGGTAGAGATTAACTACCTTGAAATTGTCACCGCATCTGATCCTCCCCCTCCTCAGCATGCTCCTTCGAGCATGGCTTTAGACATCTATTCTCAATCCCCTGGCTCGACGAGGCCGACTCGCCTGATCCTCTTAATGAGATTTTCCCTTCTGATGAAGCCATTGTTGAAACAATGTCTCTTGAGGAGCTGCCTTGGAGCGATGGACATCATCGTTCCTCATTCATGCCTAGCTTGGGGGCAATGTCAGATTGTCTAGAGCGTTTTGCATCTCAGGTTCCCACTCCACCTCTCCAGACGCCCATATTGACACATGAGGTGCTTTTAGAGGGAAACCTGAGCAACATTACTCAAACCATTCCAATCGACATCTCCATTAAACCGGGGATAGTTGAGAACATACACGTGGGAGTAACTTGTTCTCCTGATGAGATACGCGTTTATACTGATCTTTTTCGAGAATTCAGAGACGTGTTCGCTTGGTCCTATGAGGAAATTCCCGAGATTGATCCCAGCATAGTAGTGCATGAGATTCCTACCTATCCTGGTGCGAAACCCGTGCACCAACGCCTACGCCCGGTGCACCCTCGCAGAGCCGCTGCCATTAAAGCAGAAGTTGAAAAACTTCTGAACGCGGGCTTCATTTACCCGATTCCCTTCACAGAATGGGTCTCCAACATTGTCCCTGTGGATAAGAAATAGGGTACTATAAGAGTTTGTTTTGATTACCGAGATATTAATCGGGCCTGTCCAAAGGACAACTACCCCACTCCTTTCATAGATCAAATCATTGACGAATGTGCCGGGAGTGAGATTTACTCCCTGATGGACGGATTTTACGGGTATAATCAGATAAATATTCTACCCGCTGATCAACATAAGACTGCATTCATCTGTCCATGGGGTACTTTTGCTTATAAAAAGCTCTCGTTCGGCTTGAAGAACGCTGGAGCCACTTTCCAACGTGCTATGTCTTACATGTTCCACGACATACGCCATATCGTTCAGCCTTATCTAGACGATTTTCCAGCTCACTCAGCTCGGCGAGAGGACCACCCAGAACACCTCCGCCAGATTTTCCTTCGTTGTCGACGCTATAATATCCGGCTCAATCCTCATAAATGCGTCTTTTGCATGGATTTTGGCCGTCTTTTGGGGTTCATGGTCTCCAAGGATGGGATTTGCCTCGATCCCCTAAAGTTCAAGGCCATTGTTAATCTCCCATCACCCTCTTCGTTATATCAATTGCAGAGTCTGCAGGGAAAAGCTAACTTCCTACGATGCTTTATACCGAACTATGCGGAAGCGGCCAAAGGATTCACGTGTCTTTTAAAGCAAAACGTCCCCTTTCATTGGGATGACATTGCTCAACAATCCTTTGAGAAGCTTAAGACATTACTTGTTAATGCTCCATTGCTTCGGCCTCCAAACTATCACTGTGATTTCACTCTATACTTGGCCGCCGCCTTTAGCACCATAGCTATGGTTCTGGTGCAGGATGACGATAATGGCAACAAACATGTTGTTTACTATCTATCACGGAATCTTCTCGACACGGAAACACGTTACGCTCACGTCGAGAAGCTAGCTTTAGCAGCTGTACAAGTTGTGCAATGTTTCCGCCACTACATCCTACTGCGTACCGTAACCGTGGTTTCGGATTGCAACCCCATGACATATATTCTTTCTCGACAATTACTGGGGGGAAAATACTCCAAATGGATCATTATCCTTCAGGAGTTTGACCTAGAGTTTACTACTGCTAAGTTGACCAAATCACTGGTTTTCGCGGATCTTATTTGCTCCCTCCCGACAGACTCCCCCTATCTCATTCTGAAGAACATATTCCAGACGAAACCATCTTCCTTATCAGCACCCGTGACCCATGGTATGGCGATATTATTATGTATCTTCAGACGTCAACCTTTCGCTCTGAGTTGACCAAAGATGCCCGACGTCGGATTCGGCATTAGTCTCAACCCTACTGCATTGTAGGAGATACATTACACCGGGTTGGAGTAGATTCGGTGGTCCGTCGGTGTTTGGATTTGGAAGAGGCCGAAAGAGTCTTAAATGACTGTCACAGTGGTGCCTGTGGCGGTCACATGTCTGGATATGCCACTGCCCAGAAGATTCTGCGTGCGGGTTACTTCTGGCCGTCAATCTTCAAAGACTGTATTGTTGCAGTCCGCAAATGTCACACATGCCAGGTCTTTCAGCGTAAGATGCATGCGCCACTCCTCCCTCTGCATCCTGTCATTACCGTCGGCCCTTTCACAAAATGGGGCGTAGATTTCATGATGTGTAACCCTCATTCGGCCGGGGGGCATGCATATATAATCATCGTTGTTAACTACTTTACTAAGTGGGCTGAAGCGATGCCTACACTAGCCGCCGATGGTAAGAAAACTGCCCAATTTATCTTCAACCACATCATTGCACGTTTCGGGGTCCCTCAGGCCATTGTTACCGATCATGGTACTCACTTTCGAGATTACATGATGGCTGAGCTGACATCAAGATTGGGCTTACGACACGATAGCTCAACGCCATATTACCCCCAGGAAAATGGCCCGAGTTGAGGTTGTGAACAAATTTTTGGTCACAATGCTTCAACGAACAGTTGGAATTCATAAGTCCAATTGGCACCTCCAATTGTTCTCAGCTCTATGGGCATACCGGACGTCAGCAAAGAGTGCAACCATATTCACACCATTCCAATTGGTGTATGGTCTGGAAACAACTCTTCTGGTTGAGTGCGAAATTCCTTCCTTAAAGTTGGCTGTGGAACTTTTTCCCGATACTTCTCTTGAAGAAGAGCGTCTCTTGTATTTGGAATAGTTGGATGAAACCCGCCGCTTGGTTGCTTTAGTCCTTGAAGCACAGAAGAAGCGGGTCAAAGCAAACTTTGATCAATCTGTCTCTCCACGTTCCTTTGTCGAAGGGGACCTTGTCCTCCTATATGACCAAGCACACGACAAACTCGGAGTACGAAAGCTCCAACCCATGTGGCATGGGCCCTACATAGTAAAATGATTATTGGAGAATGGGGCTTATGAGCTCATTGATTATGAAGGAGTTCCATTGGCGCAACCTAGAAATGGGCTGTACCTTAAGAAATACTACGCTTGAAGTTATTTTTGGTGTGGTGTGTGCACATAGGTGTGTATATTCATTTGTGTGCATGTGTGGTGTGGTGTGCGATGTAAGCATCTTTCTGCTGATCGGGTCTTCCTGATTGTGCAGATGCCCATTACTCCGTTTGTGGGTTTCGCGGATGGTGCCTCCCGCAGTACTAGGAATATGTCTTCGACAGCCTGGGTAATCTATGATCCTGCTGGTGAGTTGGTTAACCTGCAAGGTGTATGTATGGGTCCTGCTACAAATAATATCACATAATATAGTGTTGTATTGGAATTACTAACTGAGGCTGTGGACCTCGGCATTCGTGAATTACTTGTGTATCTAGACTCACAACTTGTAGTATTACAGCTTAACGGGCATTATTCAGTAAGAAATCCATCCATTTTACGTCTGTATTTGCGTATTCGTCTGCTGGAGAAAAATTTTGATTATTACATATCAACACATACCTAGACAAATGAATACATTAACAGATGCAGTAGCTAATTTGGTTTTAGATAGACATTTGCACAATTTATAAACAAAACATCATCACATGTGAAAGATCCATCCAGAAATAGGTATGTATATATATATATATGTGTGTTGAAATGTTTACATAGTGTGCATCACATAAAATAAAAAAATATACATGTTCATCTTAATACAACCAGAGACGACATGTCTCTCAAAAAATATGCATGAAAGAAGCCCTATGTGTCTAATCCACATGGTGCTCGTGGTAACATGCTACCGCGCGCACTAAGCATCTCAGTAGTCGGTGGAGGCGACTAGGCACTCCCATCGTATGTCTCTGATACGCCATCGGGACATCTGCCAGCCGGGCATAGTCTGGAATCCCTCGGGCAATCCCCTCAAGGTTCTGGATCAACTCTCCTCCCTCGGCACCCTTCGCCTGAGGGTCAGATGCGGGCTGAGTTCTCCGTGCAATAGGAGACATACCGGCAGGTATCTCTGGGTCGACATCTGCATACATATAAAACTGGTGTTAGAACGGACATGTATTACCAAAAAAAAAAATCATAAAACATGAAAATAAAAAAGAGAGGTCATACCCAACTCCTTGTCCCAGTCATCCCCCTCTAGAAGTGGGAGATCTGGGTCTCCAGTGAAATCGGTCCCGGCATAGGGCCAATCCTCGACCACGATCAACTAACGTCGTAACCATCCAAAAAACTCCAGCCTCCAAGACATCTATTGGCCTCCTCCTGACCTAGGCATAAGTGCTGCCCAGCGAGCCATCCTTGGCTCTCTTGGTATCGGCTAGGCAAAAATGGCCCCTTGGCCCTGGAAGATAGGTATTCGTTCCAGGATGAACGATACCAAAATGGAACCGTAGCCAAACTGCTTCAGTTTGAATTGCTTGCACTTTGTGAGCTGCCTTTTGATATTTGTTGTCACTGCAGTAGCCCAATCATACAGTGTCGGACTCATACACTCAGCGGCTAGCAGGAGTTGGGCCTTGGTTGCCTCGTGTGGAGCTTGCGATCCTGCAGATCGTGTGATGGTTTGTAGCACTACTCTCATTGCTAGATCCTGGACAGTGTGAATGTCCACTTTCCCGCTTCCTGATTCGGTTTGTGCCCCTCGGCACACCCTCGCCATTACCTGCTCCATCTTTTCCCCAGATGGTCTGCTGCCTATCAGGATGGGCAATGGACCTTTGCGCGACAATCTGGTTATGAAATATACGTCGGAAACCTCCAGTTCCAACACTTGGTGCCGAAGTTTAAATACTTCTTCATTTTCGTCCCATATACTGACCAAGTATTGTAGTAGCTCCGGTTGAGCTCGTAAACAGGGTGTGAGGAAGAATTTCTTAAGTCCACAGTTCTTAAGTGCAGTCATGCAGGGTTCATTCTCAATAGCCATTTCATCTTCCTCTCCGCATTTCCTTTCCTTTTATTTGATGATCATTTTTGCCTTTATATCTACATCAACACGATAAAAAATAGATTCTTAGATCTCTGGAACATTTGAAAATCCACATAGATAGCTCACATTCTCAAAATTTTGAGCGGAAAATTGCGTTGCGCCATTGGCGCGACCTCTTTGTGAAGAAATGTCTATTGGCGCGGGTCCGTGCTCGATACCTGCGCCAATGGAGCGAGCCCTAAAATTTCAAAATGGTTCGCCCATAAGTCTAATACATAATAAAAACATATAAAAAATGAATTGGAATGGAGCTTAAGGAAATGCCTATTACCTGGAACAAACGCGGAGCTGGATAACGTCCCGGATCAATCATAGTTGCTGTCAGAAGTTTGCACACAAAATGGACCGCTGTTGCTCTCCAATGAGGTAAAAAGTTAAAGTAATTTTGTTTTTACCATTTGAGACTTATTTATAACTTTTTGAAATCTAATTAGGTTTTAAAAAGTCATTTTTATTAATATTTTAATATATTTTGTCAAAAATGGATTTTACACTTGCCTTATGTGCAACAACAGGTTTTCACGCAACTTAAACGGTGACACGAGTTGTATTTTATACTTTTTCGAACTCGGTAAATACACGAAAAATTCATTTTGGAGTCATCTTTCAGCTCTTTTCTGACTCTCTAAACATGAAAAGATTACAGAGGCCCTTGTCATTTCGATCTCATTAAAGTGGCCACGAAACGACATCTACCCAGTATACGTTTACCCCTTTTTCGGTCTGAGATATATTACTTACAAAAAAGGAATACCCTAGCCTATTTCGACAAGGAGGTTTTCTCAAACATAGTTTTATACCTTTTCGGATCTGAGGAACTATTTACGAAAAGGGACCGTTGGAGTTTACTTTTCCGCTGTCTTTTCAAACTCTCTAAACATGAAAAGACACCAAGTTCTCCCTTTGTCAGACTCGTTAAAATCTGATGACATTGGATTCAGTCGTAATGACGTTATTGGAGTCGCTCCTTCCTAGGGCTCGTTAAATGTACTAGGATGGATTCGTCCAAAGGACGAACTTATATTACAAGCATATGCTATCCCCTTCAAGCTTGTTCTAAAAAATAATTGGGGTACTCGCCAGAAATGGTGGGGAAAAATGGAACCAGTATCGTCGTCATGTCGGAAATATGTCGCTCTTGAACATGGCACTTGTCTTCATTCATGTTGGGTTGGGGATATCTCATCTCATTATATGTTTGCCTCCGTGGGTTTGGCCGGTAATCACTTTTGACCTCTCATCTGCTCTTTGCCTCATCATGACTACGATACGGTGATGTCAAAATACTACCAAACTCACTTTATTGTGCCTTGCATGTTCAAGAAAGTTGACCTACGCAAGTATCAACCTTCTGCGATTCTCATATGATCTGCCCCGATTCCTGAGAACGTGTGTTCTCTCGTGGCGTCGATGTGCAAGAGGGGGAAACACTATGGCCCACCTTCGATCAAGGTCGCTTCCTGTTGACTTCAGCTCATTATCCAGGAAGCTGATCTAGGGAATCCCTTCCGGTACCTTGGAGCCTGCATGCCTCAATGGCAGGTTCTTCGCATTCGACGTGAGGTTTTCATCATTTGGCCTCCGATCGAGTGATTCTGCGGGTGTTCAATGTTAGCTCATTGTTCATGCGTGATTATACTGTCGTACACGGGATCGTGCATAGCATTAATGAGCCTGCGTACGTTAACATCTACATCGTGCCTGGCTGGTAATCGAGGCATTTCTTTCTGTGTTCGACTTCAGCTCATATTCGCATGCTTGAACTTGTACTTTGTTCGAATCGAGATGGAGCGCAAGACCCTGGATTCTACCTGTTATAATCCAGGCTACGATTTTGTGGATTATTATGATTAGTTACATGACTCACTGATTGGATGGCTGCGACCATACCTGAGTCTATTTATCGATCCTCACTGGATGGCTGCGTCCATGCCTTGGATCTGGATTATTACATACTCTGTTATGGATGGCTGCGCCCATACCACGTATATATCATGTATTTGAGACATCAGTTGTACTTCTCTACGCAGGTTTTCCGACGGCGGTGTTTTCAGTTGGACACGTTCTCGTAAAGCATTTCACCCCTCTCTCTCTCTCGGGCCTCATGCTTTAGGGGGCATCTGTTACACAGCAATTTGTCACCATCCCTGCAATTCCCCATCCCACACAATTGGAGGGCTCATTCCGTGACCTGTGAGCAATGACATAACTTGAAAACACTTTCATGGCATTCCCCTAAACATGTACTTTCATTTCCCTGAAGACAACTCCTTGTGAAAAAACCTAAAAACACCCCTTTTTGCATTGGTAACGGAGAGCCGATTCGATGCCACTTTGTTAAATCCTTCAAGAGGCGTGTAATTGGCGCGTTCTGTCTCGAGTCGCCTCGCGTGTCGACGTGCAGTGTTTTTAAAAATAAATAGTTGAGTTTCATCATGATCCATTAGCGGAATCTGGTGAGTTGGGAGGTTTGGCTACGGATTTCCATAGAGAGGAAGTGGTTTGCCACCTCTCATGGAAGCTTCCTTGATGATAGGGCCAATCCCATGATTATGGGGATCCCAACTCCCCTTCCTCCATCTATAAAAGCTTGCCCATCTCCATGGCAAGCTAGTCTCACACCCCCAAAGCCGTGGGCCTTATGACCAGAGCCTTGGTTCATTTCCTTGAGCCAAATCAAAGCAAGGAAGTTGGTATGGGGACATCCGAAAGCTTGTCCATCACAGCGAGTTTTTCGAGACGTGTTCCGCTGGCGACCCTCCGAAGGAGAATTCAACGTCAGGGCTATGGTTGTATTCTTCTTTGATTGATTAATGATAAGCGACTATTGGTTATGGTTCCACTCCTGTTGTTGATTACGATGATGAGTTATGTCTTCTATGACTGACATATAGTTGCATATACTGGATTTTACGCTTGCGTTTGTTTTGTTTCTTGCGTGTGCAGGTGTCCAGGTCAGGTCCCGTGTGATTGTGGAAATGTCGGGTCGAGCAGGGAGCGCTGCTATCTACAAGCGACGAGCGTTGGATTCGAGTAAACCTTCATCACTGTTTGGTTTATTTTCAGTCGAGGACATGCTATAGCGTGAACGATTGTTGCTAGACCGAATCTGGGCTATAGTAGGGATCGCCTCACTTGTCTTGATTTACCTCCTAATAGTAGCCTATTCTTCTTTGCATGTCATGTAGTGTTATACCATTGGATATATTTGGAGATAATCTGGTTGAGATTTCAATATAGATCCACACTACTGCTTTAATGACTTTCTTCTTTGATACATCCATGGAAGTGCTTGTCATGTTGCTGATCTCCTTTTTGACATTTCTCATGCCAAATTTGTTTGTTGGAATACTGAACGTCCCATTCTTCTCCTCCCAAAACGCAGATTTAGAAAAGAGAGAGGGATATAGTGATGCAGGAAGAAGATCCCCCTCATTCTTGATTTGTCCCAAGCCCTTCAACGCTGTAACTTGGTCTCTCCTTGCTCCAGTATTCCCTGGATCTAGATTTGGAGTAGCACTTTGTGAGGCCTTCCCCACTAATCCGGTCCCAGTGGCACCCCGAGTAGCTTTCCGGCGCATTGAATACGAATGTCACACAGCATTCTCATGAACATGAGAGAAAGTTTTATGAGATCTGCTTCCCACTAAATCCATCTTGTTGTTTGTATTGGAAAAGTACTAGGTGAATAAGTGTTCATGCCTTAATAATTTGTGGTTTTCACTCTTCAAGTCACAATCCACATGTAGAAGCTTTCCAATCAGCGGTGACATTCCCCAAAGTTAATCAACCACTGAACACCCAAACCATATTTTGGGGATCGTATCCAACCACAAAAAGACAGTGGTCCACAAAGTGTGAGATCCCATAAGCACAGTGAGGAACATGTGCATAAACGCATGGTCTATCTCTGAGACCGAATATATCTCAAAGTATCGTTGGGATTACTCTTCTTTGCCAGATATGAGCATCAATAAGTATGCCTTTGTCAATCAGGACAGATACTCTCCGATTCATGACTGAATCTTGTACTCTTAGGGTCAAGTAATTAGGTACTCCCCTCAAAGATGAAAGAATCCCAATTATTGGAGCAAAGGCTCCATTCCCATCTCTGGATGGTGCTGGATCTTCCTCATCAATATCAGTGGTGTGACCCCTCCTAGGTTCGTCATCTCGATCTTCCTCCTCAAAATCTGAGAATACTTCTATGTAGTGTGCTTTCCCAGCAACACATCTATGTCTCGGTGCCCATGACTCTTGGCAGGTGAAACACAATCTCTTCTTCCTCAACTCCCTCCTAAGTTCAATATCAAGAGGTTTCTTCAAAGATATCTCCTTGGAAGGAGCAACTTTTCCTTCCTTCCCCTTAAAAAAGTGTGGGGCCTTGCTCTGGAAAGTTTCCTTTGCTTTTGGAAAGGAATCTTGGAGGTATATTTCCCTCCCAATGGAATAATTCAAAGTGATGGGCTTGGTAGATTTAACCAACCCATGCAAAGGTTCCTCCAGGTGGTCGATGAACATGTAAACCCTCCTTGCTACAGATAGATCAGGAACCATGACAAACAATCTCAGAAACTCAGAGATATAAGTTTCTACATCCCCTAATTACTTCATCTTTGCAAGGATTATAAAGGGTGCTTCAAGATCCTTCCTGTCAAACCTCTCCACCAGTCTTCTGGTAAACTCAGAATAGGTAGTCACATTGATATGTCCCAATGTAGACAACCCATGGAACCACCAATTGTGTGCTTCACCTTCAAAGTGTAGCGCTGCAATCTTGATGGCTTCAATCTCAGGGACTTTGTTCAACTGGAAGTAAATATCCAGATTTTCTACCCGTGCCTTTGCAGAACTAGAGGATGATCCATCAAACTTGGGAAAAAATAATCTTCCCATAAAGTGGTGTCTATCCTAATTATGAAATAACCCATCATCTCTATACTACTGCCTCAGTCTTCTTCTATCCTTGAGGTGACAAAAATCTTGGAAAATTAAGTGGTCCTTGAATATCTGACTCTGATAATCATACTCCACAAAGTAATATTCAAGGGAAGCTTTCTCTTCTGGTCCTTCATTCTCCACAACCAAGAAAGTAGGCATAGTGGAGTGTTGTGAATCTTGTGGGGCTTGTGGCTGGTTCACTAGTTGACCAGTCCAGTGATGAGACATGTCAGAAATTTTCCCCAGATGAAATATCCCAAGAGATTCCCTCATTTTTTCCATCTTCATCTCTTTGATCTCTTTGGCAAGATCTTGCATGGCCACCAAAAGAGTTCTTGCAAACTCTTCTCCTTCTTTGTCACTTGTAGTCTCAGGGGCTTTACCCTTGTCTTGATCATCAGTAGTGTAATAATAATTCTTGTGACTTATGTTCTGATACCTCTTCTCCCTCTCAGTAAGAATTTCATCTTCTTTTGAATGCAACATGGCTATGGTGCTCCAAGGAAAGCACAGGCTGTGCTGAGAAAGGAGCTCTGATACCGCTTAATATCCCAAATACGAATAGCACGGAAGCCTAATGAAATAATGCACTCTGGAGATTGCTATACAAAAATGAGTTTATGACCTTGGATCCCTTATATCAGTAGATCTAGGGTATAGATCGAAAAAGGGAGCAAAAAAAATCAAACTAGGTGTGGTAAACAGATCTCCCACCACCTAGTCTAGCTGGAAAACACCCTACAAGAGGGGATGTAGCTATGCCCAATAAAATGCTTAAGAAATAATGAAATATTGGATAGCATGAGAAGGAGGCCATAAAATATTATCAACTTTTTAATATACAAAAGAAAATTAAAATTACAATGATGCTCTTACATTATACAATAGAATACAGGAGACAATAGAGCAAGAAATCTTTAGAAAAGAAGGCTGCAACACATATATAAACT
Source organism: Pinus albicaulis (assembly GCA_034641835.2). NCBI lineage: Eukaryota > Viridiplantae > Streptophyta > Pinopsida > Pinales > Pinaceae > Pinus > Pinus albicaulis. The sequence continues at coordinate 908,981,285 of CM076579.1, read as the reverse complement.
GAAAAATGTCTTAACAACGTTATTTAAAGGAGATGTAGCAGATGAATGTTACACTTCAGATCTATGATAGATCTATGGATGAAATATTAGATCTATTTCAGATGCGGAAACTAGATATTATTATTTACAAGATCCCCTTGGGGTTTTGACCAAATCATGCATAACAAAGAGTAGATCTGAGTTTTATGTTGTAGATATGAAAAATGATTCAGAAATTTCTAAAGATGACTTTACATTAAAATATATCAGATCTAAACAGAACATGCATCAGCAAGCTAATCCATGGATCACCAAAGTGAAAGGCAAAGCCAGCACCAAAGATCTCTCATCAAAAATGGGATCAAAACACCTTGAAGAACCTCTTATGAAAATAATGCAGTTCCTCAATGAAAAATGCACTGTAGCTTGAATAGAAATGATGGCCTGATGCCAAGATACAAATCTGAAGCTCAAACAGTGGATGCACTCTTCCAGGAGGTTAAAAGACACACTCCATGAGAAGAGGCTCCAATACAAGCTAGATCTAAGCAGATCTAGAATTCCACTTGCTACAGCCTACAAAGGCAAGAAAACCCTCACTAGATCTGTGCTGCAATTGGAAGTAGAGCTTGGCCCAAAGCCTGATAGTGGATCAAATCAGCAAAAACTCCTCCAAGAATCCTCAAGGGAAGAGGTGAAATCCTTGCATAGGAACCCCAAGTGCTAAGCAACACAATTCTCTACTAAACAACAAAGAATAGTATTTGTCTAAACATACAAGATACTCAGAAATATAATCAATCAACAACCTTCTCTTGCTACCTTCCCCTTCCTTTTATAATATGAAAGCCTTTGCAAACCTTAAACCACCTTGATGATTTAGCTCCTTTCACATGAGGGGCCTCCATCTAGAACTGCGCTGTCCCTTCATGAGATACATTGAACCTAGACAACGCTGTAGATTTGGTCAAAGTTGACCCAGTCTCACAGCTCAAACCCATTTCACACCTGCAAGTGATTTATTTACATGGCCCTGATTTAGCTTTATTCACATGGGCATTGATTTATTTAGTCTTTTCAGGAGTTTACATGTCCTCCTTTATTCATTTATTCATGCAACAGAAAGTAAAACAAAAATGAATATTCCTCTTAGCTTAGGCTAAATAGGAATATTACAGATAGGTTGAATGATGCTAGCCTCTAACATTTCTTGAACCATACACTCAATCTCACTCTTCTGTGCATATGAATACCTGTAAGGCATAATATTAGCTGGTATACTTCCAGCTTGCAAATAAATAGCATGATCGTGATCTTGAGAAGGTGGAAGACCCTTAGGCATATCTCTAAATACCTTGGAATGAATGTTGATAAGTTTTTGCAGATCCACTAGAGTAGAGGATATATATGTTTGAACATCTAATAAACAAAATTTTTCAATTGCACCTTGATGTGCCCTTTTTAGCAATTTTGTCATGCCATTGGAGCTTTTCACTTTATTGGGTTTCCCTTAGATACCTCTAAGCTCAATTTCCTTTCCTTTTGAGGAAAATATTATGAAAATATCTTGAAAATTAAGGGTTGTTGTTCCCAATGATTGTAACCGTTGGATCCCTAATACAACATTAGCACCACCCATTTGGATTGAAATCATGGGACTATCCAAAAATTACTCCCCCATATTTAACTTAATACTATTTCGATTTCCTAAACAATTTATGGTGCCTCATCTATAACCATTACTTGAAATTCCAATGTTGGATATACAAACTAATGAATACGTTTTTCCAATTTGTAATTGATGAAGTTATGGGTAATACATGAATCAATAAATATTGTTACCTTATTCTTTTATATATATCCTTCTATATTAAGGGTTTGTGGAGTATTGATGCCAACCAATGCATGGAAAATTATTGTTGGAGTAGTCTCTTCTAGCTGTAGATCTTGTGAAAGTTCCACTCCTTGATCTTCTTCATCTGCACAATCTACGTAGAATAATTTATTCTCACAACATTTTTCCTCGTTACTGTACTTGATGTCATAGTTGAAACATAGTCCCTTTTCTATTCTTTCATCCCTTTGGTAAGGTTTCAACCTTATCGGTTTAGGAGAGGGAGCATGGTTTTCTCTATAATTATTTGTGACCAACTTTCTGGTGGCCATAATTTTACTTTCAAATTTCCTTGCTAGAATGAAAGGATGCTCTATAGATTTAGGTTTAAGAAGACCCAAATTATGTTGGATGATTTGATTTAAAGTTCCCATAAATAAGTCTAAATAATTATCCCATCAAAGGTTTTTTTACCTTGAGACTTAACTTTTGGAATTGTTGAATGTGTTTTGTAACTAGCCTTTTTGTTGAAGAATTACCAATGGACTAAAGAATGTGTTGTTCTTAATATCATGTAATGTGCTATCAATTCCCATGTAAAAATGGAACAAGTTATAATAGAATCCTTTTTCCTTTCACAAAATCATTGATAACATAAATTTTGGTCTTGTTCTAAAAGCATGGATGCAATATTTACCTTTTTTAAGGCTACTACTTGGTGTAGATTAAAGTATTGCTCCATCTAGAATATCCATGTTATAGGATCATTACCATCAAACTCCCTCATATCAATTTTCAGAATATAGTAGTTCCTTGGTGTTGACTTGAATGCTTGATGATGTTGATCTTGGATTGAATAATCATGATTATGGTTCTATAATGCAATACTTGCGCTCTCCAATTGTAATAAAATTATCATCATATGTGATTAAATCTAAACACCATTATTCTTATTATCATGATTTCCTATGATATTTTGTAATAGAATGTATTTCATTTCTTCCATATTTTCATTCATGTTTTTTATTTTATTTATTTTTTTATTTTTTCCATATTTCCAATTGATACTTTTTCCAATGACATTTCAACACTTAGAGTATCACTTATTTTCTTAAATTGACTTTCCAACACAGATAACCAATTTTTAAAGTCCTTTGTTTCTTCACGAGTCATGAATTAGCATCCAAGGGGTTTAATTGGTGTAGTAACTTTCATTGGATGCATGTTGGAAAGTAATAATAATACTCCTCTTTATCACAACTTCTGTCACCAAAACAATTTGGAACTTCTAATCAAAAGTCACGTCACTTGTAAGTTATGTACCTTTAAAACCTTAAGTTGGAGAATATTTGAATGGATGGTTTTTTTTGATATATCTATGATATTTGATCCATTAGGAATATACATTTTGGTTTGTAATACTCTATTTTTTCTTCTTTGTAATTCCACAACTTTGATCAAAATTTTATGTGCTAAGTGAAAGTTATGGTAGCTTTCCCAAAACTTATGATTTTTGACCTCTCCCCCCAAAATAACTTGCATAACATGCCACATGTCCAATTATTGAAACATAATTCTATTTTTTTTACTTGAGGTACTTATGTATATCTCCTAAGATTGTCTAAGATATTTGAAAATTTTATAGTTTGAAAATTCCAAAAAAATAAGTTATAGCAAAAATACCAAGCTAACCTATTTGAAATTGATTTCAAGACCATTTAGAAACCCTCACTTTCACAGGGACTATATAAAATATTAAACTAAATAAAAGTATGAATTTTTTACCACATGTACCTAGAGAATCCTCCTCTGTCTCTGTTATCACCAAAATGAGACTAATTGGGCTTCTCAACAGCCAATTCAGTGTAATTGTTTCAAACCACTTAGGGTTGGAATTAATCCCTTCCAACTAGAGAGGGATCTCTCAAGAAAAGATATGATATTCAACAAGTAAACTTAAAAAGAAGATGGCTAACACTTAGATGTATTTTGGATTATTTTTTGCAGGTGAAAGATGTATGTTGGCTACCATTGGGCATGGAGTCTGTATGAAACTTAATTACATAAAGACACCATTCATGGAAGCTGAGGCATATGAGTTCGTATAAAACAATTCTAAGAACAAAATAGATGCATAAAGGAAGTTGGAGCATAATTATCTATTAATTCCAAGTGATTATGTAAGAGAAATCTGAGATAACATTAAAAAGATAAAAGATACAAATACATAAGAACTCACAAAGAATCTTAGGTCTGAAAAAAAGTTTTCTACAACTGTATATTAACTGAGTAGAGAGAAGATTACAATATTAGTATTGGTCATAACATCCATCAACCCTATATAACTCTCGCATCCCCCTATTTATAGAATTAAAATCCTTTTACATGAATTCTACCACCTGGGCTAGACCCTCGAAACTGCTGAAGACATCTTATCCAAAAAGGAATTCTATTACATAGAGAGAATATAGAGATATTTCTGTTTACAAGGATTTTGAAACCTAATAGGACTCTAACACCATTAAATTCATCAAATTTTTTTAAATAAACCATACATGATGATGATTATAGAATAAAAAAACTTTTCCTGAGGTGGTAACGACCATGACCAAGTGATGAACAATCATACTGGAATCTAGGCTCTGTTGCTCGAAATTTTAGGATGTGCTGTTGTGTTTGATGATGTGGAAAAAATGATGAGCTAGCAGTCCAATCACCCTCCTTGCTGAGTAGCCTTACCAACAAGTGTCTTTACTGAAACACTTCAACATCTTCTGATGACTCATGTGCTCCTAAAAAACATTAAATGATACAAAAACATCAAAATTTTTCCTCGCTGCAAAAACAAAGTATTTTAAGGCAAGTCCGTAGCAAAGAGTTTGTAGAGTTTTCATTTCACCACCTTCTACACCTTTTCTGACTTTGATTCTTGTTTGAGGGCCTTCATTAGGAAAAATGAGGTAAATACATGCTGTTACTCACCCCTGTTATGATATATTTTGGAAATTTCACCTCAAAATATTCTTCAGCAAGTTCATAGCGAAAACTCAGCTTTAAGCCTGGAGTTCGCTACGAACTTGTTTGTCTTTTCCAGATTTTGAAATTTTCACTCTTTACCTCCAAAAAACATGTTCACAGCTCTGTAACTGATTTGATAAAGTAAGCTAAGAAAAAATTGGCCAAAAAAATGTGTCTTACCATCTTTCAAGGGGCAACAGGGTCATCCACTACAATCATCTTCAAACCCTTTTTTCTTTAATTATGCTTGCACCATCTCCATTGAACTAAATTGAAATGTTGAGGTGTCAACATCCATGATCAGGTGGAAAACTTGTCATGTTATATTTCAGGTTCTTATATTCCGAATTTGAAGATGAGATGTGTATTGGTGAGGTGGCAAAAATGGTGTGCTGGCAGCCATGTCATCCTTTTGCTAAGTGATCTTCATCAACATGTGTCCCAATGAAACTCCTAAATTCTTTTGATGACTCATATGCTCTATGAAATACATTAAATGATTCAAAAATACCAAAAAATCAGCTTGCTGTAAAAACAAATTTTTAGGCAAGTTCGTAGCGAATTCTGATTGTTTTACACTGATTTCTCTATGAACTTGTGTAGAAGTGCCAAATTTACATGAAATGGCCAATTTCACTTATGCACGAGATATTTTTGGGATTTTTATTTTATATTGATACCTATCACCTTGATGATGACCTTTAAGACCCCCACATATGTACATTTTTTGGAAAATTAATGAACTTCGTGACCTTATTTCACCCTAATGACCTAACATAACTTACCTAAGACCAACCTAGAAAAACCTAGTTGTTATCAAGGATAAAAGTGGCTCTAATGGGGATGATGTACCCCCTGCGAGGCAACAAAGAACCTCATATCGTAGTTCCAGTGCCTAACCATTTGGACTGCTCCCGAAGCTTTGACATACTTTCCTTCAGCCATGCAATGCTGACCTGTAACCTGCTCTCTAACTGAGGACAAAATTCCAAACTGAAAACAACATTTGCACAAACTAATAATGAAACTGAGAACTGAAAACCAAACTTTCTCATTCCTATGAGCTTATTTTTGTACATGGAAACCTACTCTAACAACTATAAATCAAATGCTGGATTCAAATGACATGAAAATGCCAATATAACCAATCAATTAGATGGCTATTCAACCAAAATTTGCTCATAATTTCTTCAAAAACAAAGATAAACGTGAAATATGACAACTCAATCTTCCATTTGAAAAAATCCCCATGATCCAAAAATGTTGTGAAAATAAATTTTCTTAATGGTTGTAAATGACTGGCCAGAGGATCTTCAAAATCATGAAATATAAGCTCATTTTGAAGACCAACAGAAAAAAGAAACATCTTCTTCATTTACAACTTCAATCTATCCCTGTTTCATAAGTTGAGTTGTATCATCATTTTCAGGACAAGACTTTGTATGTTCCTGAAAATCTTCAATAGGAGAAATCATTTAATTATGCACAAAAATATATTATTGATCATTTAAATCTGGAACAAAACATTCTGGAAAAACAACTTGTAGATCAAAAACTTGCCGATTATTTTCTATTAGTGCTTCTTCATGACAACCTTCAAGCATACTCAAGGAATCAACCTCCTCCTCATGATGAAAAGAAACATGTTTCACATAATCTTTTCCTTGCTCCTGCCCATTTTCATGTTCCTTAGCATTCAAAGGTTTCAAAAAATGAACAAAGTGAAGAGCCTTGTAACTGACCATCTTTATGTTCCTCTTTATCATCTAAATATTGGGAAAGCTATTGCAAATTTTCACAAATTTCATGGGATATAACTTGGCTGTCAAATTGCTGATCTATTTCATCTTCAAGCGAAGAAGAGACATCTTCTTTTTGGAAAATTTCTTGATCATCATAACATCTAGCTTGTGAAGAAAATTCATAAAGTGCCTCTAATATCTCCTCATCATCCATCCATTCTACATAATCATGAACAATTTTAATATATTGAATGAAATCTTTCCAAAGATTGCAACAGTCTTGAAAAAGTGATGATAAAGGATGAGACTTCCCATAATGTTCAAAAAATATTATATGGAAATCTTTTAGAGAGCATAAGCTTCTTGATTTCAACCCTTCATACCATACTCTAGATTTGTATTCTAGGGTAACCATAAACATTTTCATGAGGCAATCTTCAGGAAAATCAACCCTCAGTCTACATACATGTATGTGGAATTTAACCAAATGCATAACAACATAATATTTCTTTTCATCTTTGAAAATGGAAAGATGGGTTGACCAATCAACACAAGGCATATGATTTGGAAAACCATAGATGTGAGACCGATCCATAGGAGCATACCTGAGATTTATTCTTGCAGTAGAACTCATCTTGGAACTTCATCAAGCTATTGATTTTCAAGTAGTGGAGTTACCATGAAACTTTGAATTTCTGAATTCTTTAAGAATGGAGTCGCCAAGGTAGAAGTACAACCTTTGAATTGTCTGATCTCTTGCTCGCTTCAAGAGTTTAATAGTTTTGTTTGAGCACAAATTTTCGGGAAAATGTAGCTTCAGGATCCCGATAGACACACCAAAATTTTATCACCAAACTGAGAATAATTGGGCTGCTCAACAGTCAATTCAGTGTAACTGTTTCAAACCACTTAGGGTTGGAAGTTAGCCCTTACAACCAAAGAGGGATCTCTCAAGAAAATATATGATATTCAATTAGTAAACTTAAAAAGAATATGGCTAACTCTCATACGCCTTTTGGATTATTTTTTGCAGGTGAAATACGTATGTTGGCTACCATTGGGCATGGAGTCAGTATGAAACTCAATTACATAAAAACATCATTCATGGAAGCTGAGGCATATGAGTTCTTATAAAACAATTCTGACAACAAAATAGATACATAAAAAAAGTTAGAGCATAATTATCTATGAATTCCAAGTGATTATGTAAGAGCAAGCTAAGATAACATTAAAAAGATAAAATATACAAATACATAAGATCTCACAAAGAATCTCAAGCCTGAACAAAATTTTTCTGCAACTGTATATTAAGTGAGTAGAGAAAATATTACAATAGGAGTATTGGTCATAACATCCATAAACAATCTCTAACTCTCTCATCCCCCTATTTATAGAATTAAACTCATTTTACACGAAGTCTACCACCTGGGCTAGACCCTCAAAGCTGTTGAAGACATCTTATCCAAAAAGGAATTCTATTACATAGAGAGAATATAGAGATATTTTTGTTTACAAGGACTTTGAAACCTAATAGGACTCTAACACCATTAAATTCATTAACAAATTCTAAATAACCCATACACGATGATGCTTATTGAATAAAACAACTTTTCCTGAGGTGGAAATGACTATGACCAAGTGATGAACAACCATACTAGAATCTAGGCTTTGCTGCTCGAAATTTGAGGATGTGCTTTTGTGTTTGATGATGTGGCAAAAATGATGAGCTAGCAGCCCAATCGCCCTCATTGAGTAGTCTTACCAACAGGTGTCTTCACTGATACACTTCAACATCTTCTGATGACTCATGTTCTCCCAAAAAACATTAAATGCTACAAAAACATCAAAATTTCTCCTCGCTGCAAAAACATAGTATTTTAAGGCAAGTCCGTAGTGAAGAGTTTGTAGTGTTTTCATTTCACCACCTTTTGCAATTTTTCTAACTTTTCTGCCTGTTGGAGGGTATTCATTAGGAAAAATGAGGTAAATACATGCTGTTACTCACCCCTTTTCTGATATAATTTGGAAATTCCACCTCAAAATATTCTTCAGCAAGTTCGTAGAGAAAACTCAGCTTTAAGCCCGGAGTTCGCTATGAACTTGTCTACTACGAACTTGTCTATATTTTCCAGATTTTGAAATTTTCACTCTTTACCTCCAAAAAACATGTTCACATATTTGTAACTGATTTGATAGAGCAAGCTAAGACAAAATTGGCCAAAAAATGTGTCTTACCATCTTTCAAGGGGTAGCAGGGTCATCCACTACAATCATCTTCAAACCTTATTTTCTTCAATTGTGCTTGCACCATCTCCATTGAACCAAAATGACATGCTGAGGTGTCAACATCCATGATTAGGTGGAAAACTGTCATGCTGTATTTCAGGTCCTTATATTCCAAATTTGAAGATGAGCTTTGTATTGGTGAGGTGGAAAAAATGGTATGCTGGTAGCTATGTCATCCTTTTGCTAAGTGATCTTCATCAAAATGTGTCCCAATGACACTCCTCAACTCTTTTGATGACTCATTTGCTCTCTAAAATACATTAAATGCTTCAAAAATACCAAAACTTCAGCTTGATGTAAAAATTGAGTTTTTAGGCAAGTTCGTAGCGAATTCTGACTACTTTACACAGATTTCTCTACGAACATGTGTAGAAGTGCCAAATTTACATGAAATGGCTAATTTCACTTATGCAAGAGATATTTTTTGGGATTTTTATTTGACATTGACACCTATCACCTTGATGATGACCTTTAAGACCCCCACATATGTACACTTTTTAAAATTAATGAACTTCATGACCTTATTTCACCCTAATGACATAAACTAACTTACCTAAGACCAATCCAGACAAACCTAGTTGTTATCAAGGATATCAGTCTCCTCAAAATTTCATGATCTGAAACATCCCTCAAAAATAAGGTATAGAAAAAATGCTAAACTAACCTATTTGAAACTAGTTTTAGGAGCATTTAGGAACCCTTACTTCCTCAAAGCATATCTTCAAAAGTACAACAAACCAAAATCTCAAATTTAACTAGATGTTACTTGAGATTTTTGCTCCATATGCTCAAAATTTAACCATTTGAAGCGTCCCAAAAAAAATTTACACCCAAAATTCCGAAATGATTTATTTGGAGTAGAAAAACCCTGGGATGATTAACCCTGGGATTATGAACCTCACACCTTAAAAATGATAAGAGCTAATAATTACACTACTCTTCAAGGGGGAAACTCTCTTTTACAATGTGTACAATGTACAAGAAAAGATTTGATGATCCCAAGACTAGGTCTCCTTATTGTTTAGTATATATATAGGAGACAAATGGTTCAACTATAATAAAATTGGAACATAAAAGTTTATAGCCTACATAACGATATAACAATAGAATTGTAATCACTCGATATTTGGCACTTAGTAAGGGGTTTTAGGTTAACATGGGGCTTATATAGGTCTTAAAAAAATTCTATAAAACTTTTCCTTATATGTTCTTTGAAGAGTCTTTCCTTCAAGTCGCCACTTCATAGTCAAGGTTTTTTAATATTACATCTTAATACACACCATTCAATAAAATGTTATGGGCATCACAATAGACTTAGCGCTTGTCTAACCTTACTAAATTAGACCAAAATTTCTGATTAAGACTCCTTTGGAGTCTTTTACAATCAACAACCATCCTAGTTGACTAAAATATTGAGGGGTTACCCTCCCCTACCTTCTCAGTCATAAATTCTTACTTGACAAAGGCCTATAATTACTAGGCACAAGTAACTAACAAGGAATACAAATACACTAGTCTTATTCTCTTTAAAACTCATCATAAGAGCACATTAAGATCCATGAACATGCATATGAATGAATTACAACCATTTCACCTAGGTTTACCCTTTCATACCATAAAAAAGCATCACATAGACCATCATATCCATTTATTAGACGAGCACATAATTAGGCACAAGTTATCGACATCATTTCTTTCGCATTATCAAGATTTATTTTAAAGAGATGAAGCCCACAAGGGTACTTATCTAATCAAAATTATTAGTTATCGAAAACTGAGAAAGGTGGGCCACGTTCCAACCCACCATAGGCTCAATTACACTATAGTATTTCTTGTAATGAGTCACCCTTGAGCTAGACCATGAAGCCATGAGGGAAGTTATCCCTTAACAATAAAGAGGGAGTCACAAAGTCCATTCTCCTTCATTAAGTCAATCTAATCAATTATATTTTTTTTTTGTCTCTCTACTGATCCAGGTGGCTCCAAAGACACTTAGAGGTAGGTCAAAGAGGGCTTATAATAGCTAAAAATTCAAAGTCGTCAGATTTCTCTCAAACTAGGTCCATATCGAAGTGCTCGTCACCCTGATTACAACGGTGTGAATGAGACTCCAATCTGAGCTCGTATGAAGAAGATAGGGCTGCTCAAAGTGGGCAATGGGCCAGGTTTAAGGGTTCTACAATTTGACCAAAATCGGGGCATGAAACCTAGCTCTCGAGAGCGGAAGAATTTGTTGGATGGATAATTTGTTCAATATCCCTGTTGGCCGGATAAATCGTTCTTGCGGACAAGACCAATCTCCCTAGTGTCAGAAGACAATCTAGCAACAAACGAACAAATAAGTTTGTCTTTCTCTAAATATATTTGTTTTACAAATAAATGCTATGAAGGTGTCGATCCTACCTTAGATCTAAATGCTTATTTGTGGTCGTAGTGCTTCTGTCACATCAAAATCCTTCTGTCGCAACAAGAGTTCTTTTTTCGCAACAATAATCCTTCGGTCGCAACAAGAGTTCTTTTGTCGACCTGCAATCACAAGCAAGAAAATATTAATAGCACCTGCATAACAAATAATCATAAAACATACCTATCATAGTGATCAAGGAATCTATGAAATAAATGATCAAACGATAGCTTATTGAAATAAACAATCGAACGAAAATTTATTGAGAAAAACAAAACTTGATTGTATTAATCTTAAAATAACAGAAGAACCTTACAACCTTAGCCTTGATGTTTGAAAGGCCTTCCCGGGGTCCGAAGCAGGAGTCTCCTCTACTTTGATAAGTCTTTCACTCTTCCTCCAGGAGCACAAAGAGGTATGTGATATTTCCTCTCAAAAGCTGAGCAGAAAGAAGTCTAAATCTCAACAGCACTTCAACTCAATCACACATAAAGCTGAACTCCAATTCTCAATCTCCAAAAACTTAATCTCCAAAATCTAACCATTTAAGGCTACCCAATGCCTCCTTTTATAGAGCAGATGAGGAGGTTAGGATTCCACCTTTGTAGGGATAGAATCCTCCTTCAAAGGGATAGACTCCTGACATCAAGGGATTAGTTCCTTAAGGTGAGGGATACATGCACCTTATCAAAGTGTACTCATCCCAAAAAAATCTCATCTAGCACCTTCTAGAATTGACCTCAAACCAACTTTTTAACTTTACTTTCTCGCCTTTTTGAGTTTGGAGGGGGTACACAGGCATTCCAAAGGAAAACTGCGTTCTAGAACGCAGGTAAGCCATGCATTACCTGTGTACCCAAGCCAGGAACGCAGGCAGGCTTCATGTTACATGCGTACCCATTCTTTCAGAGGTTTTTAGGGCTTTTCTTCTTGTTTCAGGGCTTGACATGAGGAGTAAAGGTTGTAAGACTTGAAAAGGAGATATGTATGAGTGTTAATGAGCTCATACAGTTAGCAGAATGTCAAGGTGACAGTTTTTAGTGTAATAGATTTCCCCCTAAAGTGCGAAGTCTGAAATAGATGAAGATGAAGTCTGTCATATATGAAGAGTGAAGTACTTTATCATTTCAAGGATCATCCTGTGGACACCCCAGTCAGAACCTGTAAAAACATTCAATGAAAAATATATATATGTAATCATATCATCGCTGAGGGAATTCCCATACTCATATCAAAAACTAACTAAAATTTTTCTGATACAGAAATGATTTTCAATACTTCAACAATATAGACATATGTAGACATAGCATGGACGCAACCATATGTTTATGAATAGTCCACTTTATAAATGAATAAAAAAAATTCCTTGCAGCCTGGATGGTGGAAACTAGATCCATGGTCTTGATTTCTACTTCTCAAACTAGTACGATTCTATCCATGTGATTAAATGTGTTGAAGTCGGTCATTGAAAACCACTTGATTGTCACCAGAGATGTAAATCAAGTATCAAGTGTGAGTGACTACCAGTACTTTAATGTTCTAAAGTACTCAAGACACCATGAAATGAATAGCTGAGTCAAGTCGAACATTATCACTTGACCGTTCGATCAAGGTCACATAACTCATCATAAGTAAGAAACCTCGCCATTGAGGCATGTGCATATTTCATGGTGGATCACCATTTCTAGATCAACTTCCTAGATAATGAGCTGCCGCCGATAGAAGTGATTCATTATAGGTAGGCTCTACAACACGGAATCATAGGATCAAGTTTTGAAAATATATGGGCAAGGACTGACTCGGGGATGGTAAAAAATGAATGACAGATATTTCGCAGATGAATGGTTTATTTGAACAATTCTCTTGAACACATAAAAACACTACAGATGGCTTGGTGACAATTAACCCAAAGCTAATACCCAGAAACCGGATGAAAAATTTCAAATGAGGTTTGATTAACTGTTAGGCAAAGGATTTCCCAACCCAGGTGATCAAAAGTGTCGTGTTCAAGAGTGGTTAACTAGATTTTCAAAAAATCAAAATACAACAAATAAGTCATTTTTCTCTCTTTTCCCCCACCATTTCTGGCAAGTACCTCTTTATTTTTGACAAGCTTGAGGATGATAACATTTTATTGTTTATAAGCTAACTCTTCAATGAGTCCAAATAGCTTAGGTGTTCAACTTATAGTTTAAAATTGGTTCGTTTATAAACGAATGTCCTCCATCGTTAAATTCCAATCTAGTCCAAGATAGAGAAACTTATCGCCAATTTTAGGGAGTCAGAAGAAAAAACATAAGAAAACTCCATGGGTGTACTTTTTCGTAAATTTAGTCTCTCGAGCCCGAAAAAGGATAAAATAATGTGGGAAAGAATCCCTAAGAAACATTTTTCCCTTACATCATTAACTGCATTATCATCTATTTGGCCATAGATACATTGTTCTTTCATTTACAAATCAAAACATGAGGAGAGCCATACATCATCACTGTCATAATTCACGCTTATAACCAACATAATAATGAAAGAAATATGAAGGATACATTAGCCATAGAATCCACATAATAACAAGAATATTTACCCATAAATACACGAGGAAAAGAGCTCTTATTTCCATAAGAAAAATGCAACCAGGTTTGATACTTCCACATTCCACCTGAACATATATATGGTTGTGCCAAATCTCTCTTCAGCTAGTCCCCCCATGCCATATTCCAAGTATGAATGTGGGATATCATAAAACACATCAACCAAAACCAAACCAAGGCTTCTAGAGGCCAAACCACCTCAAACCTAAACCAATGATTCCAGCTCATGGTCAGGCATCACTAACCATCACTAGTTTGGTCTCTACCCAAGCTGTCCAAGGCTCCAGAGTGTTTGTTCCAACCATGGCTTCTAGGACTAGTAACTCAACCCACAGTTGCCACCGGGATTCCAGAGCATTTGTCCAACCAAGGATTCTAGGAATAGTAACTCAACCAACCAAGGGCTTCTAAAGAATTTGTCCAACCAAGGCTTCCAGAACTAGTAACTCAACCCAAGCTGTTACAGGGCTTCCAAATGTTTTGTCCAACAAAGGCTTCTAAGAATTAATAACTCAACCCAAGCTAAAGAAACATGAGAACCAATCAGCAAACAACAATGAAATGATTCCACAACTCCATGGCTATCCAGGAAATGGAAAGGCTAGTCAAATCCACTATCAATCCAGGCAATACTCCATCAAAATGACAAACCATTACCAGGAAACAACATGCATACACCATGCATGCAAAATCCAGTGAGGAAAACATACATGCAACTCAATACCTACAAGCAAAAACTTCTTTAGATACTGATCTTTATGTCCTCTTGCACTTTCTTGCTCCTATTTTTCCTTATTTCTCCAAAACTCCAAGTATGCCACACTCTCCAAGAGTGCTCTATGGATAGTTTAAGTGTCCAAGAGTATGAGAGAGAGAAAATGAGAGCTCCAAATCTAAACTAAACAAAAGCTAAACTAAAAAAAGCCATGAACTGATCCTCAAAAGCATTTTTATTAATGAGTCCTCTATTTTCTTCATTTTCCATTATTTTCCTTCATTTTTCTCCTCACATGCAACCTGTGACCTTTCACCTTCATTTTATCCTAATTTTGATTATTTTCATAAATAAATGCCAATAAATTCCACTTTGTCTTTCCAAAGCCTTAGCCATTGCCTTTTCCAATTTTCATAGCCATAATAAACCATATGAACACTCGCACTAGGATGTTTTTCCCAACATTCATCTTGGAATACGTGTCCCATAACTGTGGTTATTATTTTTCATTTATTAACTTATATTACATGGAATTTTCACCAGGGTTGTTACAGAGTCCTCCCCCTTGGGGGAACACTATCTTCAGTGTTCAACAACACCTACAAACAACAAGACTATTGAAGCAAAGCATAATTCCCATGGAGCTTTATAACTTATCTCATTGTAGTATTTACAATGATCAACATGTTGAGAATCAAAATAACATGAAAACATACCAAGTATAACATCATAATGACATGAAACCCATACCGCTTATTGGAGCTTTATAGCATAGCTCATGGTGGTATTTAGATCCATATACATATTTACATATACCAAAACATCATACCAACACATAACAAAAACATATACCAAAACACATGATAAAAAATTCTCTCAACTGACGAATAAGGAAGGATACATAGCCCACATCTGATCTGCCATCTCCCATGTAGCTTCATTGAGACCAAAGTGATTCCATAGAACTTTAACCTGCTAAATTGTTTGATTATGAAGCATGGGCGTATTCCTATGCAAAATTCACTGAGGTTTCGATTAGAATTCTCATTCTGGATACACCTGTAATACATACTAGTCAATCAAATTATCACCATATTTAATATACCTTTTAAGCAATGACACATGGAAAACATCATGGAATTTCACTGTCGGAGATAGTGAAAGTCGATAGGCTACTAGCCCAATCCTCTCAAGAAGCTTGAAAGGTCCACAATACCGAGGTTATAGCTTGGCACATGATTCAATCCGCAAGGAGCTCTTCTTGGGCTTGATGTCCAAGTACACTTGTTCCCCAACCTGAAACTCTTTGAACAACCTATTCTGATCTGCATAGCTCTTTTACCTATCTTGCACTGCTTTCATATTCTTCTTGATTACTTTCATTTCTTGTTCCATTTTTGCTAACATATCTTTTCCAATCAACACCCTGTTCACCAGATCACTCCAACTAATGGGAGTATCACAAATTCGCCCATACAATGTCTCAAATAGACTCATCTTCAAATATTCCTGATACCCATTTTTGTAAGTGAACTCTACCAGTGGAATATAATCCTCCCACTTTCGTTGTTGATGCATCAAATACATCCTCAACATGTCCTCCAATATCCTATCGATCCTCTCTATTTTTCCATCTGTATGTGGATGATAAGCTATATTGAAGGCCAATTTTGTGCCTAATCCTGAAAACAACTCCTTCCAAAACTTGGAAGTGAACTTCGCATCCCTATTTGACACAATATTCTATGGTGCACCATGTAACTTGACCAAATCCTTGATGAAGACCTGTGGTACATCATTTGCTGACTATGTAGACTTCATCAGAATGAAGTGCGCTACCTTCGTCAGCTTGTCTACTACAACCATGATGGAATCATGTTGTCTAGTGGTCCTTCGTAAAACTATGATAAAGTCCATGGAAATGACCTCCCATTTCCACTCTGGAATCATAATCGACTGTAGTAGTCCACCTAGATGCCTACACTATGCCTTGACCTGTTGAAAATCCAAGCACCTTGCCACAAACTCTGCTACATATCTCTTCAAACTCGACCAATCAACTTTTTATACTGTCGTGAGTGTCTTCTGATATCCTGGGTGACCTCAGTACGATTTCAAATGAAACTCTCTCAAGATCACCTTCTTGAGTTCACTGTTTTCTGAAACATATATCCTGTCTCTAAACCCGATCAATCCATCTGTCATGAGATGATAATCCACATCCTATGCTCCTACATGTGTACCTATACCTATTCTTATCATCCCGCGGACCTGCCTGTAAGATCCTATGCTACAAATTTATCCCATAGGAGCTCATACATGCTATGAAATTTACCTGTATATGCCTGATAAGAGCATCTGCGACCTTTTTGTCCTTTCCCTTGATGTACATGGTCTCAAAGTCAAACTCACCGATCGTGGCCAACCATATAGATTTCCTGGCATTCAAATTCCGTTGGTAAAATAAATACCGTAATCCACTGTGATCACTCATCAGTACAAATCTCCTTCGAAGAAGATAGTGCCTGCACATCTTCAATGCATGAATGATAACTTTCAACTAAATATCATGTGTCAAATAGTTATTATCATGCTCATTTAGTTTTCGTGACTCATAGCATACTACCTGTCCTTCCCACATAAGAAATCCACCAAGTCCTCGCTTGCACGAATCTGTACATACTACAAACTCTTTGTCTAGATCTACGATATTTAACATTGGAACATGTGTCAACAACTTCTTAAGCTGCTCAAAAATTTCCTCACACTCTGTCCATTCAAACTTCTACCTTTCCTCTGAAATGATGTAATAGGATAAGAAATCTGTGACAAAATTCTACTCAATAGAAAATTCTACTTCCCTGTGAGGTGGAAACTATGAAATATATGCAAGAAATACATGTTGAAACTGTTGTAGAACTGGGTAACTATTTAAAACATATGCATCATCAACTTCCTTACCTTTGTCACTAGAGATATGTGTTGTAAATAACACACACCCTTTCCTGCAACTACACTTGGCATGCATCGCTGTAGCCATCATAATTGATGTTGCTTTCTTCTTACCCTATAAGACTCTTGGTTCCCCATTGTCATCCAAGCACTCAATGGATTTGTCATAACAATCCATTTTGGTTCTATGAAGGTATATACAATCCATACCTATGCTATCCCAATGACAATATGTTCAAGTGCGCTGCTGTAGACATGCCATTCAACTCAGATGCATAAGATCTTATCCAATAATGAACTCTATTCTTTGTACCTGTAGTGAACTACACTAACCAAGATTCTATATGAAATTATTTATTCAAACCATACTCTTCCACCAGGTCATGATTAACATAACTATAATTAGATCTAGGGTCAATCAAAATAGAAACAAATTTATCACAAAGCTTACCATCCATCTCAATAATAGACGCCTAGTGATTTTCCTATCTGTTATCTAGTGCTGCATAGATCCTCAAAATAATTTGTCCAACATATCCCATTCTCTATGCCTCCTGAGCACTGTAGATCTGTGGTCTACCACCCTGATTCTGTGGACAATATATCCTGAGATGCTCTCCTCCACAAGTCCAAAACTGTATAGGCTTCCAAACTTCATCATTATTATGCTTCTCATATCGAAGTCACTGTCCTCTATCAGATTTATTGAATTTCTTAGATGGTGCAACATTATATTTTTTACCTGTGTCCTAGGGTCTTGCTCGCTTCTTGTCCCATTTTCATTTGTTCCCTGCATTACCTTTCTAGATTGGCTTGGTCTCAGATCTGCACTTTGATTGTTCATAACAATGCTTTAGCTTTCGAATTGCCTCCTCCAATGATATAGGATCATCAAACTAAATCCTGTCTTTGAATGCTATCAGAAATGCAGTAATGAATCTCTGAATCTTGGAATTCTCCTCCTTGAGGAAAGACACAGATCACGAAAACTCTAGAAATATGCTAGTGTACTCCTCATCGGTCATAAATCCTATCATTAGTTCATAAAACCCTTTTTCCATATCATCATAGTGTCTCTTCGATAAATATTTCTTCTGGAATAGTCTCTTAAATTCGATCCAAGTCAATTCCTCCTCATAAATATCTCTGAAATTCTTCACATTTTCCCACCAAATATCTACTTTACCTTTGAGGCTGAATGTAGCTATTATGAATTTCATATTTTCTGAGTAATCATGCAACCTGAAGAACTTCCTCATACCAAGCAACCATGTCTCTGCATCATGTGATTTATTCATTTCCCCATCAAATGTAGGTGGCTTTTCTTTCTTACAATCATCCGGTAAATATCCCCTATCACTCCTCCTGTAAGGATGGTAGTGATGACGATCATGATGCCTATCAGAACCATAACTAGAATAATACCCGTTTCTGTCACCTCTCCTATCCAGAGTGTCCAAAATACTGCCATCTTTGACTGTGCCATATATATTTGAACTATGACCACCATGAGATCTATTTCCATATTCCCCATTATTCCCATCCTACTGTCCATAGCTGATTCAGAGTGGCCCTTGTTTCTGCAATTTTTACAAACTCTGAAGAATTACCACATTAACCTCTGCTTGTTTTTCCTATGCCTGTATGATTCTTCTATAATTATCTTCTTTACAACCCCTTATTAATTCCTTCAATATTATCAATGTGTCTGCTAGGTCAAAAGAGTGCCCAACACCATGCTGCTCATATGATTCATAGGGAGAATCTCTTAGTCTACCATCTTGCTAGTAATCTTGGTTTCATTCTTGCAAGGCGCACTATGTTAGCTAAACCAAATTATAAAAAAACCAACGTACCTTAGCATCATTTAGGGAGTATACATCCTATAATACCAACCAATCAATGTAATGCATGTATATACATAATCATAGCAACATGTGAATACATAGCACATATATAAAATGACATATAAGCACCATACTAGCCATAGCCCAGTCATCAATGCACGACCATATAAATCACACACCATGACCTCATGCATGATAACAATAACCATACCAATTTATACTAACAACATGTAAGCACTAGACACGCATGAACAGAACATAACCAATCATATACTCATGACAACACATTTCACAACAACACCATCAACTTTCACATGGTGACATCACCGCAACCATGACCAACATCATGCACATGAAACAAACACACATACCACAAGCATATTAAATGCGTATGCTATCAACATGAATGCATGAACATCACACCACCCATCCAGTTTGAGGGGTGAACCATGCTTTGATACCACTCTGTAACATCCTCCTCCCACATCTACCCAAGTAACCATCTAACCACTATAAACATGTGATAGAGAGCTACTATGATATGATTCAGCCTCCTACGCAACTTTAAGGAAGTGGAATCGACGAAAACCCATCACATAGACTTCCACATCATCAAAAACAATCCCAAGAGCCATACCAACCACTTAGGTAACCAACCCCTGGGCCCCACTGGGTTTTTATATCATTAAACCCCTAGAAGGTCCCTTGATATGGATAAGCGTGCGCCCGAGAAAATTTGGATGCTCCCATAGCATGGGAATGTGTGCTTCCAGGGAATTTTTTGGTCAGATTTGTGCTTGTGTCCCCAATATTTGTGCCACTTTTTCATGCCCAAAGCCTAGGTCACTACCTAGAATTCAATGACAAGTTCAGAAATGAAATATAACAACATAATAGCAATGTAAATGCAATCAGTTGAACAAGGACTTTACTAGACCCCTACTAGCCATGACATGGATTTTTTCAAACATATCACAAATATCTAATCTACAAGTTTAAACAAAAAATTTGAGCATATGGGTCTCATAATTATCTGAGAATCACTAAGAAGCATTTTCCCCTTGCATCATTAACTGCATTATCATCTATTAGGCCATAGTTACATTGTTATTTAATTTACAAATAAAAACATGAGGAGATCCATATATCATCATTGTCATAATGCATGCTTATAACCAGCATAATAACAACGAAAATATAAAGGATAGATCAACCAGAGAATCCACATAATAAAAATAATATTTACCTGTCAATAAAAGAGGAAAAGAGCTCTTATTGGCATTAGAAAAATGCAACCACGTTTGGGATTTACACATTCCACCCGACCATAGACATGACTGAGACAAATCCCTCTTCAGCCGGTCACCCTCGTGCCATATTCCAAGCATGAATGTGGGATCTCATAAAACACATCAACCAGATTCAAACCAGGGCTTCCAAAGTTAAAACCACCTCAACCCTCAACCAATGATTCCACCTCACGGTCAAATATCAATAACCATCACCAGATTGGTCTCTACCCAAGCTGTTCAGGGCTCCAAAGCATTGTTCCTACAACCAGGGCTTCTAGTACTAGTAACTCAACCCATAGCTGCCATAGGGCTTCCAAAGAGTTTTTCCAACCAAGGATACCAGGACTAGTATCTCAACCCACCAAGGGATTCCAAAGTGTTTTTCCAACCAAGGCTTCCAGGACTAGTAACTAATCCCAAGCTGTTATAGGGCTTCCAAAGTGTTTTTCCAACCAAGGATTCCAGGAACTAATAACTCAACCCAAGCTAAAGGAACATAAGAACCAATTAGAAAACAATAATTAAATGAATCCACAATTCCATGACTATCCAAGAAATGGCAAGGCTAAGCAAATCCATTGTAAATCTAGGAAATCCTCCATGCCAATGACATATCATGCCTAAGAAACCACAAGCATACACCATGCATGCGAAAAATAGTGAGTAAAACATACATGGAACTTTGTTCCTGCAAGTGAAACCCACTTTAGGTGTTGATCCAGATGTCCTCTTGCACTTTCCTACTCTTCTTTTTTTTTCTTGCTCCAAAACTCCAAGTATGCAACACCCTCCAAGAGTGCTCCAAGAATACTCTAAATGTCTAGGAGTATGAGAGAGAGAAAATCAGAGCTCCAAACTGAACTGAACAAAATATAAACTGAAAAAAAGGCATCAACATATCCTCATAAGCCTTTTTATTAATGAGGCCTATATTTTCTTCATTTTCCATTATTTTCCTTCATTTTCCTCCTCACATGAAACCTGTGACCTTTCAAATTCCTTTTCTCCTAATTTCCATTATTTTAATAAACAAATGCCAATAAATACCACTTTTCCTTTCCAAATCCTTAGCCATTGCCTTTACCAATTTCCATAGCCATAATAAACAAATGAACACCCACACTAGGTTGTTTTTCCCAACATTAAGCTTGGATTACATGTCCCATAACCATGGTTATTATTTTTCCTTTATTAAATTTTATTACATGGAATTTTCACAAGGGTTGTTACATATATCATTTACAATTATCCATTTATATTAGTATTGGCCAAGCATTAGTAGAAATTATATATTAGTTAGCCTCTGCATTTGTTATTGATGTAAAATTTGAAAGTAAACATAGCTGGTCTTTTTTTGTCTATAGGAATAAGAAATTTGTAATTAACAATAACTTGTTCTTTCATTATTTACATTAAGAATTAGTTTTGATTTATTTGGTAGTTGCATGTAGAAATATAATTTAGCTTTATTTCATAACTGCCTTTGGAAAATTTTACCGATGTTGCATCTTTCTTTTGATCCAATTACATTATGTTATGGCCTATTTTATTTATTGTAACATAATTTTGTACATTTTGTATCATAACATGATTATGTATTAGAATTATTGTATCATATTTCTTAATTCTAATTCCTAATTAAATATACAATTAGAACTACTTAACATATCATGGTTCATTAACAATGAAACATTCAACCTTTTGTTTTCATACCCATATCAAGTTTAGGTTGTTTGACTTTCACCCTTCATTTTATAATTAAATTGACCATTAGGTTGTAGTTTTATTTTAAGCATTAGATAATATAGATTAGTTTTACATATTAGTATAGGATAGTTGTAGTTTAGATTAGGATTAATTTTCCCTAGATTCACTTCTTTGTAAGAGGAAAGGATCCAAGGTCAACAAAGCCTATAAACCTGTCGAGGGTAGGCATGCCAAACAACTTGGGCTATTAAAGAGCCTCAGTCTGGGCTATTCCTCCTTGAATTAGGTGTAAAATTCCCACACCAACATGAAACAACCATATGTTTACCATGGCATATTTGTTATAAAAACCGATGTCATAATGTTATACCATTGGCAAATGTGTGTGGTCATTTGTGTTGCAAATGTGTGTGGTCATTTGTGTTTGCGGAGGTCTTGATCATGGTTGGCTAGTGGTGTGGGTTGGTAGTGCTACAAAACATGGTGGCCCACAACCCATTTTTAAACCAATACATGTAACCACTTTAAAAATATTTGGCACAATAATTTTAACAAATGAATGTGTGGCCCATTATTTAGGCATTGACATGTTGACCTAAAGATCACGGTTTCAAAAAATGCTGTCTCCAACTGTGTTCTTTTACCCTGGGTGCATGGGACCTTTTGGATGCCACTATAGTTCCACGTGGCACCATTTAATTAGTCCATGTGGCATCATGCCACTGGTCCACATTTAACCTTTTGAGCCATGACTTTCCACATGTCACCTTGTCAACACCCTGTCCACCAACCACAACTATCCACATGTCATCCTGGCATAGGTCCACTTGTCCATACAAAGCTCCATACAACACCTTCTAGTGCTACCACATGGTATTACCTGCATAATATTTTCTTAATGCTTGTGTCAAAATTCAAATGAGCATATATTCCTCATATGGACTCAAATTGAGGTGTTTTTTGCTGTTGGAATCATCTTGACGAGATCTATGACTTCGTGACAATTTTTATAAGATTTGAGGACTTCAAATTTCCAGCCTTTTTGGATCCTCCTGGATCAACTTCACTAACCAAGCTACATTATATACTCATAACCAATACATTGTCAGGTTCATTATGATAGGAGCCTTTTCTCATGGAGCTATATTCCTCATTAGGGATTATAATTTGAAATATAATAAGAATAATGTATTGGAAATAATGTTGGAATAGAAGGAAGATATAATATCTCATCTTAGTTGGGTTAGTATATTAATAGGTTTCCATCCCTTTGGACTTTATGTTCCTAATGATGTTATTCTTTATTTCAACACCCCAAAAAAGAAAATCTCAACCAATCCCATATTTTCTTAGTGGATACAGTATGATCATGGTAAGATGTTATATGGTTTTGATATACTCCTATCTTCAACAAGTGGTCCAACAATTGATGAAAGTAAGAGAATATAGTTACCTGGTTGGTTAAATGTTATTAATGGTAATAATAATTCATTGTTCTCAACAATCAATCCTTGATACTTTTTGGTTCACCATGCTATTTATCTATGTTTTCATACAATTACATTTATCCTAGTTAAAGGTGCTTTGGATGAGCTTGGTTCTAGGCTAATGCCATATAAGAAATATTTTGGTTATATTTTTCCTTGTGATGATCTGGGGCATAGTGGTACTTGTGATATCTTGAATTGCAATGATTTTTATTTAGCAATTGTTTGGATGTTGAATGCTATTGAATGTGTTACTTTTTGTTTGCACTGTAAGCATACAATGTTATGGTAAGGTAATGTATCACACTTTAATGAGTCTTCCCTTATTTAATGGGATGGTAAAGAGATTATCTATGCTTGAATTCTTCACAAATTATTAATGGATAAAATCCTTTTGGTATGAATAATTTATCTATTTGGGCATGGATGTTCTTATTTGGGTATATTGTTTGGCTACTAGATTCATGTTTCCTGACTTCATGGCATGGATATTGGCACAAACTGATCAAAACTCTTGCATGGGCCCGTGTACACATGCCTTTAGATAATATGGTTCGATGGAGAGGCAAGCCAATATCTCTTTCCATTGTTTAAGCATGATATAGTTGGATTAGCTCACTTTTCCATAGGTTATATATTCAATTATGCATATTTTTTAATTGCCTTTACATCAGGTAAATTTGGTTAATTATTTCTCATCAATTCCATCAGTGAATGGGAAATAATTGTATCAATGATAATACCCCACAGAGAAAAATTAATCAATATAATATTTCTCCACCTAAAATCTTATCTATATTTTGATTCTTGGATGGTAATAGTACTAATTAAACTATTATGGTGAGAAAGAGTCTTATTACGAGAGAGAATAAGAGATACGAACCACGAATAAATATTTCATTTGATTCATCAATATTTGGAGGAAGAAATAAAATTTTCATCGTCACATGAAAAATGGGAAATTCATAGAAAATTGCAATCTTCGCCATGTAATAGTGCACCTACACGTCTCCAACGATGTTGTTATTCACACATAGAGACAACTATTGATACTTTGGATTTTCCAAACATATACTCCATCAGATGGGCCGTGCATGTTTATTACCAAGGATAAGAAAATCAAGTCAGTTGAAAAATAAAATGTAGTTATTGAAGTTTATTATGATAATGGAAAATTAATCCTACCCCTATATAGGGATAGGGGTAGTATATCCCATGATTGTTTGGTGTACCCATTCTAATTATGATATCAACCAATCGTGAAAATAAAGAAATCTGGTAGCTTATAAGGCTCATAACCTTGAGGTCACATGTTCAAATATTGTCTCTGCCAAACTAGAACATAAGAAGTAATTTGGTAGGGAAAGGATTTATCTCTCAATTATCATTTTATAATTGAATTATAATTGAGGAAAAGATATGATCAATAAATGAACTATTCATTTTCATATTCCATGTGATGGGTGGGTATTGGGGATCAAAATTACATCTTCTCCTTGAAAAAGAGAAATTTCACATTCCGTGGATGCTAAATCGGGTAAATTGTTGGCCCTGATTACAGGGCCTCACCCAAAGGGAATTAAAGGGAGTCAAATTGACCAAAACAAACTAACAAAAATACCAAAGAACTTCACATCTCACTCTAGACCAATTGAGCTAACCATTGGGGCTATATATATATATATATATATATATAACATACTATGGAAAATATATGTGTTCAATACCATTCGTAAGTAGATAAAATTATTTAATGGTCAATTATTCATTGACTTACAGAAATGGAAAACCCATCGTCTTTGGTCCTAAAGGAAAAAGGCCTCAAGAGATTATGTGCCCTTCGGGAGGATTGGAGGGGGGGGATGAAATTAAAACATCTAGAGTAGATCTAAGATATAAAATAATTAAGGATACCTACAAAACAAACTAATCCGATCCATAATGATACACCCAAAAATACAACATTTTTTCCACTTGACCAACCATCGGGAGAGGCAAGTGTAAAAAGTACACCAATCATTAGTAAAAATGAAATAAAAATTAATGAAAACACAACCAATAGGAAAGAAATAGTCATGGTTGTGATTTTACAAGCTCCCAAAAAATTGAATAGACCATACCATTCGATCCCCAATTTTGAATTCTAATCAAATGCACCATGGAGGGGATTTGAACATAAATTAATTGAGTTTTTCAAACCTTTTCAATTTGATATTTGAGTTTGAGAGGAGATGGGAATTAATTTTTTTTCCATTCTAGTTGATAATGAAAAATCATCATATGTCACTAGTATGGTTAGTATCAACATGACCTTATGCTTATAGTTAGGGATTATTCGAAGGGGTAGAATAGAAGTTGTCCCTAGGAGAGATGGTTGAGTGGTTGATAGCTCTAGTCTTGAAAACTGGTATAGTAAAAAAAATATTGCAGGTTTGAATCCCTCTGTTTTTTTTTTTTTTTTTTTTAACAAACACATTTATTAGTCCAACTCAATACAAAAAAAATAATAACAATTGTATATATTCAATCTACAAGGATCCAATTGTAAGAGAGTATTTTAAAATACTCCTATCCTACTAATATGAGAGAAAATTGTAATGAAATTGAATTAATCTCTCTTCCATCTATCTTGATATATTGTTTCAGTTAAGATGAGTCACAGAAAGGAGAGGTTTGAAATCAAGATAAATTCCTTTCTCAAATCTTGCTGCAACTACATGAGCCCTTCTCCCATGCCAAAAATTCCCTATGAAGAAGAAAAATCCTAGCATGAATGGGAGGTGGCTAACCAACTTTAGGGAGAGACATAATTCATTGCATTGATTTCAGTAGCTACACCACCCACATAATTTGAATAAATTGAAGGAGCATGATTCATATATTTTGTCAAACATCACTGCCAAGGTTGCATTTATTTTCTCAACTTTCTTATATCCATACCATTAGTGCCCCTTGGGGGTTCCAACTAGGGAGCACAAATATCCCAAAAATGAATAATTCCCCACACAAAATTAATTTCTCCATATAGGAATCCATAAGGTACTTATCGAAACTACTAGGTCCTTAAGCATACTCAATTCTCCAAGAAGTTGGTCTCTAACTAGAAAAGTAAATGCTTTAGCTTGAGATGATTTTAGGTTGGTAGGCCCATAATATTAATTGTGATATTTTTTATTGTTGAACCAAATGAAACAACTAATAGTAATACCAAAGACATATGCAACTGCTAAACCATAGGAAAAATAAGCTTCTCTGGATCATATGAATAAATGATGAGCTAATGCAAAAGGTTTAGTTAACAGATGCCAGATACTACTAAAATACAAATGGAACCTAACCATACATATCTTATAATTACATGTTGCAGATTTTCCATTCTAACGATCCATCCTTCACCTCCATAACATGATTTCAGTAAATAACCAAATATAACACTTTTATTAAGAGCTGGGTTCATATTTTTTCTTACATATCCACCACTGGGAGCCCAAGTATCATAAAAACCTCTAAAACACAAAGCCTTGAGCACTAGACGAAAAGAACCGACACCCAACAAATTTAGGTGAATACCCCAAATTGTGGTCATTGTGTTTCTATATTTACACAGAGCCAAATAATGGAAAATATTCTTCTAGATTTTATGGCCCTATAAGCACATGCTAATTACCACCAAAACCTAAAACCACAACATAAATTAAGTGAAGTACCCCAGATACAAAAAAATGAAAATCGTCCATGATTTCCCCACCTAGAATGACTCCCCATCCTAGAGTATTTAATAGGGAAGCATAATCTATCCTTGTTCACACACAATTTTTCTGGTACGAAATGACCCACTTAGAATAGGTTCATTGTGTTGGTCCAAAATATAATTAATCTGATATGATCCAAATGAGCTTCAATAAATTTAACAGAAAAATTGATAAGTAGGGAATAACTGGCCCACCAAGAAACATTAATGGTTTCTTGATCACGACCAGCTAAAGCGATAGTTCCATTAAAGAGAATGTCCATGGGATAGGACCACCTATGGGAATATAAGGTTTTCATGAGGTTGATCCTGAGATTCCATCCAAGCACAAATACCTTCGTTTAAGAGAATTTTTTTTTTGTGTAGAAAGTATCAGATTCATGATATTTTGTTGAATAGATCTCATGGGAAACAAAATCATAGGCACACAAGTTTAGAGCTAGACCGACTACTCCTATGGAATCATCCATGAACTGGTCACTTCCATAAATAAAGCGAAGAAATGTAACCAATGTTTGTTAGAAAAAGCAACCCCAAAAATCTAGGACCAAAAGTGGTTAACAATGACCATGGAATAAGCTTCTTCAACTTGAGTTAGGCTAAAAGCATGGAACATATTTGCACCATCACCATCTTTAAATAAAGTATTTTGCAAGGTAGCACCATGAACAAAACATATAATAGCAGCACCCAATGCTCTGGCGAATTCCATCATATGAAATCGATTCAAGGTTTAATTATGAAAACCTTGAAAGAAGAGGACAAACCCTAAAATAACCACTACACCAAAAATAGTTGTGAAAAAAAATAGACCGACCCAATGGATAGATCAATAATACAAAAATAAAGAAAAAAATTGGAGAAAATAATGCAATTACATTATAAGGTCACAATTGTACATATTAAACCAGTTCAAAATGACTTAATATGAAACCTATTAGACCAAAAGCATCATGAAGAGAAATGAAGTTCCATAGCCTACCTAATTAACACCAATGAGTAAAATATCCTTGTGCTTTCGGACCCCATAATAGTAGTAGAAAATGTGCTAAAGTATTAGTTGGAGTAGAAAATATGGTAGTTAGGAAATTACAGCATTCCGTAGAGGAACTGGCCAATCTAGAGTATACTATGAAGTCACAAAGGTTGTACCCATGAACCGTCCACCTAAGGTAAGCACAAGGTAAGAGAAATAGACTAAACCAGCACACAAAAATGAAATGGTCTCTATGTATCCAATTCTCTATAGTATCGAATAAAGTTTTCTCCTATTTAGAAGACTTCTAAAGGGATATAGTCATAGTGATCCACCTATTTCATTATTTCTACCATTTCTAAGCACCCTATATGATCAAACAATATACCATGAATTGGAGACAATTTTTCATCCTTCATCCTTTAAAAACAAACTGGGTTTGGAAGATTCATTGTTGGAACAAATATTTGAAATTGGACCAAATTGATACGATATAGGTGAATGCATGATAGTTTGATCCCAATATTTTAGAGTTCCTATATGATCCTCAAATCACCTATTGAATAACATATATGGAACAATTTAAGGGGAGGAAAGTGCTCTCTCTCCTCCATTCAACATACTCTATTCATAATATATATTTCATTCAATATTTTTTTTCATTATTGTCTTGAACCTTCTACAATGAAACAAAATGAAAAGGAATATTTCTATTCTCCCTCATCCATCTCTACATATATTCTTACTATGACATCGAGGTCCAATACAGTTGAGTTTATGGGAAGGAACGAGTATATGTTTTCATAAGTCATTGAGTTAAATGAAATTACTCTAAATTTCTTCTCCTTATATAACAAGAAGTCATATATTTACCCATTGTGATCCAAAAGTGAAAACCTTATTTCTTTTTCCCCTTTGTTTTGTCTTTTCACATCTTAATTTCTATCCATTTCTCACTGGTATAATCACCAGAGTAAAATGTTTGGTACATTCAGACGAGAATGTTTAGCACATCATGAAAAAATCACATTTTTTAATTTGTGTATCAATTTTATCTAAACAAGGAAAATTGGTTGTCCGTACTTCAGATAAGAATGGAATTACTTTAGGATCTATATCAGAACCCAACACATCAAGTTCACTTACTTCATTTTTTCCACTTCTTTTGAAGACTGGTAATTTCAATTTATCAGATAACAATAATAACTTTGATTGCGCTGAGAGGTGCATTTTACATCCTAGAATGAGAGTGATGCGTGATTCCACCTGTACTCAACGTGGAGTTGACACGTTTTAAAAAAAAAAGAATCTAAATAAATTTAAAAAAAATGGCTATAATAAACATATAAGTGAATATGCATATTTGGTTAGATTTAATTAAAAACATTGCAAACCATTGATAATCCCACCCTTGTTGTCTCAATTCATTTTTAATTTTACAACCCAATATGATGATATGAGGTAAAAATATTTCACTTTCACTCTTAGAGCCATAAATAAAATATTTCCATGCTTATATTTTATATCAACTCTAGAAGATAATGTAATAGAAAGTAAAAAAAAATCTCATACTTTATAAATTTATCAATATAGGACTTGAACAAAAGTTTGAATATTCATGTTAACTAATATATTTCAATATAAATTTCTTAGTGTTATGAGAGATTTATGATTGTGGAAAAAAGTATCTCCCCTAGGTTTGGTGGCTAACCTAGAACAATAGAGAGACAAGGAACCCAATGCTTTTCCTTAAAGTAAATAGACGCGGAAATGAAGCCAACCTGGAATTCGTCGCATGCTTCACTCCTTCTTTGGATTGATTGCTCCAATTCCATCTCTGATTTCCAAAATTAGAACCTGCACAGTCATATAAAATAAGCCAAGAAACTACAGGATCTATGCAGTATCATCTAAATACTCTATTCAATAGATCAACATGGTATTGAAATACATGAAATAACAACATTGCATATAGGAAATTAAAGAATTATTTGCATTAACATAAATGGAAGGAGTTTACAAGCATAAATAGGTGTTGATCTTTTAGAATAACTCCTCCAAGTTGTTGACTTGTCCTTTCGTTGTCATAAAGTGCACCTCCAATCACCATAAATTCATGAAATTATGTCTCTCACAACAACAACATAAGGGTATAATCACTCTCCAAAAGCCAACCTCTTGTACATGGAAGGTTATAACTATATAGAGGAGTGGGGTAATTTGGGAGTTCTTATCCAATTACCAATCTAAGGTTTTAGATCCACCTTTTATGGGAGGATGGGATCAAAGGATAAGGGATAGAAACTCCAAATTAGGGTAGGATAGGATCTGAATGTTTTATCTGAGGAAAATGGTTGTAAAAAATTATCGAAGCTTCTATAAGAGGAAGCTTCCATAATTTATCTCTTTTTCCCGAATTTCTAGAATCAACGCAGGCCACAATGGAGCAACTTGTAGGTATGTTGTCCAACAAGAGGCCAGGGAACATTGCTCATAAAATTGGCTCAGATGATTCAGTTTCAGGCAGAAACTCTGGGGAATGAAATAGGCATTGTTAGGGCTTTTTTCAAGATGATGAAAATGGGGAATAGGATATTGATTTATCCCATTAGTAGGCCTATTGATCAGACGTGAAAAAATGGCATATAACAGAGTGCAAAGTCAGAAATGATGGCTGATGATTGAAGTGCTTTACCTTGTGACAAGTTAGGATCAAGAACAACTGATGAGCTTGATATGTTAAAATACATTTTCAGTATGGCATATTTGTTGCTGAGGGAGGAATACCCATACTTAGCACATAATATAACATAACATGTACAATGATAAAAAGAGACGTCCACAAATGACAATTGGTGGACCCATGACTAGATGAATGTTTGTATGATCATGGCCATCATACATTGTGATCTATGTATAACTCCTGAAATCACAAACCAGATGGATGAAACTAGATCTGGGGTCTTCTATCTCATTCACACGATGAACTAACATACGAGTCTGACCATGCGAATCAATCAGCTAGAGTCAAACATGGAAGACACCATCTGATTACCAATTGATGATGTAAGTCGTTAACATACACAAAATAAATCACCGATGATGTTAATGGCTCTCAAGGTACTATAGTAAAATCCGTATGGTGTGAATAAATGAGTTGATGTCAAACACCACACAAATTATTTCATTCAAAGGCCATTGATGTAAACTTGTCACCAAGAGTGAGGAAAATTTCCATTGATGTATGCAAGCACCAAGTTACCAAAGGGTTATTTCTAAGTCAACTTCCTATATAATGTGCTAAAGTCGACAAGAAGCGACCCATTACAGGAGGGCCTTGATGTATCCCACATCAACGACACAAAATGAGTATCATGATTGAGACAAAATGATAAGAATGATGCTAATACAGAACTGGACCATAAAAGGAAAACATGGAATGAAGGATTAAGAGTATTGTAACAGAGCTCAATGGAATGACTTCTATTAAACACACTGGGGACACTGAATGGAATTGGAAGCATTGACCAAAAACTAAAGTGGAGCCTCTAAAAAGGTATGATGAACCAAAATACAAGCAAATTACCCAACCTGACAGCCACGAAGATGAAATGGAAGAGTGTTGTGTTAAAGAGTGACTTACTGCCATTACCAAATGTAGTACCCTGTTATCC
Source organism: Pinus albicaulis (assembly GCA_034641835.2). Lineage (NCBI taxonomy): Eukaryota > Viridiplantae > Streptophyta > Pinopsida > Pinales > Pinaceae > Pinus > Pinus albicaulis. Next base: position 908,949,033 of record CM076579.1, on the reverse strand, counting down.
CAATTTCCCCAACCATACTCGTGAGTACCTGCTTATTTTTTAACAAGCTTGAGGCGAATAACATATGCTTGGTCTATAAGTTCATCCTTTGGATGAATCCCTCTGATTATATTTAATAAACCTTGAGAAGGAGTGGTTCAACCTTGTCATGTTCAAAAATTCCATCATTGTTTGATGTTTTAAAAAGTCGAGTGAAGGTAAAACTCGACATATTTTTCATGTTTATAGAGTTTGAAAAAGAGGCGAAAAAGGAAACTCTAGATGTCCCTTTCGTAGATAGTTCCTTGAGTCTGAAAAGGTAGAAAACAATACTCAAGAGAAACTCGTATCCATGTTCGACTAAGGTATTCATTTTTCTTAAATAGTCTATCTCAGTATGGAAAAGGGGTTAAACTTATACCGAGTAAACATATTTTCATTTACTTTAACGAGTTTGAAAAGAAAAGTTCTCGAAAACATTTTCATATTTTGGGAGTTTGAAAAGAGATGAAAGAGGACTCATCCTGGATGAACGAGTGGTATAAAAGGTAGAAACTGGTTTCGGTCATGATGGAACTACTCAAAACACGCAAAGGTCAAGATACTGGATAATAAGACCACTCATCACAGCGGTTCCCTAGGAAAGGATACAAAATCAAGTGAAAGCGTATCATTAACCAAAAATATGGAGATGATGGAATGAGAAAAACAAGGCTCATATGGCAGAAGAAAGCTAATACAAATGGAAATCATGAGAAGTAAAGTGGGAATGGTTTCATTTTTTACATAATCTTGAAAAATACGAAACTATGCTTGGAACTGGTTTCATTTTTAATTTTACGGGGTCGATTGGAAGATTTCTCCATACTAGTTGCATCTGTAGAAATGGTTGCTTGGTTTCCCCTTTGCTTATTTTGTTTATTATTGTTCATCCTTTTATTCTTCTTCTTAGCTTCTTGGTTACTAGAATCATGACTTTCACCAGGCGAAGAGGAAGAAAGGGATGAAGAAACAATAGGTGAATAAGGAAAAGGGTCAACGTTAGACCAACTTGTTTAGGTTGAAGACTAATTGGTTGAGGAGAAGTATGGACATTCGAAACCATAGTGGTAAAAAAAAACAAACTGATAAACCAATGGTAAATCTAGGAAGGGACAACATTTCCATATAAGGAGTAGAAATATTCCCAAAAGGAGGAAAAGGACTAGGATTCCTAGCAAAGGGGTTTCCTTGATTGGTAGTTTTAGAAATTGTCGCCATTAGTATCACCCTGATATCCACTAAGGAGCTATTCCATGGTGAGGATGTTATTCCACGGTCAATTAATCTATTTTAGAAATTAAAGGCACACAAAAAAACAAAGGGATAGCTAGGGAAAGGGTTTACCAAGCAACCTGAACTGCAATATACATCTTGGCGAACCAAGGACTTAACGTATGATAACCAATATCCCCAAATTTTGTGTTTGGTGTATCACGGTAAACAAGGTGACAAAATTAGTTACCTATGGAAGGATAAAAACCTATAGGGGACTCCCAAAATATACTCGGTTGTACATGGGAGTACAGTCCGTAGAAGAGTTTTCTAATGCATAACCGTTCAATGAGAACATTCCCATATACTTATGATGTGTGGAGCGCCATCCAATATACCTGAAGTTATGCAGAGTACATTCCTATACACTTATGTACGTGGAACGAGATATTATCCCTAGGATGCAACGCTAGAAAATAATGAAAACTCCTACGTTTAATGACGTCGAAATGCATCTCTAGCCTATACCTCTAAATGTGTTATTAAGGTTACAAATGATCCCTAGGTTGATTCAGTAAATTTTAGGTTGATATTTGATTAAGTTTCAGTTTTGGGCTCACCGCGAATGTCACATGAATATCCTAAAGTGAAAATCTAGCATGAGAAAATGGGAATATTTCTCTTTCAATGAAAATATAGCTAAGGAAGGGAAGAAAAAATCAGTATACAATGTACAACATGCAACAAACAAGATGCAAGATGTAATTTCCCTTTCAATGTAACTACTCTTAAATCAATGCACACACAAAACCATAAATGGAAATGCAATTTTTTTCTTTTCAACACACTTAATTTTTGAAATGAGGAAAAATAAGATGCAAAATTTTAATCACTGATTCAAATGCACTTTTCAGAATGAGGAATAGAACAAAATTCATCCAAGTGATCAATGACCAAACAAAATCAGTTTGCAAGAAACCAACTGATAAGAAAAAATAAAATCAAAACCAATTCTTACCAAAATAAATCAAACAAAAATGAAAACCAAATGGAGGCTTTAGAGAGACCAAAAGACACTCAAGACTCAGGGAAGGTTAGCTGGAAGTAGGTTGATCAAAGAGAAACTAAAAAAAAGGGCAATTTTTGTGCAAAAACAGGGGCAAACATTGGTGTAGAAGAGGCACTAGTGCTTTGCAACTTTGGTACAAAGAGGGCTCAGGTGGGGTGCAATGCTTTTTCAGAGGCACTGGAGGAGCGTTGGTCCAGTGATAGAGGATTCCGACATAAAAATTACAAGTGAGACTAAATGAAATCACTTGCTGGGTATTTTATTGGTTGGGTAAAGAAACAAAGTTCTATTAAAGAGGAAATCAAACACAATGGACGAAGAAACCACCAAGGGAATACACTGTTCCCTAGTATGGTCACCAATTTTTTATGCAAGATTTACGATTGCAGACAAAATTATCTCCCCTAGGTTGGGTGGCTAACCTAGAAAAATGGACATAAACCAAACCCAATGCTTTTCCTTAAAGTAAATAGATGACAGAATGAATCCTACCTAGAATCCATCACATGCTTCGCTCCTTCTTTATCTTGAATTCTCCAATTCCAGCTACGATTTCCAAAACTAGAACCTGCAGAGTCGGATAATAAAAGATAAGAAACTACATGATCTATGCAGTACCATATAAATACTCTATTAAATATATCAACATGGTATTGAAATAAATGAAATAACAACATCACATATAGGAAAACAAAGAATTATTTGCATTAATATAAATGGAAGGAATTTACAAGCATAAATAGGTGTTGATATTGTAGAAGAGCTCCTCCAGGTTGTTGACTTGGCCTTTCCTTGTCACAAAGTGCACCTCCAATCACCCTAAATGCATGAAATCATGTCTCTCATAGCAACAACATAAAGGTAGAATCAGTCTCCAAAATCCAACCTCTTGTTTATGGAAGGTTGTAAATATATAGAGGAGTGGGGTAAGTTGGGAGATCTTATCCAATTACCAATATAAGGTTTTAGATCCACCTATTATGGGAATATGGGATCAACGGATAAGGGATGGAAACTCCAAAGTAGGGTAGGATAGGATCCAAATGTTTTATCTGAGGTAAATAGTTGTAACAAATTCTCGAAGCTTCTGGAAGAGGAAGCTTCTAGAATTTCTCTCTTTTTCTTGAATTTCTAGAACCAAGATAGGTGCAAAGGGGAGTAACATGTAGGTGATTAACGCATGCCACAATGGAGAAACCTGTAGGTGAAAACTATCCAACAAGAGGCGAGGGATCATTGGTCCTAAAACTGGCTCAGATGATGCAGTTTCAGGCAGAAACTCTGGGGAATGAAAGGGGCATGCTTAGGAATTTGTGCAAGATGATGACAAGGGGGAATATGATGTTGATTGATCCCATTAGGAGGCCTATTGATTGGATGTGACAAAATGACCTATAACACTTAGAGAGAGCACAATTATGTGTGTATGTGTGTTGTTCATAGTAAGTTATTTCAATGATAGGAAGGAATAAATAATAAAATTAAAATATTCAATTTCTTCCCTAATAAGAGAATATGTGTAATTCATGCAACTTTCATATAAAATTGATATGTTGGATTCAGAAAATATTATTAATAATAAAATATTCAATGTAGCTCATAAATAGAATATTTCACCATGCAAGGTTAAATAATATTTATTGACATGTATTTAAAATTATATTGATAAATAATATTTTAATAGGGATAATGTGATTTATAAATGAAATATATCGATGTTCATCTTAAGTAAAATATTTCAATGTCTACTATGCATATATGTATATAGTATATAAAGCAATTAAAAAATTTAAATTCTTATCCATAAAACATTTTAAAACGTTTCAATAGTCTCATTATTTTACATTTTGGCCCAGCTATATTTTTTGGTTAATTTGGCTTAAAATGTAACAGAAAACTGTTGGAATTGAAAATTTAAGTTGTGTACTCTATGAAATCCAAGGAATTGGATCCATTTATGCATTTAAAAATGTAGTTTAAAAAATGTGAGAGAGAGAGCGACACATATTTAAGTGTCAAAAGGATTAAAAATGTTTCCACTTTAAAAAATGTTTGCATATCATGAGATTTTATCCCTCTGGACACTTGATAGATCTATGGTCAAGATGGATCAATATTGTTATGTCCAAAATTGACGAAGATATAGACCATATACTAATCGATAATGAAAAAATATTATTATTAATAAAAATATAATAGTCTTCCCCATATTAAGTGTGAGTATGTCATAATAAATTAATGACAATTTGTAAATAATATAACTAGAAATTGCCCCAAAAAGTGCAAAGATACGCCAAAGGAATAAAAGATTTGGGAATATCATCTCCCCAAGAATAGAGCCAAAAATAAGTTCATAATTAAATTTTAGAATTCAAAATTAGCTACATAATTTCAAAAAAAACTTTTAATAATACAAATAATCATAAATTTTTATTTATAAAATACAAATAACTAAATAAATTTAATTACATTAAAAATAACGATGAAAAACAAAGATTTATTTATACTAAAACTTTACATGCACACAAATTTTGTACTAAAAAAACTCTAAACCTTACACCATGTTTAATTTTAAATATAGAATTAAAAATAATAATTAATAATTTCAAATTTTTACATGCTAACATTTCACCCTGATTAATTTTACATAGTGTGAAGGCATACTACAACATTTTTTTGACATTGGTGTGCTCGTCATGAAAATATCTTAAGAGATGCATATCAATTCCATTGGGGTTATATTTCAAGCATTCGAAAATACAGTTCCAACTCTCCCATCACATTGCGGAAATAAATTTACAATAGGTAAACATTTCCATCGCATTTCCGTTTTGAGAAATGGTGTTCGTGATCAACCAATGACATATTTATTATTATAATCTTTTTTTGTTTGTGAAAGATGCGCGTGACAAAATATTACTATGCCTTTTGTGTTATTTTGCGTGATTGTCGAGGCTGTTTGGGAGATAAAATAGACCACACAATATAATTCCAATTGATGGAAAAATTATTCTTGTTTGCGTCATTAATTCCTAAAGTCTTGTTGGTTGTAGTTGAGGAATTGTCAAATTTTTCGTGTGATTGTTGAATACTTTTGCGATCAAATCACATTTGATTATTTTGAATTAATAAGTGGAGATAATATGTATAATACCTTATTCACTTATATGCGCCGCAATAATAAGGCATATGCATTCATATAGGTATAAAGAGATGCCGAAAGAGATGCAGGATCAGATGGATGAACTATTTACACTTTGGGCTTAAACACGGTCCATTTAACAAGATGAAATTGTCAACATTTGACAGGTCAGTGGATTGATTTACAGTTGTTGAGATTCAACAAGAAGATCCTAGTGAAAATTATGCACCTACACTAGGATGGAGCTTTAGGCTATTTTTAGGTGGAGGTATATTTATAGATGCATGAGAAAATTCCATTCATAGATGGTGACTATTTATAGATGGATGAGCAAATTCTATTTATAGATGAGGTCTATTTACAGATGTATGTGCGATTTCTATTTATATATCACATGTCTATTTATAGATGCATGTCGGCTATTATTATCCCTTAATATTAGTTGTAATAAACAATAATATATTCTCAATGAGCACTTGGAAATAGTTAACTAAAGTGGAAAATCAATTAGCTATAGGAAATTTGAGTTCAGAGGTTTGTTGGTGGGACACACAAGTGGACTTAGTTGTAACTGAGTGATTCGAAGTTGTAACAGAGTTGGATGTGTAGTTATGTGAGTTGTAAAGTAGTTTAACTCAGTTAAGTGAGTTAAACTCAGCTCTGCTAGTTGTAACTGAAGATACACTAGTGAGAGATCAGTGAATAATTATTAATTAATTCACAATCAGTGGTCTCATATGCAACTGAAGATTTACTACTATTAACTACATGCATGTCAGATCCAGTGGAGACCCATTTGAGATGTAGGTGAAAGGGACAGTTTGACTATCAGTTGTGACATTAGTGGGTGCACTCATGCAACCACACACACATTGGATGTGCCCATGAGTATTGTGCAGTCAAGGCAAGCAGGATTCCATTCATTTAGGGATTGCTATCAGTTGGGATTGCGCAGTGGAGGCAGGCTGTCTGGAGGCAGTAAATTGGCACATGAATTTGCCAATTTTTGTATGACAGTGTGAGACGATTGTATATTGTACTGAGAGCTCTTGGATTAGAGTTTTGTATGAGATTGTTTCATGATCCATGATATATACATAATATATTATAGTGGGGTTTTTAGCTTTATGCTTTCCCGGTAAAAACATCTGTGTTATGTATGATTGATCTTTCTTCATGTTATTGCAATTGGCAATCGTGTTTTAAATTCTGCAAAGATTTTTGTAGAATTAATTTTGTATTTAACAGTGGCATATAATTGTTAGATCAGGAGAATCCAAGCAATACATAATTTGTATTAAATTTCTACATGGTATCAGAGCACAACAGATTGCAATTTTGAAACGGGAGCTGAGTTTGTTGGTGGAAAGAATTCAAATTTGCAGAATGATTTTCTTGGTGCTACAGTTGAGTAAACATCGAAATGGATTTCAAGGACGGGATAGAGGTTATTCTCGAAGATAATGGCTTGAAGGAATTCATTGACAATGATGTTCCTAGGCTCACTTCGACAGATGTTGCATTACTTGATGCATGGCAAAAGAAAGTGGCAAAGGCAAGAAGGACTCTGTTGGAAGGTGTACGAGACCACATTGTATCAAGCCTTCATGGGAAAGCCACACCATATGCTATGTATAAGGATTTGACGAATATTTTCCAAAGAAACAATGACCATAGGAAATTGGCGCTCAAAGATAAACTCAGGAAGATCAAGATGGAAAAGGGTGAAAACATTCCAAAGTATCTCACGAATTTTTTCCAATGTCAGGATGAACTGGGGAATGTAGGAATAACTATTGTTGATGATGATTTAGTGAGCTTGGCTCTCTTAAGACTTCCTAAGAGTTGGAACAATTATGAAGACTCTGTCAATGGACGGGAAAAACTGCCGGATTGGGAACGACTGTGATCGGATCTAGTGCAGGAGGAGTTCAGGCAGAACATCAAAGATGGCTTTTCATCAAAGCATGATGATGAAGAGGATTTTAATTTTGCTGCCAAGGAAAGGAAGGGGAAGGGGAATAAATTCCGTTATAAATCTTATTCTAAAGGGAAGAAGCTGGATTATTCCAAGGTGAAGTGTTTTCACTGTCATGAACATGGGCATCTCGCTACTAACTTTCCGCAGAAGAATAATAAAAAGAAGTTTGTTGGATCTGCAGCTGGTGAGGCCCTTGTCTCGAAATTTTAACTTGACTTCTCCTTGATCTCATGCATGGTGTCAAGTGCATTGGTATCAATGTGGTATTTGGATGGTGGCGCTTCCTTCCACATGACGGGAGATAAGGAGCTTTTCAGTGACTTTGAGGAGAAATATCTCCAAATGCATATAGACATGGGTGATGATGGACAATAAATTTCAAATGTCATTGATACCATTACCTTTCAGAGGGAGTCAGGTAAACCATTTCAATTGAAAGATGTTATGCATGTTCCAGGTCTGAAGAAAAACTTGGTCTCAGTCACAATGTTGGAGGAAAAAGGCTATGGCATTGTTTTCAGCGATGGAAAATATTTCTTGCAACATAAACAATGGGTCAAGCCAAGAGGATAGGGATTCAAGTTAAGAATCTCTAAAAGCTGGAGGTAGATGGCTACGCTGCCATGATAGGCAAGGTGGAAAAAGTGGTGAGACGGGATGAGGGAAAATTATGGCACAGGCGATTAGGCCATCTTCATCATGGAGCCTTGAAAGCCATGCATCAAATATCTAATGGAATTGCAATGGGAACACTTGCTTAGTTAGATCAGTGCAAGGGTTGCACCATGGGGAAGTATGTAAAGTCCACCTTTCATGAAAAGGAGAACCGTGCTTCGGTGATCCTGGAGAGAGTTCACACAGAAATGTGTGGACCATTCTCAGTTTCTTCAACAAAAAAACATAAGTATTATGTTATTTTTGATGATGAATTTTCTCGTAAATGCTGGATATTATTCATGCAGAAGAAGGATCAAACATTCTCAAAGTTCTATGAGTTTAAGGCATTGGTGGAGAAAGAGTTGGGGAAGCAAGTGAAGGCTCTGAGGAGCGATAATGGTGGGGAATACATCTCTAACAAATTCAAAGAATTCTGCAGCAAAGAAGGAATTCGAAGAGAAATGATAGCGCCTCATAACCCATAGAAAAATGGGGTTGCGGAGAGGAAGAACAAAACGATCGTGGGTGCAGCACGAGCGATGTTGCATGATTAGGGCCTACCAATGCATTTGTGGGAGGAAGCATGCAACACTGCAGTTTATGTGAAAAACCGTTGTCCTCATAGAGTACTTGGCATGAATATACCTGAATAAGCTTTCACTGGTAAGAAACCGGATGTTTCACACTTTAAGATTTTTGGCTCATATGTTTATGTGCATGTGACCAATAAAACCTGGAAGAAGCTGGAGCTGACTGCTGAAGTTGGGATATTTGTAGGGTACACAGAAACACCCCATAATTATTGTGTGTATTTTCCTAACAGTAAGATGACTGTTATTTGACGGGATATAAAATTTGATGAGGGGAAAGCCATGCGGTTTTTGCTTGAGAGGGAACTAGAATTACATGCAGAGGAGGAACTGTTGGTTCCCAAAGATGAGTCTCTAGATGTGGATTGGTCATAGGAGGAGGTTCATGGAGTAGAGGAGTCCACTCACGCAGAGCCAAACATCAGAACTGTCATAAGGCATACCACAAAAAACTGATACGCTGAGACTTGATGTTGCGTAGAATGTAGGAGCCCCTACTTCACAACGCAGACAAAGATAGTCTCCTAACTGACTTACTGGATACATGGCTCTCATGAGAAAATTTATTGTGACTGAGCCATATTCCTTTTAGGAAGCAGCGAAGGAGCCCACATGGGTAGATGTAATGGTGGAGGAGTATGACTCCATTTTCAAAAAAAGTGCTTGGGAAATTATTCCAAGGTCGATTGATAAATCAGTGGTAGGTTCAAGATGGATCTACAAGGTAAAGCAAGCTGCTAATGGGAGTGTTGAGAAATACAAGACCATATTTGTGGCCCGGGGCTTCTCACAAATCGAGGGGATTAATTATGAAGAAACCTTTTCACCTATCGAAAGGTATTCTTCTATAAGGACCATCCTTGCTCTCTCAGTGCAGATGGGTTGGCGCATTCATCAGATGGATGTGAAGACTATGTTTCTCAATGGGATCATTGAGGAAGAGGTGTACATAGAGCAGCTTGAAGGATTTGAGATCTTCAGCAGTGAGTCACATGTGTGCCGACTCAAAAGAGCGTTGTATGGGCTGAAGCAAGAACCCCGTGCTTGGTACACTCGGATAGACAGCTATTTCACCAGACTTGGCTTTACCAAAAGTGAGGCGAATGCAAACCTATACCAAATTGTGGTGGAGGGTAAGATTTTAATCATTTTTCTTTATGTTGATGATTTAATATTGACTGGAGATGAGTATTTGATACATTCATGCAAGGAGGACCTTGCAAAGGAGTTCGAGATGAAGGATATGGGCCTCCTTCATTATTTTCTTGGATTGGAAATATGGCAACGAGTAGATACTTGGAAAGTTTCACATGGAGGGCTACAAACCCATGGATACTCCTCTTCCAGGAAACTAGAGGAAAGAGGATGCTACATCTGGAGAGGTAGTGGATGCTACTGTCTATCGACAGTTACTGGGTTTGCTAATGTATCTAGTGAACACGAGATCAGACATTTTCTATGTGGTTAACCGGCTAAGTCAAGCGATGATTAAGCCTATCAATCTTTTTTGGAAGGCGGGCAAGCATGTAATGAGATACCTGAGGGGCACATATGAGTATGGCTTATGGTATAGACAGATGGATGAGGTGAAGTTGCATGGATTCACGGTTGCATATTGGGCGGGCAGCCCAACGGACAGAAAAGAACATCAGGGGGGATCTTTAGTATCAGATTTACAACTGTTTCTTGGTACAGCAGGAAGCAGAGATCTATGGCACTCAGTTCAGCGAAAGCAGAATACATGGCAGCAAGTCAAGATGCATGTGAGGCTATCTGGATGAGAAAGATATTGGTTGGTTTGTTTGGTTCTCATTTAGATCTGACAATGATTCATTGTGATAATCAGAGTTGCATTAAACTCTCGATTAATCCTGTGTTTCATGATAGATATAAGCATATAGATATTTGGTATCATCATATCAGAGATTATGTGCAGTGGAAGATCACGTTTCTTCAGTACATTCCTACGAAAGATTGGGATGCAGATATTCTGACGAAGGTGCCCACAAGGAGAAAATTCGAATACCATAGAGACAAGATCGGGGTGAAGGATAATCCCTTTCTTGTTGAGAGTGAGTGTTGAGATTCAACAAGAATATCCTAGTGAAAATTATGCACCTACACTAGGATGAAGCCTGAGGCTATTTTTAGGTGGAGGTCTATTTATATATACATGAGAAAATTTCATTTATAGATGATGTCTATTTATAGATGGATGAGAAAATTATATTTATATATGAGGTCTATTTATAGATGTATGTGCGAGTTCTATTTATAGATCACATGTCTATTTATAGATGCATGTCGGCTATTATTATCCCTTAATATTAGTTGGAAAATAAAAAATAATCTATGCTCAATGAGCACTTGGAAATAGTTAACTGAAGTGGCAAATCAATTAGCTATAGGAAATTCGAGTTTAGAGGTTTGTTGGTGGGACATGCAAGTGGAATTAGTTGTAACTGAGTGATTCGAAGTTGTAACAGAGTTGGATGTGTAGTTATGTGAGTTTTAAAGTAGTTTAACTCAATTAAGTGAGTTAAAATCAGTTGTGCTAGTTGTAACTGAAGATACACTAGTGAGAGATTAGTGAATTGATTATTAATTAATTCATAATCAGTGGTCTCACATGCAACTGAAGATTTACTACAGTTAACTACATGCATGTCAGATCCAGTGGAGAGCCAGTTGAGATGTAGGTGAAAGGGATAATTTGACTATCAGTTGTGACATTAGTGGGTGCACTCATGCAACCACACACACATTGGATGTGCCCATGAGTATTGCGCAGTCAAGGCAAGCATGATTCCATTCATTCAAGGATTTCTAGTAGCTGAGATTGTGCAGTGGAGGCAAGCTATCTGAAGGCAGTAAATTGGCACATGAATTTGCCAATTTTTGTATGACAGTGTGAGACGATTGTATATTGTACTGAGAGCTCTTGGATTAGAGTTTTGTATGAGATTTTTTCATGATCCATGACATATACATAATATATGATAGTGGGGTTTTTAGCTTTATTCTTTCCCAGTAAAAAAATATGTGTTATGTGTGATGGATCTTTCTTCTTGTTATTGCAATTGGTGATCGTGTTTTAAATTACACAAATATTTTTGTAGAAGCGATTCTATATTTAATAGTGGCATATAATTGTTAGATCAGGAGAATCCAGGCAATACATAATTTGTATTAAATTTCTACAACAATGTCTAGTTTGTTTGAGAAGGAAACACTCTAGCTTATTATAGTGTCTAGATTTCTTGAGAAGGCAATGCTCTAGCTTATAACCCTATATCTATTTTTATTATTATTTTGTTTCAGGGTTCTTGTTCTGTAAATTGAGTGGCATTGGTAGTGAAACAAACTTCCACAATTGTTTCTCTAGATATCCCTAGAAAATAAACAATACCAATGTCGTTATTGTTATTAGTCTTATGTTTGTGTCAACTGTTGTTGGCTGGATGTGCCAACAATGGACATAAGATGTTCATGGTTTGAGTTGACAGTAATTCAAAACCAGCAGTCTTTCTCACTCACAAGTAGTGGTACACATCAACCGTTACTCTTGTCAAGGTCATCATCAAAACATAATCATGCTCTTTTATGGATGCATGCCATAACTATACATTGTTGCTTCATGTTTATAACACTGTTTTCCAAGGATTTATTTCTTTCCCCTTTTCATATATTATCATCTTTAAAAATATCTAATCAATATATCATTATTGATTTTATAAATATTTAAGCTTGTTAAATATACGAATTCAGATTTATTAATTTTTTTATAAATATAAAATTATTGGTAAATGTGAGCTTACTTCTTATTATTATAGGAAAGATATTCATTCTTGCGAAATATTTATAACTCATAATAATATGGAGAATGAGTGGAAAGCGTCCTTATTATATGAAAAATATTGATTAAGGTATTTTTATAAATACTATTGAATTCTCACATTTTTTCTTTGGAATTGGATTGATGCTAACTTATGGCTTATAATTTTATGAAATTGGCAAAAAACGTCATTCCTTAGATGGACAAATATATATCTAAGCTCTCCTTCAAGTCGTCATTGAGTCCTTGCATGTTTAAGCTTTGGAAGTTGCATACTTCTTTGTATATTATAGTAACCTGAGAAACATGCATAAAATGAACGTTATCTTTTGATCAATAGGTATATAGGGGAAGTGGATGAAACAATTTTTATTTTTTTTCCTGACCAATTCTTAATAAACTTTTATGGTCAGAAAATTATGATGTCATTCCTTGCAAATATTCTATCTTTTAAATAATCTATTTCCTCTCCTTGTTCACAGATACCTCAAATTTTGAACAAATGTCACTTAATGGGTAGAACAACATATAGACATATGTCAAACTGAGATGAAAAGTGTTGGCTCGAGGGGTCTTGACCTAGGTTCGGAGGTTAAGGTTTGCCAACAAACCCCTATACTACTGGCCCTTTCGATAGTGACCTGCTTGCGCAGGCCAAAGTCTCACTCGAAGCAGTATGGGAAGGTGTTGGAACCAGGTTTCTGCACCCTGGAGAGGGTAGGTAAGTCAAGCAGAGTTGCGTTAAAGCTTATGATTACCAGATCTTATATCACAGATCCCAGATCTACTGATATCCTTTGCATCCATGTGCGCAATACTAATTATAATCACAGTAACTAACAGGTCATAGACTTATAGAACATTAGTTATCATATATAGCATCACTGAACAGATCCAGATCGCAGCATAAACAAATAACACAATTTCGCAACTTAAATCAATAACATAAAAGCATACATACTCAATCAGATACCACAAATTCACATCAGCAATAAGTCCAATAGATTCAGATATTCCAACAGCCTTTCGCATTCATTAATCCTTCAGATTTACTTACAATACCCAAAACCCAACCTTCACACACAACAGCAGGGTCGACACACAGCAGGACAGAGGATCTCCGCGCACACAACCAATAGAATTCCTTACACAACCAACCCTACAGACCTTAATAGTTCACACGTAGCATCAATTCCGATTCTTTCCTTTCTTACAACTCAAAAAGGTTCAACTACTTATACTACTTTAGCCTACGCATCCAATGGTTCGGAAACCATGGTTTACGAACTCTTGGTCTACCCTTGACCCACTTACAATGCATTAGGGGCTTTGACCCACCCCAAAACCCCTGTGTTAGACTAAATATAATAAAAAATATACAAAATGGACCAGATTCGCAGCTTTGCAGGAGACCCTGTTCCAACAAAAAGGGTAAATGAATGCCTATCTTGACCAATTTCAAAAAGGGACACCTTTGGTCTTCAATTTACATTATTTTCCTTCATTTTAATCCTCCTCACATGCAACCAATGACCTTTCACCTTCCTTTTCTCCCAATTTCCTTTATTTTCATAAATAAAATTACAATTAATGCCTCTTTCCTTTTTAAATCCTTTTCCATTTCCTTTTCCAATTTACTAGGCCATAAATAAACCAAATGAACACCCACACTAGGATGTTCTCCCACCATTCAACTTGGAGAACATGTCCCATGACCTTGGTATTATTTTGCCTTTGTTAAATTTATTACATGGATTTTTGGCTAGGGATGTTACATTGGGAGACTACTTTTAGGGTCCAAACAAGAAGATGGGTTATTTTAAATGTTAATTTTAAATAATGAGACCTTGAGGAGGAAGGAACATATATGCTTGAAAATTTTCCATGAAGATGAAACACCAAATGCAAGATTAAATAATTTTGAATGACATTATATTCACATGGTGGTGAAGTATCATCTCACCACTTGCTAAAGAAGATTATTTTTTTTTTTAATTTAAGAGAATCATATTTTTGATCTCATAGAATGGAATTGATAGTTTCCATGCGAAAAATAAAAATATTCCATACCAAAAAACTCATAAAACTATGATAACTTTCTACCAAGCCAAAATGTGTTGAAGTCAACTGTCAAATAGTGCACCAATACTATTTTTTATCACACATTTTTCCAAATTGTGTTGTGTTCCATGACGAAGTTTCCATATAATTTTTTCACATGCTATCATTCTTCCATACTCTCCATGGTTGCAAAAGAACCTTACTCATGGTGCAAAATAGCTTCCCATATACACTTGCATGATCAACTTTTCTAATGGCACCTCAAATTTTTGCATTTGATACCAAAAATCCCATCAATCCATTCATTAAATATGAGGCCATTTGCATTGAACCTTATATTTAACATCAAACACCATTTCATAGTGTCCTCACTGAGCTCCTTGTATAAGTGACATCTTTCTCTCTGCTAGTGTAAAGTCCCTTAATGTTTTTTTCTATTAACATCTAGTCATTTGTTAATATATGTTATTTTCTCATTTGGAAATGTAGGATTGATAGAAGTTATTATAAATCATCTCAATTATCGCCATGTCCTTCCTTGGGACCAAATATAATGAGCCCAATTTCTCAAATATCCATATAAATTTTTTTTTTTTACCCTTTGAGCACAACCAAAACCTTGGGATTTAGAGATAATTTATTCAATTGTAATACATCATGTAGAGGAAAACCACAATGGGGCGCTGACCAATAAGACATGAACATGATATTATTGTCAATGTACATAAATAAACACATATGCTATTACATTAATTCGAGCGATTACAACATCTAAATGAGTAAATATTTTGGTGTAGAGAATGTGTTGTGACCACCCTTTCCTTTTGGACTAAATTTGGAGAATATACAATAATTCTCACTTTTCACTCCAATAAAACCACTGTAAAAAATCATATTAGAAGTGTCAGAACATTGTAGAGATCCGTTCACTATTTATTTTAACAAAAATATCCATATTTTCATTGAAATGGAATAAAAATTCATGAAAAAAATTCATAAATAAAACCTATACAAAAATGCACCAAATCAAATCTAAATTATTTATATTAAACTCCAATTCATATTCCATATTACATCCCACCGACTCAAAAGAATACATAGAAAAAGCATCCATAATTTTTATTTTATTCACAACACAACTATTTTTTTCATTATAGTTGAGGATTTACTTATTTTATTTTCAAATTCTTTTAACACAAAAAAATTTAATCTTGTTACAAATTTCTTCTTTGTTTAACAACTCCATATCCCCTTGTTTATACGACTCTATAAAGTCAATTTAAACAAGAAATTTCAATTTAAAATTATAATTATTTATGTAAAGTTATAAGCCGATTCAAAAGTGAGAAAAACTCCACGTTCTAATGAAGGCACAACTTTTAATCATAGTAATTAAAAAAATAATAATATAACCTATCATACCAAAAATTGAACACAATCATTCTTTTATCAAATTTATGTTAAAATTTTACTTAAATTTTATTAAATTATATTATTTAATAAAACTTTAAAATTAATATACTATCATTTTATCATATATTTTCCGAAATTTCCAGTAAAATATTTAACAACCTACACATAAAATTAATTATAATAAATTTCAATCACACCACATAACCATTTGGACATTTTTATTTTCCCAGCACATCATACCTCACCCTGATATAATGATGTAGGAAAATCCTCAGTGTAGATAAACATTTAAAGTATAATTATCCCTATACAAAAACTTAATATTGTGAACACATTTCACATCAACCCAATGATGACTTGGCAAGCACATGTTGAGCGAAACTCACCGCACATCTGTTTGTTGAAATTGGTAACAAGAAGTGGCTTCTAATTTAATTTTCCCTTAATTAAATTAGAAGGAAATTGTAACTCCACATCACATGACAACTTGTATGAGTTAAATGATTTGAGAAGTCTTAGTTAGCTTAGTCAATTTGAGTTGAGGGTTCCCAGCTTTTTAGGGGGCCCAATTACACTATATTTTGAATTGTAATTAATTAACTTAATTTATTTTGAGTTAAATCAATTCAACCAGTTCTAACTGATGGAAGAACTACTGAGAGTTCAAGTAAATTAAATTGGATTTAATTCACATACAATGATCAATCAGATAACTAATAATTCACTCATAAATCACTTATGCATGACAGTTCTGAGAGAGACCGAGTTGATATTGGAGTTAAAGGGAAGTGTACTATCGGTTGTATATTCAAAAATTGTATATATGGTGCATGGATTCAAAGGAAGAGCCTTGATGTAATGTGCGACCATTATTAGCGAATTTAATTTTGAATTAATGTATTATTCCCTATGAAACTACGCAAGGAAATAAGGATCCCTCAGGCCAAGAAATTGGTTAAGTATTGGACCAAGCTTGCCTAAGAATCAATGAGAGAAATAGATATAGTGTAGAAGTTTGAGTCAGGAAGAGAAATAACATTGTAATATTCTCATATTCTATGGTTTATGCAATATATAGATAGCGGGGTTTTTAGCTGAGGCTTTCCCCAGATAAATATTTGTGTTGTGCAATTGAAATTCTTTCTCTTTCTTGTTCATGTGAATTTGTGATCGTGATTGGTTCCCGAAATTTATAGAGTATATTCAAGTATTTTGTTTTAGCATATTACAAGATCAGTTGAATCTACATGGATTTTTTACATGATATCAGTGCATGAATCACTATAGAAGGGAAGAATATGAGTTTTTTTTGAACAGGTGAATCGAAGTTGCAAATCTACTCTTCAGGATCAATAGTAGGATCAGGATATATTTCTATGGATTGAGACTTGAATGTTCCCTTGAGGGTAGTTCAAATTACATAGCTTGGAAGGATAGGATGGAAGTAATGTTATAAGACTACAGACTGAAGGAGCTCATAGGCAATGATATTCCTAGGACCACAACAACAAATACTCAAAATATTAAAGCATGGAAGAAGAATGTAGCAAAGACAAGAAGGATTCTATTGGAAGGAGTTAGAGATAATATCGTCTCAAACCTCCATGGAAAGGAAACTCCATATGCTATGTGGAAGGCCTTAACATATTTGTTTCAGAACATCAGTGACCATAGGAAGCTGGCACTGAAGGACAAGCTCATAAAAATAAACATGGAGAAGGGAGACTCAATACCAAAATACTTGATGAAGCTCACTCAATGTCAAGATGAGCTTGTAAGAGTTGGTATTACTATTTCCTACGATGATCTGGTGAGTCTAAAAATTTTAGGCCTTCCCAAGAGCTGGAAAAACTACTAGGATTCAGTGAATGGGAGGGAGAAGCTACCAAAGTGGGAGAAATTGTGGTTCAACTTGGTACAAGAAGAGATTCAGCGGAACACCAAAGATGGATCCTCATCAAAGGCTGATTATGATGACAAATGTGCCTTGGATGGAAAGGAAAAGAAAAATAAAGGGAAGGCATCCCATTCCAAATAAGATTCTAGTTAGAAAGGCAAGAAGAAGGACTTGTCTAAGATTCAATTCTTTCACTGTCATGAGCTTGGACACTATGCCATGAAGTGTCGACACAAGAAGGTCGGTAAGAATCCCTCACGAGAAGCAGTAGGTGAAGCTATTGCTTCACAATTCAAGTTATATTTCACTCTCATCACATGCATGGTGTCATCGATGATGGGTTCTATGTGGTACATGGATAGTGGAGCTTCATTCCATATGACCGACAACAAATAATTTTTCAGCAACCTGGAGGAGAAGGATCTCCAACTACACATCGAGATGGGAGATGACGACGGGTATAACGCGACCGATATAGGTACTGTTACCTTTCAGAGGGAGTCTTGTACTCCTCTCAAATTAAAATATGTCATGTATGTTCCTCGTTTAAATAAGAATTTAGTTTCTATCGCTATGTTAGAAGACCATGGCTATGATGTGATATTCAGAAAAGGAGAGGTGTTCCTTTGTCACAAAGGCACGAGACAAGTGAAGAAGATTGGGGTTCGGGTAAAGAGCCTATGCTTCCTTGAGAACGAATGCAAAGAAGGTGCATAGTCGATACAACGATGAGTTATGACATAGAATATTGAGCCATCTACACGATGGAACTTTGAAGGTCATGCAACGGATATCTATAAGACTTCCAAAGGGTGTACTTGAGCAGTGGGATACATGCAAAGGGTGTACATTGGGGAAGTACATCAAATCCAACTTTCACGATAAGGAAATCCAAGCAAAGACGATCTTTGAAAGAGTTCACTCAGATGTGTGTGGACTGTTATCGACAGTCTCCACAACAAAACACAGGTATTATGTGATTTTTGTAGATGATTTTTCACGAAATTGTTGTATTTTCTTCATGTAGAAGAAAGATTAGACATTCTCAAAGTTTTGTGAGTTAAAAGAACTTGTTGAGAAAGATATAGGAAGAAGGTGAAGGCTCTCATAAGCAATAGTGGTGTGGAATATGCCTCGAATGAATTCAAGAACTTATGTGCTTCAGAAGGAATTCGACAGGAATTGATAACACCTCATAACCCACAACAGAATGGGGTTACACAAAGGAAGAAGATAAATATTGTGGGAGAAGCATGAGCGATGTTGCCAGATCAGGGCCTATTTTTGCATCTGTGAGCTGAAGCACGCAACACAACGATATTTGTGCAGAAAAAAATTCCTCATCATATACTTGGGATGATTATACAAGAGGAAGATTTTCCAGGTAAGAAACCAGATGTGGCGCATTTTAAAATTTTTGGTTCATCCATTTATTCCATGTAACCAAAGATGCCAGGAAGAAGCTATAGCCAACAATTGAGTTGGGAATATTTGTGGGGTGCACCGATATAACTCACCACTATCAGGTGTAGTTTCTAGCACACAGGATTAAGTAAATATACATTATCTTTATGAAACAAAGAAAGTATAAACACAAGAAATCATATGTGCACTTACTAAACTTATCGCCGAAAACCCAATTCTTGTGGAAATAGTCTAAAAACTTCACCTTAGTTGCAAATTTGGTGAAAAAACAATTTATTGCATTAGTCACTTCATCGTTTGAATAATTTTTCATGATATGGCCTAGTTAACTGAACATCTCTTTTCCTTTTTCTGGACTACTGTCTAACTGATTAAAATTTTTGAGCCATGCCCTCCTTACATGCCAAACACACGATATGACTTCACATCTGGTGATGCTCCTGCCATATTTAATTCATTTTAAGTGAGAAATATTTAGATTGAATACAAGTTTCAATGTAAAATAATAAGATTGAGGTTACTTCAAAGCAATATTTCCATCCATTGCATCATCAACCATAAAGGCATTGAACTTACAATTATTACAAAGTTGATAACACCTATGCATTAGGTGCTCCAACCATAATTATATATCTTGCGATGTAATACATGAAATCACCACCCATGCAGCAATAACCCCAATTTGTTTTTTGTCAAACACCACGAGTGTGTACAACTGATACTGTCATATTAAAAAAAAATGAAGTTAATTTTACGTCATTAATCATATTGAATCTTTATAATCAAAATGATTTCACTAAATGAATCATTGCAAAAATACTAACCCCATATTTATTTGTGTTGAATGTTGAATCCATGGATATTAAGCTATTATGGGATAGATTAACCATAGTTTCCAACATCCATTTTGTTTGTATTCCAGCTATAAAAGGGACATTTTCACCATTTTGATTTTGGTAAAAGAAGAAATCATTTTGGTTTTCTTCATACCAAAGATTCACACTCATTTCATATTTTTTATGAAGTTGGTAATTTCCTTTCATGAGATGATTATAGATGTTTATGACATATTATATGCATAAGAAAATATCCCTACCCCGATCTATGGAATCTATGTAAACATATTTTTTAATATGCATTTAACAAACTGAGTCAATTGACACTTCTAGAAAAAAACAACTTTCTACATAAGAAACCATGTCCCTTGAAAGCATTGGCTTATGCATAAACCTAGCATCACATGAAATGTCATTTTTTTCCATGACAGGACCATCCATCCCCATATTCACGATCATATATGTTGTATGTTATTATTGCTATCTCGAGGCTTTGAACCATAACCTTTACAATAAAATGGCACTGAAAACCCCTTTTCTTCACAAATGACTGCTTTCGTTTGGATGTACATTTTTCTCTATTTTCCTTTGGACCATATGAACAAGCATAATTAGATAACAAATTTTACGACATCAAAACATATGAAAAATAATAAAGCACTATTAATACCAACATCTAAAGAAGACATTTCTAAAATACTTACAGTTCCCATCTCAGGGCACACTACCCCTTAAGCTTGGATCTTTGGTTAAGCCTGAAGTTTTGTTTTTTCGTTAGGAAAAGGTACATGGAGCCTCTATATTCATTTCATCTCCTTTAATGAAGTCATCGACTCTATGTACAAGAATTTTTGCAACTCGATCAATACTCATGTTGGCCTTAGATACTTCAGACCAGACTAAATCTTTACTATAAAATATGATTTTCTCTTTAGGATCTTGGACCTGAAAGCCCATTATAACCTTCCATTTATTTTCCATTTTGTGTGACAATTTGAAAAAAATAAGGAAACATATTAATAAACCTATTATCCCAATGAACATTTACAAGTAAACAATTCAATGAACCCAACTCCCTCACATCATGTTCAAATATTGCACTCTGGTTTGCAAAGAAATAACACAAAGGGGAGATGAATCTTCTCTATTTGTTGGAATGTATGGAATAAGAAAACTTTGCATAATGGACATAGAAACTGCTTTAAGGTCTAAATTTGTTTGGGAATGTATTCATAAATAAATCTCATGTGGATTTGAATGATGGGCCTTGGAAAAACTCTAGAATGTGCTTGAATGATGGAAAATATCTCAACTATCTACCCTATAAACAAATTTTGTTGAGTATTGTGAACAGATAACCCACTGACAGATACTCTGAGCCATGATTTTGCAAATGGAACTAGTCTTGATCCTTTTTCTGAACATACAGTTGGGTTGATAATATTTCTTATCAATAATTTTAAGCAGTAATTTGTATATATGGACCACTAAAATGAAATGGCTATTTATTTTTTTACAATACCTTTCCTTGTTAGGTCCCTATATTACTAGTTTAGTCCCTTATTTTTATTAGTATAGCCCCCTTATTGTTATTTTTGTACCCTTGTAACCCCAATATTGTTATTATTGTGCCCTTAAATTATTATTGTTAGGTCGGCTAGGATTATATTGTGGCTCCATGGACTCCTATATATAGAAGGAGGTTTTGGTCATTTGTAGCATCCAAGAATTGTTCATTTATGTAATGAATTGGAGGTTTCCCCCTCGAAGTGGCTCATTTCTAAGGTGTTTATCTCTATTTTCTTCTATTTTTGGAGCTAGTTTCACAACATTTGGTATCAGAGCTTTGGATTCTAGGGTTTTGCTGCTCCAAATAGGTCCTCATGGAATTTTTGCTATAAATTTTTTTCTACGAAGTTTCAGAAGTTGAAATGTTTAGAGAGAGAATCTGAAATCCTGAGGAACATCATCGAAACATTTCAGAGCTTGGTTCACAATATTTTTGGAGATATGATCTGTGGAAGTTAGGGATTTTTACAAGCTCCTGAATTTAACCTAAAGTAGTCACCGTGGAATTTTTGCTATAACTTTTTTTCTACGAGGTTTCAGAAGCTGAAATTTTCACAAAAAGAAGCTGAAATCCTGAGGAACATCGTGGAAAAATTTCAAAGATTTATTCATATTATTTTGGGAGGTAGGATCTTTGAAAGTTAGGGCTTGTTTAGGCTCCCAAATTTCATCTCAAAGAGGTGATCGTGGGAAAATATCATAACTCTCTCTCTCTGAGCATCGGATTGGAATTCTGTAAAGAGTGGCTGCAAGTACACGGACTGCAGTTTCCTATCTATCAATTTCAGAGCTGAAGGATAAAACAGTGACATGTGGCAAGTCATACAAGCTCACTCTACTGAACCAGTCCATAATTAGGTCATTGTGCGAGATTGGACATAACTTTGCCTTGAAGAATCAAAATCAGGTCAGACCTATGGCATTCGAAAGAGGATTCATAGGGCTACCTCGAGGCAAAATTTCAGATATTGAAGATCCGAAATCACAGAGATAATTCAGTTTCAATATCGAGCTCCTCAAAAGCAAGAAAAAGGTGTGTATTTTTTTTTCGAATTTCATCTCATGTGTGAAAAATCAGTTTGAAGTGATTCCAAGGGCCTATTGAGCATATATTTCAGTATTAGGTTCTAAAATGCCTCCTAAAAATAATTCAACACCCATTAAGCCGTCATAATACTCTACGATGACTCATGAAGATGAAGAATTGCAACATGATCTATCAAAATTACAAGAGCAAGTGCACCAAATTTCGCTCTCGAAAAGAGAAACAAAAAATGAAATGGAAGTTTTGAAGAAAGGTGTGGAAGCGAAGATGAATGGTTTGAAGAAAGGCGTGGAAGCTAAGATGGAGGAAATAGAAGAAAAAATGAAAGACAACATGGAAAACATGAAGAATGATCTAAAATTAGACATGGAAAGTTTGAAAAAGTTGATACAAGAAATGATTCCTAAAGGAAAAAAGATAGTAGAAGAAACTCATGATGAGAGAAAAATAGATGTTAATCATGATTTCATAAACTCTAATTTTGGATGGAAGAACCACCATATTCCGAAGATGTATATGAGGAAGTTTGATGGCAAGGATCCCGTAACATGGATACTACAGACGGAGCAATATTTTGATCTCAATAATGTGCAAAACACACAAAAGGTACGCATTTCAACTTTACATTTAGAACATAATACATTTGTATGGTATCGATGGCTTTTCTCCTATAAAATTTTTTTCACTTGGTCAATTTTTACAGAGGAAATGATGGCACATTATGAGGATACAAAGAGCAACACCTTCTTTAGCCAATTGATAAATCTCAAACAAAAGGGTTCAATGGTGGAGCACATTGAGGACTTCCAAAAATTGAATATAAGGGTAACTGATATTCCAGAAGAACACAAGATTGATGTCTTCATAGGGACTTTAAAGGATAACATCCAACATGAAGTTCGTGTTTGAGAACCTGATTCATTGGAGAAGGCATTGAGGTTGGCAAGAAAAAATGAATGTAAAATTATGGCAACAAGGAATCCTACCACTCACATCTAGAAAGATGGAAGTGTTCCTACTCCTAGACTTACACAATCTAAAAGGTTGAAACCACAACAATTGGAAGAAAAAAGAGAAAAAGAGATTTTCTACAGTTGTTATAGCAAATACACTAAAGGTCATAAGTGTGCTGAGAAGAAATTATTTTACATAGATTGTGAAGAGGAAGAAGAAAATGAATAAGAATTTTCAAAAGAAGAGGATATACACTAGGAACCAACCCTAGAAGAGGAAGAAATGAGTCCGACCATATCATGTAATGCATTGGCAGGAATTACCACTCCTCAAACTCTCAAGATAGAAGGAAATATCAAGAAGAAAAAGGTAATAGGTGATTGATTCGTACCTATACTCTATTCATTGTAAGCAGTAGCCAAGGAATTGAATTGTTTCCTATACCCAGCACTAGAATGTCAAGTGATGGTTCCAAATGGAGGAACTATAAATTTCTCTGGAAAATGCCATAATATCAAGTTAACCATGTGGTAATATGTATTGAATAGTCCAATTCTTTTCATTCCTATGGGAGGTGCTGATGTTGTACTAGGAGTACAATGGTTACAATATTCAGGGACGGTAGCCTTTAATTTTCAAGAACTTTTATTGAAATTTTTTTCAGAAGGAAAGGAAGTTGAATTACGTGGTATTTTAGGGAAGCCGAGAAAGATAATAAGCTCTAATGTCATGACAAAGCTTCTAAATAAAGAACAATAGGGCATAATTGCACAATTATACTCACTAGAAGTTCCAACATCAAAATCATCTATTTCTGCAGATCTCCAAAAGGTCTTGGACAATCATTCCGAGGTTTTTGAAACTTCCAAATTGACTCACCTATTCGCAGGATCATGGATTGTGATATTATTCATTTTATTCCGTGAAGTAAGTTCCTCCAAACATCAGGCTTTCCTATAGATATCCTCCTTATGTCCAAAGAGGAATTGAAATTATATGATTGCAAAAATGTTAAAGGCTGGTATAATTCAACCTAGTCAAAGTTCTTTCTCTGCTCCAGTAGTATTGGTGCACAAGAAGGATGGATCATGGCGCATGTGTTCGGATTATAGGGAGCTCAATAAGCTCACCATTAAAGATAAATTTCCCATTCTCGATGATTGATGAATTGTTGGATGAATTTGCCATTGATGCAATTTATTTTACCGTTGGATTTTCGTCAAGATATCATCAAATTAGAAAGAAGACGCTAAAGATATTCCAAACAACATTTTGAACCTGATGAGGGTCATTATGAATTTTACTGCGTTTCTGGCATTACCAATGCACTTACATTTCAAGGGTTGATGAATTCCATTTTCAAACCCTTCCTTAGAAAAATTTGTGCCAAAGTATTTTGATGATATACTAATCTACAAAGAAGTCTTGGAAGGATCATGTTCAAATATGTTGATGGTTCATTAAACTATCAGTAGAGAACTTTATGCAAAAACATCCCAATGTTTCTTTGGAGTACAAGAGGTGGAATATCTGGGTCATATTGTATCTCACGAGGGTGTTAAGGTTGACCCTAACAAAATTAAATCCATTAAGGAATGGAAATCCCCACAACCATAAAGTAGTTGTGAGGATTTCTGGGGTTAACAAGGTGTTATTGCAAGTTTGTTAAGAATTATGGGAAAATAGCAGCACCTCTAACAACATTATTGAAGAAAGATGAATTTCCATGGACTCCTGAAGCAACTAAGGCCTTTGAACATCTTCAAGAGGAAATGTGCCTAGCACCGGTCTTAGCTATGCCAAACTTCACAAAAACCTTTATTGTGGAATGTGATGCCTCAGGAAATGGAATTGGTGTTGTTTTAATGTAAGAATAGAAGACCTATTGCTTTTGAAAGTCAGTTTAATCAAAGGAGTATTTACGTAGTTATTTATGAGAATGAAATGTTAGCAATACTACATGCACTAAATAAAAGGCGAATTCCTCACTTAATGGGAAGACACTTCAGTAAAAACTGATCGTGATAGTCTCAAACACTTTGGAACAAAAACTATATTCAAAGAGGCGCAAAAGAAATAATAAAGGTAAAGATTTAAGCAGATCAGAAATAACGCAAAAGGGAAGCTAAATGTTGCTAAAGTATGACTTCAAGAAAGAATGAAGAGGTGAAGCATTGCTTGTGCCATTTGTATTATCCTTAATCGATTGATAACCATGGTTAAGTGATGTGAATGGAAGAAGGACGGGCTAGGCGGTGGACACTCATTCAAAAGTTGTAGCAAGATCCTAGTAAATCTGATACATTTAGTTGGAAAAATGATTCCTTATGGTACAAATATCACTACATCTTGTAAGAGTTCCCAAATAAACAAAAATTCTTTGGAATTGCACACATATCCTTTAGAGTCACTCGCTCTTTTAAAACTTACCACGAGGAGCACGAGGTGAAGAACATTTTTTTTGGGATGGGCTTTAAATCCGAGCATTCAAAAGTCTCAGAAGGAATGTTTAGCTTCAAAAATAAAGTTGACAATTAAGATCCCGGTGGGTCTTCTGCTAACCTTTATCCATTCCAACAACGTTGGGAGGAGATTTTAATTGATTTTACCACAGTATTTACCCAAGTCCGAAGGGAGAGGTCATGGTGTAGAAGATAGACTTACTTCACGCATTAATTTTTGTGTATTTATCTCTATCCATTTAAAGAAAGTAATAATTGGTACTTACATTTTAAAAAACCTAAAGATTATTGTGAGCGACAGAGATCCCATTTTTACTGGAAATTTTTGGACGGAGTTATTTTCTTGTTTGGGTACTCAATTAACTCATAACTCATCTTATCATCCTCAATCCGATGGTCAAACTGTGATAATGAATAAAATTTTGGAAGGATATCTTCATTGTTTTGTATCTAATAAACAAACACAATGGGTCAAGTGGTTACCTCTCGCTGAATGGTGGTATAACACTTCCTTCTATACTGCAGCAAAAATGACCCCATTTATGGCACTTTATGGATATCATCCACCGTCCATCACATCATCTTTAAGTATAGTACTCATGGCAACTAAGTATTTAGAAGATCACATCGAGCATCAACAAGAAGTTCTCCAACTCTTAAAGGACAACCTGAATTTGGTACAAAATCGAATGAAACAACAGGTAGATCAACATCGCAGCGAGATAAGTTTTGATGTAGGAGACTGGGTATTTTTACGGCTACAACCATACAAACAAATGTCCCTCAAGCAAGCTAAGAAGGATAATAAATTATCGCCAAATTACTATGGTCCTTACAAGGTGTTGCAAAAGATTGGTACTATGGCATACAAATTAGAGCTTCTTGCTCCTTCGCGAGTGCATCCAGTTTTCCATGTTTCATGCTTAAAGAAGGTTATAGGTGAAAATCTTCCAGTTCAAAAAATATTTCCAAAACTTAATGAGGAAGGAAAAATCGTATTGGAACTTGAAGCGGTCATAGAAACAAGAACTCGACAACTACGAAATTGATCAATTTCAGAGTATCTCATCAAGTGTAAGAACTTACCCACTGAAGATTCTACATGGGAGGATGAGAATTTTATACAAAAGCACCCAGAGCTACTCAAGCATTGAGGACAACACTTTTTTGAAGGAGAGGGGCATGTTAGGTCCCTATATTACTAGTTTAGTCCCTTATTTTTATTAGTATAGCCCCCTTATTGTTATTATTGTACCCCTGTAACCCCAATAATGTTATTATTGTGCCCTTAAATTATTATTGTTAAGTCAAATAGGATTATATTGTGGCCCCAAGGACTCCTATATATAGAAGGAGGTTTTGGTCATTTGTAGCATCCAAGAATTGTTCATTTATGTAATTAATTAGAGGTTTCCCCCTCGAAGTGGTTGATTTCTAAGGCGTTTATCTCTCTTTTCTTCTATTTTTGGAGTTGGTTTCACAACATTCCTGCTAGGTGCCACCGTTAGGGTTTTTGAGGTTGTTGAATTCATTTTCCTAAGTTAAATTTATATTTTTTTGGTTCCTTCACATATTTAATGCGATTATTCAGAAAACTCAGACAACGTTGAACATAACCACCAAGATGTAGATTCAAACTACCATTTTTTCATTTTTTGTTTGTGAAGATTTATGACCCTTTTTTGCTGGGGATTTTACAGTTATTTTGAAGTCACTTTTTTTCTTTAATCCAACAATTTAAATTTCTACACTTCAAGTTTACAATCTTTCCACTTTAGAATTGTGATTTCAGATGTTCATCAGTAGTATAAATCTATATTAAAATTGCAAATTGAAGCATGAAATTAAAATCTAAGGATTTCTTGGTTTGAAATATTTCGACGCAAAACTGAAAATACCATTGCATAACCTAAAAGGGATAACAAGAAATTCAAAATTTCCCTACCTTATCACACAGGTTAACTTCAACTCTTCTCTTTCTACAATCCTTCATTGGTAGTATTCCCACCTCATGTCTAGCTTTCAATGAACCTTTTCCTCAATGAACTTGTAAAAAAACACACCACCAAAGCTAATGGATATCATTTTTTGATGGTTTTCTTAATCAATACATGATAATCCAAGCACATCCATAATTATGGAATGTCCTCATTCTTTTAGAAGAGGACTAGTGTGTGATATAGGGACTTAGTAAGCTTCAAGTGAAGTCAACATGAATGAGCTCAATCAATTTTCACCTCAACACTTCCAGATTGGATCTGAAACGTCAATATGGATCTCTAGTTGTAGGCTACAATCCAATTTAAAGATCAATATCATGGTCAAATATGATCCTAAGTAGGACAATTTATGTAGATAATTGGGCATCTAACCTGCACACTTTTCCAATACATGATTAGAAAGTGCTAGTAAAACATGCATCTCCACTCCACCTTCATACTCTAATTGTACATGAACTATGGATGCAACCCTAGTTGTTTCCTTATCCTTAGTATTGAACACCTTAACTGAAACATTAAACCATAGTCATCAGGTCTCTTGACATGTCACTCAGTGGCTTGAGGTGCACACTACCCAACTTAAAGAAGACCAAGTCCCAAACTAAAAAATCTACCTCCATTTTATCATAATCTACCCAATATTTCATCCTTTCTACTAAATTTTTCAACTAAATGTGAGTTATCTCCAATTTTACTTTCCATCCCTCAATGAACCTTAAGGTTGATGGTTTTATGTCATAGTATCCTTTCAAAACTATGTGGGATTACAATAATTACTATCCATTTTCCAACACAAATGAACTATAATCTGTTGCAGAACTTTTCAAAATGTTATAGCTAAACTAGATTGCATCCAACATCTCTAGAAAATTATTTCTGTCAACGTTGGAAAAATATTTTCCAATGCCTACATGACCGCTGGAAAATGATTTTCCAACGCCTACAACAATTGTAGAAAATGGTGATGTTGAAGTGTCAAAGCAAAGTTATAATTTTATTACCTTGAAAACAAATTATTATTGAAGTTAGGGGTCAATAAATTTCTTCTAGGTAACCATTTATTTATGTCTTTTGGATTCTAATGTTTCAATTTAGTTGCATCACCCCTCACCAACATTAAGAGAAAAATGACAGATATGAAGGACTTGTATAGATATATTGATTAACTTAGAGTATACGACTAATAAATATTAATCATTTAAAATATCTACAGGAAAAGTAAATGAGAATAAATGAGTTAGAAAAAGTAAACGTGACATGGAAATAAAAAAATTACAAGCGAATGATTGGTCATAGTCCAAAAATCTAGTTTGGATTGGCCACATTTTTTTCAATCTTCGTGAGAACACCAACTCAAAACACTATCACTTTGTTCATGACTACTTTAGATTATTACTAGTTCACAACTAAAAACCTAGGTTTAAGGAGGGGATTCATGTCCATCGAAATCTCCTATTTATTGGAAAGAAGCTAAATGCATCTTGATAAGATAATATGTCATTTATGAGTAAATCAATATGTGGTCATTGTTATGCCAATGTGGTGTTGTGTCAAGGAGAGGCACGCCCTTAGAAATGGAATTCCGCATCTCCTTTGGCTCCATACATGGGAGTTTTTAATGTTAATTGAGTGCTAAAATTATAGATATATGGGGTTATTGAATACATTATTAATTACAAAACCCATGGTTTGATATAAATGCGTAATGGGTTGTAGCCTTTTATTGTAGTTATTCATGATTTCTTTATGAAAACATGGTCTGTAAATTTTAACCTTCTTATATGTTTTAAAGGTTTTTTTCATTGCGAATTTTCATGGCCCCATGTCATATGTACTTACAAGAGGGGCCATGGTTTATGGGAAAAGTGGGTGTTTCCATCACACCTAGGTTCTCATAACCTAGGGAAAAAATGGTTTAAGAGACAAATG
Organism: Pinus albicaulis; assembly: GCA_034641835.2. Taxonomy (NCBI): domain Eukaryota; kingdom Viridiplantae; phylum Streptophyta; class Pinopsida; order Pinales; family Pinaceae; genus Pinus; species Pinus albicaulis. The sequence goes on along the minus strand of CM076579.1, from coordinate 908,918,935 downwards.
TTACAAGGAGTAAATCTAAATTATTTCTTGAAGGACAACAACCATGATCCTTGTTGGAGTGTTGGGTGCACATAAACATTTTAAAGCTAGAATGGGTTGAGCATATGAGGAAGGTTCAAATTTATCTGACATGTGATGACTGTTTCTCCAAATTTTTCTTATACCGTATGCGATTTCTTGTACATTTGGATGGTTTTAACAGGATGAGCCTGCCTTTTTACCTTCATCAAAGTTTGGTTAATATGACAACCTCTGCAAGAAAAAGGAGGGTTTGGTATCAACATGATGTATACCACCACAGTTTGATCAAGATGATATACACCCATGAAATGAACAAGAAATCACAACAACCGAGGAGGACATTGGGATACCCCTTCTCCAGAAGGCATAAGAAGAAGAAAATTGTTTCTATACAGGCTGAGAGTAGTCAAAAAGATGTTAGAAAAACAACATAAAAACCTAATAGGAGAAAAAAACCCTAGGGTTTCTAGGGTTTATATAATAAGGACTAGAGGATACCAATTAGAAGTCCAGGAGACTAAGGAATATGAGACCATGGAGGAAGGCCAAAAGAAGGGTGAAGATCCTATCAAACCTGACCCTAGAACTGTTTATGCAAGGAGGCCAAGAACCAGACCCGTGAACAAACTAAGGCTGGGGTTTAAAGCTAAACTGAATCCCAAGCTTAAGGAGCCTATTTCATTGAAGATGAAAAGGAAGACATGCCTGCCAGAGATAAGGAGGGTCTGTTAGAAGACTTGGTACCACAAGCTCCAGCAGCTGAGAAGACCCCATGAAAGAAAAGAAAAAGAGCCACGAAGGCAATTGTAAAACAAGACAAGCTAAGAATCCTTGCAAAGGTAGTAGAGGCCATTACAAACTGAACAGGGGAGCTCAGAGTCTCAAACCCTATGGTTTTCTTTCAATAGGTATAGACTTTGTTTAGTAAATCGTATCATAAAAAAATTGTAATATTTTATGGTTTCTTCCCCGAATATTATGGATCTTAAAGTTTTGTACACTTTGATATATAATGTATGAAAATGAAGGAAAAAGGCTTTAGAACTGTTTGGGAAAAAACTTTTGTTATTGTGGGCTTTTCAAGAAAAATATAGTTTTCTCTCTACAAAAGTTTGAAAGGTTTCAAATATTCATGTGTTACTAGTTTTTTTTTGTCGTCCTTCTACGTGCTTGTTCTTCTGTTTTCTGCTCATATGTTCATATTTTCAGTATTGGAATATACTTGTAAATAACTCGAATTCATGTTTGATTTCTCACTCATAATATTCAAATTATATAAGCGTTTTTCCATCTATAGTTTACAAAAATCACTGTGTGTTGCTCTATTTTTTTTAGATCAATATGCTATTCTTCTGTTACATCCCAATTTTTACAATATGAAAAAAGAAACCAATACTTGTCTTGCCTCTAGCAGATTTTTGAAGGATTTGCATCTCTTATTGGAATATAGTTGTAGTGTACTAAAATTCATGTTTGATTGTAATGAAATTGAAGAAGGATTTAGCAAGTGAACTTGAGCTTAGATTTGGATCATGTAATGTTTTAGTTAAGGTATTCAATACTAAGGATAAGGAAACAACTAGGGTTGCATCCATAGTTCATGTACAATTAGACTAGTGGAAGGGCCTTGTATACTTTAACATATTGTATATGGATGAATTTAAAGTTATTCTTGTGTAGGAATTCCTAGGGATAATGTAGTTAGTTATCATGTCCTTTGCAAACAAGTTGGTGATACTTGGTGGACATAAGAATTGAGTTGTGCACAAAATAACAATGAGGCTAGACAAAAGGTGTAGGTTGTATGTATAATGATCATGAATAGGGTGTTGAGGCACCCAAAGTCTTAAATTTTTGTAGCAATTATTGGAGAGATGGATGAGGGTGGAGTGGAGATGCCTGTTATATTATCACTTGCTAATGTGTTGGATGATTTTGCAAATTATTGAGCATTACTAGGGAAATGACACACTAAAATTATTAACATTTTGTAGTAAATATTATATTATGAAGGTGGAGTGGAGATGCATGTTTTAATAACACTTGCTAATCCTACATTAGACAAGTGTGGATGTTAGATGGCTAATTATTTACAAAAACTGTCCCCACTTAGGCTCATAGTTGAACATGATATTGATATTGAAATGGGATTGTAGCCTACAACTAGAGATCCCTATTGAAATTCCGGATCCAATCTGGAAGAGGTTAGGTGGAAATTGATTGAAATTTTTCATGTTGACTTCACCAAACCTACTAAGTCCGCATATGACACACTAGTCATCTTCCAAAAGAATAATAACATTCCATAATTATGGATGTGCTTGGATGATCATGTATTGATCAACAAATCCATCAAAATTGGATATCTATTAGCTTTGGTGGTGTGTTTTTTTAACAAGTTCATTGAATAAAAGGTTCGTTGAAAGCTAGACCTGAGGTGGGAAAACTACAAAGTAAGGATTGCAGAAAGATAAGAGTTGAAGATAACTTGTGTGATAAGGCAGGGAAAGTTTGAATTTATTATTATTCCTTTTAGGTTATGCAATGGTCTTTCTACCTTTTGCATCATGATGAATGAGTATTCATACCATTCTTGGACAAGTTAGTGGTTATATAATTATGTGACATTGTGATATTCAGTGAGAACATTGAAGACCATAAGAAGAATTTGGTAGAATTATTTGAGGCAGTAAGATATAATCAATTATATTTAAAGATGTCCAAGTATGTATTTGGGTAGACTAAAATCCCATTCATTCACCATTGGATTTGACAAGGATACATTTACATGGATCTTGTGAAGATAAGGGCATTAAGGATTTGGAAGAACTGAGGACAGTTCATAAGGTAAAAAAAATCTTGGTTTAGGTAACTACTATCAGACATTTGTTGAAGGTTACTCTAATATTTTGATATGACTTAGTGATTTTTTGAAGAGGAATAGATCATGGGACTGGATGGGGAAGTGCAAGGAAAAAATATACCAATAGAAGTGCAAACTTGCATTGACAATTATGTTGAAGCTACCTGAATTTGAGTAGTCATTTAAAGTGCATACATATGCTTTAAAATTTCCATTATAGGATTTTTGTCAAATTAAGGTCATCTAGTGTCCCTTGTCTCTCTTTTATTGGCATCTCAATTTCCATTTTTCTAACTCATTTATTCTCATTGGCTCTTCTTGTAGATACCATAAATTATCACTCTTTATTAGCCCTCTACTCTAAGTTAATCAATATATTTATATAAGTCCTTCATATCTGTCATTTTTCTCTTAGTGTTGGTGAGGGGCGATGCAACTCACTTGAAACATTAGACTCCAAAAGACATCAAGATATGGTTGCCTAGAAGCACTTTATTTTTTTTTAACTTTAACGGGTATGAGATTTTTATTGATAAGAAAAGGAGAGGGCAGGGCTGTGCCTTAACGACCCAGAGTACATCGTAGAGTTTCATCAGCAGCTGATTTTAAAACTATCCTTTAACAAGGCATTTCAACATTTCTTTCTTCGTTTATGAAGAGTAGTCCTTTCTGCGTTGCGCTCCCTTTGTTGGCCATCAAGTCTGCTTCGCTGTTTGAGCTTCTGAGAATGTGGTAACATTTATAAGAATTGAAAGCTGTGAGTACCCTTTTCAGTCTTTCCAGAATCCTGTTTAGGCCAACATTTCTGAAATTCTCTTCCATGTTCAGATTTTTGATGAGGATCTCCGAGTCACCGAAAATCTGAATGTCTTTGATCCCTTTTTCCCTTGCAATTTGATAGGCTTTGAGGAGGCCTAGCAGCTCTGCTTGATTATTAGTTTTCTGGCCGAGACCCCAGTAGAAAGAGTCCCGGGAGGCGCCATTTGGGGAATAGATGATCCCACCGGCACCGGAAGGACCAGGGTTCCCTTTGGACGCCCCGTCGAAGAAGATGGAATTTGTCTTTTGCGCTCTCCACCATTGCTGAAATGAAGCATCAGGGTCTCTCTTTCTCCAAGAGGGGGAAGATGTTTGAGGAGGGAGGAGGTACTTTCTGCGATGGGGATCCAGAGACTCTAGCCACCTCTTTTCGATGGGCTGAAGCAAAGTATCCTCTTTATAGTACTGCTGTTGGGCTGCTTCCAAAAGGAATGTTCTGGCTTTTGCAGCAACCTGCAATGGAGTTTGAGACAGTTCATTAAAAATCTTCTGGTTACGCGCAATCCAAATCTGCCAGCACACAAACTTGGGGAAGGCATTCCAGACTTTGCGCCAAAAGGACTTTTGAGGGATACTATGAGGGTAGAGATGTCTCCAATCTGCAAACAGCTCCGAAACAGAATTATGTGAGGGCAGATTCATTTGAAATTCCTGAAGCATAAGTTCCCATACTGCCTTGGCAAATAGACAGTCAATAAAAAGATGCTGTGAGGTTTCATTGTTGCTCCTGCAGAGAGCGCACCTGTAAGGGCCGGCGAAATTTCTTTTTGCCATATTGTCCCCCGTTAAGATCTTATTTTGGACCAATGTCCAGAAAAAAAAATTTACTTTTGGGAGTGCCAGAGGCTCCCATACGTTTTTCCAGAATTCTTTGTTGTGCTTGCTGTTCCTAGAGGTTTGGAAGGCTTTGTAACCAGCAGAAGTTGAGTATTCACCAGAAATACCCCATCCCCATCGATCCTTCATGGTGTTGTGTATTGGTGCTGCGCCTTCCAGAAGATCTATCAATCTGTTGCGTTGAGCTTGCAGCCGAACAGGGGAGTCGATTACCCAACCGGCCCACTCTCCACGGGCGTCCCATGACGTGATATCACAAACTCTGTTCTTGCCTTCAGTGATTAACCATTCTTTCAAATCAGCGATTTCCTCATGAACGTTCAAAGGCTCTCTCCCCATAATGTTGTCGTGCCAGAGATTTGTTTCTTTCCCATTCCCTGGGATCCTGTACGCAAATCGTTTGAACACTTTGCTGCTCTTATAACAAAGCTTCCACAGCAGCGTGCTGCTTGCTGTGTAGTCCAACTGTATGTTTCTAAACGCTGCCTTAGTTGTATATTTAGCTCTCAACAGTGCGCTGACAGGGTGCAGAGGCTCTTTGAGCATCTTCCACATAATTTTGCAGCCAAGTGCTTGGTTGACCAGTGAGGGGTCCCGGATTTGCAAGCCGCCCTCATCTCTTGGATTTTTAACAAGGTCCCAATTGACCAGGTGGAGTTTCTTTTCATTTCCCTTCCCTCCTTGCCAGAGGAAGTTTCGTATGAGAGTGGAGATCTGGTCCATTACAATCTTAGGGGCGAGCAAGAACGCAGCTTGATATATTGGCAAGGCAGACAATTGAGATTTTATCAAGATGACCTTTCCTCCTTTTGTAAGCCAGAAACCTCCCCATGTAGAAATTTTTGTTTTGAGTTTGCAGATAATGTCACTCCAGAGCGACCTCCTGTTCGTTCCAGAGATTATGGGAAGCCCAAGGTATTTAATCTTGTCCCATTGGGAATACCCTTTGAAACCTAGTATATTAGCTATGTTGTTGAGCTCCTGCTGACCAGTGTTCCAGCTAAATACTTCACTTTTCCTTTCATTAACTTGGGCTCCCGATACTTTGCAGTAGTTTCTGATGACTGAGTCGAAGGCCTTGGCAATTCTGGAAGAGGCTCCTCCCAATAGAATCGAGTCATCTGCAAAGAGAGCATGGTTAAGGGAGTTAACTCTGCTGGTGGGTTTGAGACCCGGGAGAGTGCCTGCCCTTCTTTCTGCTTCGAGTTTTCTACTTAGAGTTTCAGCCATTAAAATATATAAGAAGGGGGAGAGCGGGCATCCCTGCCTGATGCCTCTCCTAGCTTGGAAGAAGCTGGTTGGCCTGCCATTAATGAGAGGGGCAATCCATGGGTTGTCCGTGCATGCTTTGATGAGATTTACAAACTGAGGAGCAAATCCAAAGGAGAGCAAAACTTTGCTGAGGAAAGTTCTATTGACTCTGTCAAATGCATTCGCCATGTCTAGCTTTATGATCATGCCTTTCTCTTTTCTTTGCTTGCTTGAGTGTATGGTCTTCTGCACTTGAATGACATTATCCAAAATATGTCTGCCTTCTACAAAACCTCCTTGGGAGCTAGAGATCAGTCGTGGGAGAAAGGGCTTTAATCTGCTGGCCAACAGTTTTGCCAATATCTTGTAGGATGCATTACATAACGAGATTGGTCTGAATCTTGTGAAGGTTTCCGGATTGGTGTCTTTGGGGATCAGAGCTAAATAAGTTGAGTTGGTGCTGCCCCCTACTTTCGCTTTTTTCATGAATCCCCAAATCATCCTTTTCAGGTCATGTTTGATTATGTCCCAGCATGCTTTGTAGAAATGAATTGTGAAACCGTCAGGTCCTGGGGCCTTATCTGAATCCATGGACCAGATAACTTTGATTATTTCTTCCTCAGTGACAGGTTTACAAAGATCAGAATTGTCATCCAGAGAGATGAGGGGGGGGATGTGCCTGAGGAAATCTGCTTCCTCTTCTTCTTCACATTGGATGTCTAAACTGTAAAGATTTTTAAAATGCAGTTCTGCTGCTTCTTTGACTTGTTGGGGTCCTTTACAAATATGACCATCAGCATTCTTTATTTCTGCAATATGGTTCCTTGACAGTCTAGAACGATACTGTCTGTGGAAAAAAGAGTTGTTATGATCACCATCTTTTAACCAAAGGCTTCTGGACTTTAATCTCCAGTATTCCTCCTCTTTTCTAAAGGATTGAAAGGCAGCTCTCTGGGCTTTAGTTTCCTTGTCCAGCAGCTCATCGTTTATGTTTTTGCTTTCCATTTCATTTTGAAGAATGTGCAGATTCAGAACTGCTTCAGCTCTTTGAGAAGAAGGATTGGGGGCTGGATTTTTGATCCATTCCTTCAACGCTTTTTTGGTGGCTTTCAACTTTTGCTCCCAAACATAGCTGGGAGAACCTGAGATGGAGGAGGCCCAAGCAGCAAACACCGTTTCAGAGAAACCTGCTCTCTCAATCCATAGAGGGGAAAAGCGGAATGGGATGGGGCCCAGATCCTCTTCTTCATCTATACTGAGCAGAATAGGCTTGTGGTCAGAGGTGAGCTTGGGCAGGATTTTTGTTGTTAAGATCTTCTTGTTCATGAGAAGAGAGGATTGGACTAGAAGCCTAGAAGCACTTTATTGACCCCTTAACTTTAATAATAATATTTTTTCAAGGTAAGAAAACTATAATTTCACATTGGCAGTTCAATATCACCATTTTATAGCAATGTTGTAGGTGTTGGAAACTGATTTTCTCGTGCTCCTGTAGGTGTTGGAAAATCATTTTCCGGCATCGATAGAAATCATTTTCCACAGTTGTTGGATGAAATCTAGTTTAGTTATAACATGTTGAAGGGTTTTGAAGTAGGTTATAGTTCATTTGTGTTGGAAAATGGATAGTATTGTTGTAACCCCACATAGTTTTGCAAGGATACTATGACATCAAACAATCAACCTTAAGGTTCATGGAGGGATGGAAAGACAAATTGGATATGACTCACTTTTAGTTGAAAAATGCAATAGAAAGGATGAAATATTGGGTAGATCATGATAAAATGGAGGTAGAGCTTTTAGTTGGGGACTTGGTCTTCTTTAAGTTGGGTAGTGAGCACCTCAAGCCACTAAGTAACATGTCAAGTGCTTTGATACAATTTTTTGAAGGCCCTAGTGACGTGCCCTTGAATATTTGTACATCTAAAGGCCCATCCATAGCCTATGTCACCTAGGAATGCATGTACTTTTGTCCTTGAGTATTGTGAATTTTGTTAATTTACAAGTCATTCCTTATGTTAAGTGTATTCCTAAAGTATTTTGTCAGATTGATGATTTTTGTGACCTCTGGCAATCTTAGCATCCTAATTTGGACATTTTTTCAAGATCAACTAGTTTCTATAGAAATCCTCCAATAATACCATGAATATAGGGACCCTATCCCCTTGACTGTCAATCTCTACCTATATTATCACTAGAAAATTGGGGATATTGTTTTAGCCCTTTTCCCACTTGTCAATTATAGGAACCCTAGCGCAACCTCCCAAAATTATTGGTCTAATTGCATTTGTCTTCCTCCTTGATCATACTCCTTTACCAAGGCCATCACTCCCATAAGCTTGCCATCCTATAAACCATTACTCCCTTGCAATGGAATGGCTTGGAAAGTCTTGAGTATGTAACATGTGTTTGGCATAGGAGCAATGGAGGTCAAAATTCTAGATTAGGTCAAATTTCTCAAGGAGAGCAACTCGAACCACTTTTTAATGATTTGGATAGGGGTAATTTATTAGAGAATTTTCCTAATTTCTCATGGTGTTAGGTGTCTAGATAGGGGGCATACTGCATGTGCATGGGAATGTAAAACTTTGAGGAGGATTCCTGGGTGGAGAATACCACATTGTCAATATAAAAATTTGCACTTAATGAAGGATATATATGGAATGCAGAAGAGAGAAGAGAGCAAAGAGGGCAGGTGTGAAGGGGCATCCATTTCATTAGAATTAACCTAGTTAATAGGAATGCATGTACTATGTTTTGAGAAAAAGGTTTAATTTTGTCCATCTCATCAACAAATGCACATAGCTAATTTGGCAACTCAAAATTTTCTGTGTTTTGACCAAATGGACCAATGTCACCAAAATGCACACACTTCCTTATTGGAAAGTCCAAATTGAATGCTTTTAATTGCTTATTATTCTTCTTATGTCTTTCAAACTGAAAAAGTTTTGTCTTGCAAAAATAATACATATCTTTCAAAATGCACACTATCAAATCAACGCTAACTGCCTCACCAAATGCATGCACCCCAAAAAATTGCTTGCTCAAGCAAAAATAAATATACTATCCTCTAGTCTTTCAAGTTGTGCACACAACCTAGAGCTTAATTTCCTCGAACTGTCAGCATTTCTAAGATCCATTAATAGGTTGAGCAATAATTCAGCACATTCTATGACACAAGATATGCAGTCACTAAAACGCACACAAGGACCTGATGGTGAACTCAAATTCAGTTCTGTAAACTGCTGAGAATTAGAGCTACAATGTTATTGATAATCGAAGCTAAAACTTCTCTTGTA
>CM076579.1:908815258-908909748 GCA_034641835.2 Pinus albicaulis | reverse complement strand
TCTCTTAGTGTTGGTGAGGGGCGATGCAACTCACTTGAAACATTAGACTCCAAAAGACATCAAGATATGGTTGCCTAGAAGCACTTTATTTTTTTTTAACTTTAATAATAATATTTTTTCAAGGTAAGAAAACTATAATTTCACATTGGCAGTTCAATATCACCATTTTATAGCAATGTTGTAGGTGTTGGAAACTGATTTTCTCGTGCTCCTGTAGGTGTTGGAAAATCATTTTCCGGCATCGATAGAAATCATTTTCCACAGTTGTTGGATGAAATCTAGTTTAGTTATAACATGTTGAAGGGTTTTGAAGTAGGTTATAGTTCATTTGTGTTGGAAAATGGATAGTATTGTTGTAACCCCACATAGTTTTGCAAGGATACTATGACATCAAACAATCAACCTTAAGGTTCATGGAGGGATGGAAAGACAAATTGGATATGACTCACTTTTAGTTGAAAAATGCAATAGAAAGGATGAAATATTGGGTAGATCATGATAAAATGGAGGTAGAGCTTTTAGTTGGGGACTTGGTCTTCTTTAAGTTGGGTAGTGAGCACCTCAAGCCACTAAGTAACATGTCAAGTGCTTTGATACAATTTTTTGAAGGCCCTAGTGACGTGCCCTTGAATATTTGTACATCTAAAGGCCCATCCATAGCCTATGTCACCTAGGAATGCATGTACTTTTGTCCTTGAGTATTGTGAATTTTGTTAATTTACAAGTCATTCCTTATGTTAAGTGTATTCCTAAAGTATTTTGTCAGATTGATGATTTTTGTGACCTCTGGCAATCTTAGCATCCTAATTTGGACATTTTTTCAAGATCAACTAGTTTCTATAGAAATCCTCCAATAATACCATGAATATAGGGACCCTATCCCCTTGACTGTCAATCTCTACCTATATTATCACTAGAAAATTGGGGATATTGTTTTAGCCCTTTTCCCACTTGTCAATTATAGGAACCCTAGCGCAACCTCCCAAAATTATTGGTCTAATTGCATTTGTCTTCCTCCTTGATCATACTCCTTTACCAAGGCCATCACTCCCATAAGCTTGCCATCCTATAAACCATTACTCCCTTGCAATGGAATGGCTTGGAAAGTCTTGAGTATGTAACATGTGTTTGGCATAGGAGCAATGGAGGTCAAAATTCTAGATTAGGTCAAATTTCTCAAGGAGAGCAACTCGAACCACTTTTTAATGATTTGGATAGGGGTAATTTATTAGAGAATTTTCCTAATTTCTCATGGTGTTAGGTGTCTAGATAGGGGGCATACTGCATGTGCATGGGAATGTAAAACTTTGAGGAGGATTCCTGGGTGGAGAATACCACATTGTCAATATAAAAATTTGCACTTAATGAAGGATATATATGGAATGCAGAAGAGAGAAGAGAGCAAAGAGGGCAGGTGTGAAGGGGCATCCATTTCATTAGAATTAACCTAGTTAATAGGAATGCATGTACTATGTTTTGAGAAAAAGGTTTAATTTTGTCCATCTCATCAACAAATGCACATAGCTAATTTGGCAACTCAAAATTTTCTGTGTTTTGACCAAATGGACCAATGTCACCAAAATGCACACACTTCCTTATTGGAAAGTCCAAATTGAATGCTTTTAATTGCTTATTATTCTTCTTATGTCTTTCAAACTGAAAAAGTTTTGTCTTGCAAAAATAATACATATCTTTCAAAATGCACACTATCAAATCAACGCTAACTGCCTCACCAAATGCATGCACCCCAAAAAATTGCTTGCTCAAGCAAAAATAAATATACTATCCTCTAGTCTTTCAAGTTGTGCACACAACCTAGAGCTTAATTTCCTCGAACTGTCAGCATTTCTAAGATCCATTAATAGGTTGAGCAATAATTCAGCACATTCTATGACACAAGATATGCAGTCACTAAAACGCACACAAGGACCTGATGGTGAACTCAAATTCAGTTCTGTAAACTGCTGAGAATTAGAGCTACAATGTTATTGATAATCGAAGCTAAAACTTCTTGTTACGCCGTAAGGCGTACTTATTTGAAAACAACTTTGCTGGGTGTCCTCGTGTCATACTCTGAGCCTTTTGATCTTTTGTTAGACGATTGAAACATTTTAAACCCTTGATAGAAAAGTTAGTTACAATGCAGTTATGAACAGAAAATGTAGAAGGTAGGGCATTGAGCTACTGGACATTCTCGGATTTCAGAGAAGCTTTGGGATTTCAGAGAAGCAATGCCTCGGCCTCGTTGTTAGGTTTACAATGCAACATGAATGAGAGAAAATGTAGAAGGTAGGGCAATTGAGCTACTGGACATTCTCGGATTTCAGAGAAGCTTTGGGATTTCAGAGAAGCAATGCCTAGGCCTCGTTGCTGCTGGGAACAAAGATGCAAAGGGAAAAGGGTTGAGTACTTTTGATTGATACCGTTATTTGTGAAATACCTGTTGCATTATTCCTGTGTTGCAGACACTCGTGGACAGCCTTTTCCTGTTAGAGGGGGCTTCAGAAACGATGGAATAAGGGTACGTGGTGCCTATGCTGGTCGGGGATATGGAAGAACTGATTTTGCGAATGGGGCCTATGGTGGTCGGGGAAATGGAAGCGCTGATTTTGTGAACAGGGCCAATTTCGGAAACAGAGCTCGAGGTTCTTTATCTGGACGGGCTGGATGGTTTTCTGATGCTCCCAAAGGATACCAAAGGGATAAAACTGATTGCTTCGATTTAAGCAAATGCAGGCAATGCATATGTTTGATATCAGAGTTCTGTTTTTGTAGGGTTGGTGTATCCGTTTTAACAGGGGTCCCTCATTCAGATGCAGTCTTTACAACGAATCTCATTGGAATCGATTTCAATAATGAGAGATATGAACAAGGTTGAATATTTCCCACTTCCATTCGTGGAGAATCTGTAACCCTAGATTGTAAGATTGTCACTGAATATCTAATGGACACTTTTGGCTGTAAACAGGTTAAAGTAATGAAAGAAAATGCGGCTCTTAGTGTTGCAGTTCAGAAACCGTCTCTTGCAAAGGCGGTACCAAGTGCTGAGCGTCAAGAAACTTCTTCCAGTCCGTGAAAGTGAAAATTAGTCTAAATTGATGGGCTCCTGCGCATTGACGAAAGGAGAACAAGCGACAACTGCAATGAATTGATTTGATTATGACACTCAGAAAGCCAGGACCAAAGGGTGAATATGTTGGCTTCTCTCCGTCTTAAATAGGCGTAATCCATGGCTGATTGGAGTTTAGCCATCCCCTTGTGCAATTGGAGTGCCGTTACCTGCACCCACCGCCATCCATTGGATAAAGTAACCACGCTCAACCTCACTGCCATGGGTATGCAGGGCACCATTTCTCCTGCCCTCGGCAATTTGTCGTTTCTCCAATCACTCGATCTTTCTAGAAATAAGCTTCACGGTCATATACCACTTCAATTGGGGCGCCTCTTTCGTTTGAGAACGCTCACGTTGTCTTTCAATCAGCTGGACGGAAGCATCCCCATGGAATTGGGTTCTCTAACACATCTACAATTCCTAGGCTTAGCAGCAAACAGCCTCACAGGTACCATTCCCTCTTTCATAGGCAACTTTTCAGCGTTGACTGCGTTGGTATTAGGAAAAAATAGTCTCACTGGTGTCATTCCTCCACAATTGGGTTTACTCACTTGTTTAGAAATACTTGAACTATCAGTAAATGAATTGTTTGGCACCATTCCTACTTCTTTGTCAAATATTTCTACTTTGACTCATTTGGATATTTCCAGTAACAAACTCAGTGGCATGATTCCCCACGAATTGGCTCTGCTCAACAGTCTGCAAGTACTTATGGTCAATGACAATGAATTGTCCAGTACCATTCCCACCTCTTTATCAAATATCTCTGCTTTACTCTACTTGGATATTTCTGAAAACAAACTCACTGGCACCATTCCAGAAGATTTGGGTTTGCTCACTAATTTGAAAGTGTTTTCTCTATATGAGAATGAATTGGTAGGCAGAATTCCCATTTCTTTGTCAAAACTCTTTAATTTGAAGGAATTTTATTTATGGGGAAATCAACTAAGTGGAAATATACCAAATTCTATTGGAAATTGTTCCAAGCTCCAAATACTATCACTAGGCAACAATAAGTTGAGTGGGAGTGTGCCAATAGAGTTGGGTAACTTACCACTCCTCGAACGACTAGATTTACAATCTAATCAACTTCATAGCGGACCCACGACAACCATGCCTTTTCTTGCATTTCTTACCAATTGTTCCTATTTGCAAGAGCTAGACTTGAGCGACAATAAACTAAGTGGTGTTTTGCCCCATGTGATAAGCACATTTTCTGTTAGTTTGTCTCACTTGTCATTGTCAAGCAACATAATAGAAGGAAACATCCCTCCACATATTGGCAATCTCAGCAGCTTAAACTTTCTAAATTTAAGTGGAAATATTTTAAGTGGTAGTATACCACCATTAGGTAACCTTACAAAAATAGAAATACTGGATTTAGGAAACAATAGATTAGAAGGAAACATTCCCAGTGATTTGAAACAATTAAAACATCTTGGCCTCCTAGATATCAGTAGAAACATGTTTACTGGAAAAATTCCTGATTCCTTACACCATCTTGAACAACTAAGGAACCTTTTTCTTCATCACAACAAATGAAATACCTACCAGCTTAGGAGACAGTAAGAATTTGGCATTACTTGACTTGTCTCACAATAGATTCAGTGGAAAAATACCAACAAAAGTCACCACTCTTCCTTACTTGTACATTTATTTAAATTTGTCATCGAATTTGTTGGATGGAGCCTTGCCTCCTGAAATTGGGAAACTTGGAAATGCTTTAGCTATAGACATATCTGCCAATTTATTAACTAGTTTCATTCCACCAACGCTTGGAAGTTGCACTGCGCTGGAATTCTTGAATCTATCAAAACAATTTCTTAGAAGGTTCCATTCCAGATTCACTTGGAAATCTACAAAATCTCATAGACTTAGATCTCTCTTCCAACTCCTTCTCAAGTACAATACCCATTACACTCAACAAGTTGAAAGAGCTCCGCTATTTGAATTTATCTTTTAACAATCTCAAAGGATAAGTATCAGAAGAAGAGTTTTCTACAAATCATACCATTATCATATCCTTAAATGGAAATTTGGGTCTTTGTGGGCCACAAGTATTTTCCTTACCAACATGTCCAGCACCAAAAAATCATTTTGACATTTTGAGAAAAATACTATTGCCAATTGTTGGTGCTATTGGATTTGTACTATGTTGTCTATTTTTTAGATTCCTCAAAAGAGGGAATTTGCATATACGAAACTTTGATTTTCCACAAGTTATTTCCAACAAGTCAGAGCATCGAAGTATATCCTATCAAGAGCTTTATAGAGCAACTAATGGATTTATTGAGGAAAAATTGTTGGGGAAGGGAAATTTTGGATCAGTGTATAAAGGAATTTTGAGTGATGGCACATTTGCTGCTGTGAAGATTTTCCATTTGCTAAATGACCAAGTTGTGAAGAGTTTCAAAGCAGAGTGTAATGCCTTGCAAAAGGTCCGACATCGAAATCTTGTGAGAATCATAGCCTCATGTTCCAACCTCCATTTCAAAGCTTTAGTGTTCAAGTTTATGTGTAATGGAAGCTTAGAGAAGCATTTATATCCTAATAAAGATGACAACAATGATGAGGATGTGTGTGTGCTAGGATTGAGAACACTATTGGATATCGCCATAGATGTGGCCCATGCCATGGAATATCTTCATCATGATTCTTTTGTGCAAGTAGTGCACTGTGATATAAAACCAAGCAATGTGCTGTTGGATGCAGACATGGGTGCCCATGTAACAGATTTTGGGATTGCAAAATTAATTGGTGCAATCCCTGGTGATTCACTTACTTCAACATCTGCTCTAAAAGGATCCATGGGCTACATTTCTCCAGGTATGGCGTTTTTAAAACATTAAATATATTTGTATTTTCTTAACAACAATTTTATATGGACTTGTGACAGATTTTTGATCAAGTTTCTCCTGAATGCAGAGTATGGATTAGGTGAGAGGGTTTCCATTCAAGGGGATGTTTATAGCTATGGCATCATGTTATTGGAAATGCTTACTAGAAAAAGGCCAACTAGTGAAATGTTTGTAGGAGACTTGACCTTGCATAAGTGGGTGAACTTCGCATTTCCAAATAGAGTGAATGAGGTAATTGACCGTTGTCTCTTGAGGGAGATGGATAGAGATGGAATTGGAGAAAATGATGTATATAAATGCATAGTTTCTTTCCTACATGTTGGTTTGCAATGCTCAAAAGATTCCCCTGGAGAACGTCCAACTATGAGAGATGTGTCAACTATGTTGAAGAGACTTAGAAAGGATTTGGTGGAAAATAATTTTGCTGCAAGGAATTTAAAACGAAGCATGTCTCCTATGCTTGCCGATGGTAACTAGAATTCAATAAGGAATAATGCAGTGGAATCAAATGATCCAAATTTTGCATTCCATTCTATGAAGATGTCAGTTGAAAAAGATTTGTATTCTTCTAATTGCTAGTATCTATATTATAACTAGATGCTTTTGTAACTCGATATTTTAATGAGATTGTAGAACTAGATGTCTTGATGTGTTTCAACTGTCCATCCATTTATGAAGGAATGGCGGGAAAAGGTTGTTGGATTCATCTCATGAAGCTTAAATTTGCTATTCTTAAGCATCTCTGAAATTGGTGAAAGCACGCTTGTTTTCAGTCAAAGCTCTCACATATTCCGTTTAGGAAAAGCTTTGTAGCTGGCCTTACATCAAATTCTTGTATTTTTCCTTACATGGAAGGGAAAGATAGATGCGGCTTCTTTTTAGTGTAATGCACATTGCATCTAAATTCTTAATGCTTCTATGTCAATATGTAGCGCTCTATGGAAATTCTCTCCAATTTAATTGCTATGGACATTCACTTCACTGAAATTTGTATGCACTTGTGTTTTCATAGTCTGGCGTGAGTGAAACTCACGTCATAGCCATGACACAGAAAAATAATATAAATATAGAATGAAAAGAGATCAAAACCATGTCATACAATCTCAGAGTATTTTCATACTTAGAGGAGAAATTATTACTATAATTGATGCAGGAGCATCTCGCTCTCAATAAAAAATCTAAAGGTTGCATAGGCTTACGGTCTTATCATCAACCCAAGGAGGGGCTTATTGTAAAAAGGACATTAAATCCTGTGTAAAAGTATTTAGTTAGTGAATAAGCATAGATAGAGAGTATGGTTTTCTAAAAATAGTAGTTAGTTACTAAAACTTAGGAATCTGTTGAAAGATCAAGAAGTTCTTTTAGTATAAGTAGAATAGCTAAATTAAGTGATAGGGTTGGTCAGTTGATGAACTCCAGGAAGGGAGATTGGTAGATAGACCATGTGAGGAAGAATTGAATTTATGATATGCATGTACAGAGTTTTGAAGATAAATATAACAGGCAAATTCAGCCAAAAAAGATGAGTGGTGGTTTATTATGAAATTAAGTTTCAGTGAAATAGACTTTGACTGATGAATGCATAATTGTAGTGTTATATTTGAATTCTGTATATGTTCTGGTTAAATACATGACCGGGTATGTTGATATTTAATAATATCTGTGTGATTGTGGTGAATTCCAATCTGTGGCATGCTGTAGAACTAAGACGGTCTAGGGTATGTGAATAGCCTTTTTCTACGATCTCAGCATGGTGTGCATCAGTTACTGTCGCCTTTTTCTACGATCTCAGCATGGTGTGCATCAGTTACTATCTGTGTATCGTTTGATTTGCAGTGTCTTATCTGTGTATCTGTGTTTTAATTCCTGAAGCCTTGTTCTATTTCCCAAGCAAATCGAAGATCGATTTGAATGTGCAGGTGCGCGGTGAATCTTAATTCTTGTAATAGAAATTCCTTCGAATTTATATCTGCATTTGAATTGTATGGAGGCGTAGTCGTATTGGGATGAGATAATCGCCTTGGAAATGGAAAATGTGCCGGATTACACCCAACATTGGGTAAGTTCTGTGTGGAATGGGATGTGAATCACATTCGTGTTGCATTGGGAAGTAATAAATCTGTGGTGAAGGACAGAGTATCCTTTTGAGAATAATTATTTTACAGCTTAAGAGGGCTTTCAAACGCAATGACAAGCCTCTGTTATTAGCAGCAACAAAATTCATAGCTCACCTAGCGAACTAGCAAGTTGCACATGAGATCATTACTTTGGAATTTGTTGTTGTTTTGCTGGAGAATCCTACAGACAATAGTGTTGAGGTTTCTGTTGGATTTGTATAGGAATGCGGGTCCATGCTTCAAGACCTATCACCACAAGGCCTCTATGGAATTTTTGAGCGATTTAGGGGTATTCTTCATGAGGGAGAAATTGACAAGCGAGTGCAGTCTTTGATTGAAGGGCTCTTGGAAATTCGCAAAGTGAATTTCCAGGGTTATCAAGCTATTCGTCCATAACTGGATCTTGTGGAGCAAGAAGATCAGTTTACCCTCGAAGTTTTTCTGGAAGCTGAGCTTGATCTAGAAGTTGGCCTTGATGGCATAAAGAAGATGTGAGCAGAGTATTGATGGCATAAAGTGCCACCAAAATCAAGTTGAACAGACTGTGTGAGTTTGTACCTGGAGGGTGCATCAATAATGTATAGGGTTCACTCCATAGTCATGATATCCACTTAATATCGCTATATTTTAACATTCACAATGTTTGGGCTTACCGATAATGTATTCTTCCACTTGTCTTTATGTATGTTTCAACAAGTGTTTGCCCGAGGGCCTATCTTATTTTGAGATCCTTACAGATTGTAGCAATCAATTTCCTGAAGATTTTTTATTTGGTTTGCTTCTTCAAATGATAGGCAGATATTAAAAGGGAGTTGGATGTTGCCCTTTATTTATTTCTCATTCTTATATGGGACAGGGTGGGTTCTGTGTCTACATCATTTTGAAGAATTGAAAGACATCTCGTCTCAGAACTCTACAGTCTTTTTCATTATATTGAAGAATATAGGATTTCCAGATTTACCACATCCCTTTACACATCCTACATGTGCAATTTAATCTAGCCATAAATGACTGGTTTTAGGGAGTCACTTTCTGATATAGAAATTTGTGTTAAGGATGTAAAATGACATCATTTTCTGAAATAAGACCATATCATTACACCATTCGTCTAGGACACAACAGGAACCTTTCTTTAGCCATTTCCATATTGAAATAGATAACACCATTCACCGTGACATATACTATAAACATTCTATTTATAGCAGACACTGGACAGAAATAAAAAGGAGAAAGAGTGGATTTTATGTTTGGATTGTATTGAAGATGACACAACATTGAATTTACAGTCAAGTTTTATAATAGAACTTTAAATAATATTTATGGTCTCGAAAGCATGCAGACAGACTAACTTTTGGTGTGATACTGAAGGAGATTTTCCTTGTACTCTAATATAATTTCTGTTAGAGCTATTTTTCCTGTAATTTAGTTGGTTTCAAACTTTTAGGTGTCCATCAACTTAGTTTCTCGGAGAGTTGTGTTTATTTGACATTTATGTCTGGATTTTAAGGCCTACAAAGTCTTTTTAATAGGTTTCCGTCGTTGCAACTAAACCAATTTTTTTTTGTCAGTTCTGGCAATGGGACCTATGTCCGCAGTTTGTAGTAAGCTTGATGGTCGCAACATTATTATATCATATTTATATCATATTTAGATCCTTTAAGAAATCATTTATCCATATAGATTTTTGGTCTTGAGAATGAACCACATTAGAGGGTTTGGAACAAAGACCAGCATTATAATCTATTAATTATATAATTAATCTGAAAGTCAGTTTCATAAAACCATTTCCTTGTTAATCTGATGAAGCTGCATTATCACCGTGAATGTTTTAAATTGAAAAGAGTCTCAGATAAGATGTTTTTCTTATTCACTTCAAAGTTTGTGAGGAGGGCTGGCATACATAACGGTTTGCTCTGTGAGTTTGCATTAGTTTTTTGAAGGGAGCTGGATCGAATTTCTTTGTTTACTAAGATTAGTAATGAGAGCTGGACCGATTTCTATATTTATTTATGTTTACTATTGCCCAATTGATCCTGCTTAGTGCATTCAACTTATCAACAGCAGATTGAGTACCTAATATCATAAGATATGTTTCATTAAATTCTTTTTTCAAATTGTTTTTTTAACTTAATTTTGGGATAGACCTTTGATTTATTTATATAAAGTACCCATGTCCTCATTTTGACTTGGGAAGCTGCAAACTGGCCACTCAAGGCACTTCTCCTTGTATTGTTTTCATATTTGAAAAATAAGTATATAGCAAGCCATAGAGAGAATTGTCACTCAAAATTTTCCCACGGATTCAATGCACTGATCATTTCCCGCTTTGACATTTTCTTCACTGCACGGATTCAATGTACTGATCATATCCCGCTTTGAAATTTTGGTCACTGATCATATCTAGAGCCTTTATTAAAATTGACCAAAATCACTACAACTATTGGATTTCTTTAAGAATCTTACGGCGTTTCCTTTGCAACATTTGGGTGATGGTGCAATTGCTAGTATTACCTAGCTGGTAATTTAGAGTACATAAAATATGAACTAATATAACAATTTGGAGGATATTGGATATGAACCCAAGATGACAACGAGTTCTGATCATTTACTTAATCAAAATATTTTGAAAGCTATGTTGATTGGTAGAAATTGGAAACCACACTTTCATATCAAGTATTTATAAAATAAATAACACTTGGTGGTTATTTGTCAGGTAAAATAAAATAAATATGATACCAGGGAGCAGTCGGAGCGTAGGGGATCTTGTTCCATTCACAATTGCAAAGGATCCCGTTCCATTCACAATATTAGTCATTCACGAAGGAGCACTCCTGGTGGGCATGCAGAATTTTCAAAATTGATTTTAAAAATCTACAATTTAACGCAGGGTGGCGGAGGGGTTCGTGGGCAGGGGAGCGTGGTGGAGGGTGTGAGCAGGGGAGGGTGGTGGAGCGGGGGCTCTGGGGAGGCCGTGAACGGTGGGGACCGATGAGGGTGACGAGAGGAGGAGGGTGATTTTGATTTTGATTGATATTATGCGTTCTATGGATAACATGGCAGAAGAGTTGGAACAACTCCTTCAAAATATCAACAAGACGAGGCCTGCAATATCTTGTCAGCTGATACTACACTTCCTTGCTGGTCATTTGAAGTCGCAAAGAAATTTGGTATGTGTCAAAACCACCAGTGTATGTCGCGGAATCACCGCGACTAGTTATTTTGATACCTTTCGTGAGAAAATATAGGGAGACACGCTTAGATATCTCCCTAGCGAGGCAGTAAAACAACATTTCGAATGGGGTGGTTTCATTCAAAGATCGCATTTTCGTGGTATCAAGAATTTGCAGCTTGTTGTAGATGAAGACTGCGATTTTGAAAGCATATTGAGGAGGGCTCAGTCCCCACATCTGGCATGGTTCCGCTAGAATCAATGTTCCGACTCTTTCCCGCCTGCCTGGATTCTGATGGATAATTTAAGAGTTTTAGAAGTCGAGGGGCGCAAATTGAACATCCCATGGCCACCCACATCAATCTCAAGTAAGCAAAAAAGTGTTTTCATTCTTTTTCACTTAATCCATTTTTTAAACTACAATCGTCACATTTGTCAAACCGCGTCAAATATTACAGGGGCCTCTCCAGTTGCGAGAGTTGAACATCTGCGCTCCTCTCTCCGAGTTTCCAAAATCTATAAGGAAAATTGGAGCACCTCGAAAGGATCGTCATATCTAATAGCGCTGAGTTCACACCTACAATCGGTACCATGGCTCTCAAAAATATATTAATAGTTATTACATTTGATCAATTTCAGTGCTGATAAAATATTTGAAGTATTAAAAACTTAAAATGATTTAAAATTAATTATCCAAGTATTTAGATGTTTAAATTTTTACTTAGAGATAATACATTTCAAATTCATATATATATATATAGGTAAGGAGTGGGAAAATGTTTTAATTTTTATTATTAAATTTAAGAAAAAATTGTTAGATATGAAAGAGTAATTAAATAATTAAAATAAAATATTATATATATTTTCTATATAATGTTGGCGATTTTTAAGGTAAAATCATTTTATATTGTAAAATTTGGGCGAATCACTTTTATAAAAAAATGGAAATTGGCTAAACTTTTTTTTGGAAAAACTATGGAAAATTAGCCCATCTGCCAATATTAGCCCCTAAAATTTTCCATAATTTTGTTGGTTCAAATGTTTCTACTTTTATAAATTTGATAGAAATATTGATGGTTGGACCTTATAATTTTAGTAATTTATTTTTGTTTTAGTGATCTCTTGTCACATGGAAATTTTCTTCACACATTGTTATATATCCCATCTCTATATTTATATTTCACTTTCTTGTTTGTTTATGCATTTTTCTTTTGTTAAATTAAATGATGACTAAAAAATTCCAACATATATCATATTAAAAAACTGAATTTATATTATATAAATTTGATAATCTTTTAAATATTTAAAAATAAATTAAAATAATTTATTTAATTATTATAATAATTATAAATATGAAGAAAAATTAGAGTTACTCATGTTTATGATGATTAGGATGTTTCCAAGTTGGCTCTGATTATCTAGATACTTACAATTATGGTACTTAATACTAATTTTATATAAATTTGGTAATGTTATATATATATATATATATATATATTCTGTTTTTATTTTTATAATAAATATAAATGAGAAGCTTTTGTAATTTATATAAATTTTGATCCCGGATCTAGGTGATAGCTCGAGCGAGCCATCCAGCACACAGTGCACACGCAAGGCACACCCTCCCACGACAAATGATGACGCACCTTGGTTTGGAACGGTGGCGCCATGAATGGTTGCCAACACCTCACAGCTACAGACAACAGTTAATGCAGTTAATGCATTTGAATGCCACCATCTGGGCTCTTTGTTTTAGAAGCAAAGCCTTAAGTCCTCCACTGCTCCCTCTCTCCCGCATTTTCCTCCCGCGCTACTCCATCTCAGCTCTCCCTCACAACTCTGCTCACCCTTTGCATCTCAGCCCCGCTTCCAGTTCTTCTTGCAGCCCCATGGCACCGCTCCAACAACAGAAGCCACATTGTGGCAGTGTCAGAGGTGCTCTTTCGGCTCTACTGAACTGTGACACAATGCTCAGGCATTTAAATTCTAATGATGAGCCCTCCTTCGCCCTGCCTGCAGCTTCACCCTCTGCGCCCCTGGTGCGGAGGCCTCCTTCATCTCCAGCTCTGACCCCTCCCTGCAACGCCCGCCCAGAGTCAAGCGCAAATACCGCAAGTCAACTGTCTCTCGCTCTCTGACGCCTCCTCCAAAGAAGATTGAGTGCCTACTTGTAAAGGCCTCTTCAAAGTGCATTCCCAACCTATGGCATTTCTCAGCTGACAGAATTTGGAGTAGGGTTAATGAGAATGAAGCTCCTCCCAAGGCTCCGTAGGTCTTCACTAAGGAGGAGGAAGAAATAACATGCATCTATGGATGCCTAGTGACAGGAGAAGAACCGGCAAGACCTGAAGCAGACCAGAATGAGGAGGTCAACAAGGATTGAAGGTCATGGTTCATGCACCATAATTCTCTTTTGGATATATCTGACATATTTAGTTTTTCCAGTTTTCATTAATGTGTTAGAAAAGCTAGCTATTTCAGACTTCTCTAGACTATTAATGGGCTAGTTTTCCTGTCAAGTGCAGCCCCTTGTTTTTCTATTTTGGAGACAAATGTGAGCAGGAATAGGCTAAATTTCTCAGCTCTGACCATGGAATGTATTATATTTTGATAATTAATAGAATTTAGACCACCTTACCAAAAAAAAAAAAGTATATAGAGTTTGAGATATAAATATAAATGAGAGGTTTTTTCAATTTATATAAAATTTGAGATACGTAAAAAAAATTGTGAATTAATGAAAAATAGTCATAAAATATTATTTAAAAAATAATTAAAATTTGAAAACTATTAATAATATATAATATTATTAAAAAATATTTTTTCCCATGGGGTCTTGGATAGACGGTGTTCAGGTGCCCTATTAAGACACTCCTTGATGTGAAGTCTCCGGTTCAATTCCCTGCCCCAATCAGGGTAATATATTGGACATGATGATGTAGTCGTGACAAGGTTACCAAAAAAAACTTTTATATTAATTTAAAAATATATAAAACTAATATTAATAAATAAAATAAAAGGTTTGAAAATTGAATTCACCTTGGGTGTTTAAAAGGAATAATTGTTATTTTTTAATTTAGTTTTTATTTTTGTAGATGACATGTTGATCTTGTTGGTACTATGGAATTTCTTCTCATGTTATTAATGTATTGATATTATGTTAATATCCTTTTGAAGTACAAATATTTGCTCAATTTAATCGTTTTAAAGGAAAATTACACTTAAAAAAAAAGGATTCCTCTCAATACTTGATAGGCTCAAATTTAGATGGATCTATGTTGGTGTATTAATTCAATGAGTGAGTTTTTACGAACAAGAAGAAATTTTTTTTCCAAAAGGAAGGTGCATCATTCTATCTCTAGGTAGCAAAGGAAGTGTCACCACTATCATGAATTTACCACACATAAAAAAAAATAAAAATTAATTACTAAACTTAAGGATAATATCACTTTTATTATTTTCATAAGGTACTTATATCATGGTCAATGATAAAAATTACGAATTGGTACCTATACATATCCTTACCACATTATTTGAGCGCTTATGCTACCACAATTTTACATTATTTTTATCATTGGATTGCTATGTTTAATATCATTATAGTACTTGCAATTTTTCCATGGGTACAAACATTATAATCGGATCTGAACCTCTATGATTTTAAGTTCTAAATATGAAATATATACAATTTAATAGAATGACCCCTCCGACATTGCTTAGCAATTATCCTCCACTATGAATATTGGAAACTGTGTCGATCGTCGATCTGGTAAAACCTAGACCCGACAGTGCAGGCTGAAGCAGGTGGGATTAGGGTAACTACCCGACCCCATCGATGGGCTCTGAGCTCATTTGTTCGATGTTTCGTTATGGCTCTTCTCTATAAATTGATCTTCGCTCTTCCAAGATCTTTCCCCGACAAGAAAGGTAACCAACCTCGTCATTGGTTTCTGAAATTGATTAAGGTCTTGTTAAGTTCCGGTAAATGCCTTTCGTTCCAGTGTTTTGGCTTGAAATTGCAGTATTGTTTATATTTAAACCCATAGTTTGTATGATGACCCTGCTGCTGCTTCTCAATCTCTCTATTGGAACAAGTGAGTAACGTTCCTCAGTGTTTTCACTGTTCGTATTCCTTATGCACTGGTTATAGAGAGTTTTACTCAAGTTTTCGCATATGCAAGGTCTTTCATTCCCTTCGCTCTTAGTTAAAATTTAGTTCAATTTGTTAACTCCGCTGTGGCCAAGGGTTTATGGCTCTGTTAACCTTTCATTTTCTTTTGCTTCGACCGTTACAGGGTGTAAATTTTTAGATTTTTAACCCCACTGTGGCCGAGGGTTTGTGTCTCTGTCAGTATTTTTTTCTTTTTCTTCAATAGTGGCAAGGAGAAACCCTCCCGGTGCATTGAGAGTGACGACTCCAGGTATGGTTGGCTTTCGATTTAGTCCTCTGTAATAGCAGTAATATCTTGTAAACATTTCCCTTGTTATTGACAATAGCTCACAATTTTTGTTTTGTTTTTTATTGAGATACAAGCTGCTGCTGGTTTTGGGAGTCACACTAAAATGGGGCATCCTCCAGAGATCCTGCATGGCACTTCTATGAATGGGCAGGTAAGTCAAAACTACTTCAGATAGTTATAATTTAAGTGAGTTTTATTTTGGAGTTTTTACTTAGGGTAGAACCCTCTTGCATGTACAGACTCCAGTCTCCAGCCTTGAATGTGCTCATTCACAAGTAAAGAGCTAGACATAGACCCAACATTCCAAAATTTAAGTGTTAATTTATAGCGCCTCTTTACAACTGCTTAATTCGATTTTGAAGGAGACTGTGTATTAATTTTTTTGTGGCACTATTTAAAGATTTATCTTTTAAGTTCAAACTTCAAGACACTATTTGCGTACCCCAAATACTTAGCTTGGACATATGTATATAAGTGTACCTGCACCTCTAATGCCTATTTGAAGTTTATTTAGCTAGCCCCATGCATGGCTCTGTCTATTAAGGAAGAAGTATTCATTTTATTATATACCTTATGCATTTGTTTAAGGTATAATTTTGTAATGGCCTCAGAGTCTAGAAGTCGACATTTGAGCTTCTGGGTTAATGTATTTTTCATAATTTAATGGTTATCCTTCGTATTTTGGTTATACCCTTCTTGTGTATTATGGTGTTTCTTTATACTTGTCGATTCAGTGGAAAGAGGACCCTGATCCTTGCCTTGTTTTCCCATGGGGCTCAGACACTATTTGCGTACCCCGAATACTTAGCTTGGACATATGTATATAAGTGTCCCTGCACCTGTAATGCCTATTTGAAGTTTATTTAGCCAGCCCCGTGCATGGCTCTGTCTCTTAAGGAAGAAGTATTCATTTTATTATATACCTTATGCATTTTTTTAAGGTATAATTTTGTAATGGCCTCAGAGTCTAGAAGTCGACATTTGAGCTTCTGGGTTAATGTATTTTTCATAATTTAATGGTTATCCTTGGTATTTTGGTTATACCCTTCTTGTGTATTATGGTGTTTCTTTATACTTGTGGATTCAGTGGCAAGAGGACCCTGATCCTTGCCTTGTTTTCCCATGGGGCTCTGCTTCTAAACCTCTGTGTCAATTTTACATGATATTCAAATTAATGAAAATGAACAGTAGTTATACCAAACTACTGTCTGTGTGGAATTTTTGTCTCATATTTTCTTTTAATACAATCATGTGTAATTTATTATATACGTATATTCAATGCAAATTTTCAGTAATAGATGGACATTTTACAATGCATGTTTGATTTACTTTGCTAGCCTTGGCAGTGGTTTATCGGTTTGGTCTCTTTCCACTGCATATATCTTATATACTTTCTAACTTCATAGGATTTAGAATTATTTTTGTTTATAGGTTTTCAAACAATATGAATCTCTATATTGAATTTTCTACCTAACCTATCATAGTGTTTTCCTTGATACTTTAATTAACACATAATTAGTCCATCTTTTGAAAATAAACATGTAGCATCATTATTTCTAGTTAAAATAAATAATCAATAGAAAATTTCCAGTAATTTGAATTTAAATACCATTTAATTATCACTTCCTATAACTTAACCAGTAAAATCATTTACTTATCTGTGTATTCTCTTTTAAACTGATGATGCCACCCAACCATGAGAGAGGAAAACACGTCCTTTGCTCCCCCCGAGCTCCACACCAAAGTTTAGGTAGCAGTTATTTGTCAGAATTTAGACCTCATGACCTCTTTCCAGTCTACACTCCCTTCGAGTTACAGAGCTCCACTGGTTTTTAACCAGCTCTAGAAAACTCTTTTATGTACAACATTTTGTTATAAATTCTCTTCTTTTTTCTTGAACATAACCCCTTCCCCTTCTCAGGATTTCCTTTTTATCCTCTTGGGGAAGGTATCTGTCAGAAAAAACCACCTCTTCCCTTTTACTCTGGAATCTTGGAATTATTTTACCAATCAGATAATTAATTACTCAATGCAATTTTTATTCATGAAATATAATTCAAATTTTTCTTATTAACGAATAACCATATTCGTTAATTTATTTTCACTAACAAATTCAAATGTATTTATAAAAGTCTTTTAGACATAACATTGAATTAAATCAGGGTGTTACATCTTCCCCCACTAGAGGCAAACACAGTCCTCGGTGTTTACTTCATTCTAGAAAACATTTCAGGATATGCTTCATGTGTGGAGTTTTCATCTTCCCAAGTAGCCTCTTCTAGACTAAAATGCCTCCATTGCATTTTAACTTGGGGGATGACTCGCCTCCAGAGCGTTATTTCTCTCTTGTCGAGAATACGTTGAGGTTCTACCAGAAATTCGCCATCCGGTTCTACCTACAAGCAACATAATTTATAATTAATTTAACTATGAATCCATATTTTCCTAGGAGTCATAATGCAAAAATAACTTACATGTACACTTTGGCAATTTATAACATGCTTGGGGTCATGTATGTATCGTTTTAATAATGACACATGAAACACATTGTGTACCAATATGTGGCTAGGCAGTGCCGGCCGATAAGCCATTGGCCCTATCCGTTCCAAACTCTGGAAAGGTCCACAGTACCTAGGAGAAAATTTGGCATATGTATTCCACCTTAAGGTGCTCTTATTGGGTTTAATCCTTACATAAACGTGGTCACCCACCTCAAATTATCAAAAATTTATTTTTGAATCAGCATATACCTTTTTCTTGTCTTGAGCCACCTTTAAATTTTGTCTGATTTTTCTTACCTCACGCTCCATTTCCTCCAGCATGTATGTTCCAAGCATCAGTTTGGTTTCCAGACTGCTCCAGTTTATGGGGGTCCGACATTGTCTTCTGTACAATTATTCAAAAGGACTCATCTTGAGGGATTCTTGGTATCCATTGTTGTAGGCGAATTCGGCCTGATGCAAATATTCTTCCCACTTTGTAGGTTGCTACATCACATACATGCGTAGCATGTATTCTAATATTTGATTCACCCTTTCAATATAGGCTGTACTAAACTGGATATGTGTTCCCAAACCATTGAATAGTGCCTTCCAGAAGGCTGACGTTAACTTTACATCTTGATCTGAGATGACAACTCTCAGTATGCTATGCAGTCTAAATATTTCCCTCATGAAAATGTTCACAATCTGTACGGTCTTGTACGTTGACTGGACAGGTATGAAATGAGATACCTTGCTGAGCCTATCCACCACTACCATAATTGAATCATTGTGTCTCCTACTTCTCGGTATATCTGTGATGAAATCAAGTGATATGACTTCCCATTTCCATTCTGGTATAGGAATAGGCTAAAGAAATCTTGCTGGATCTTGGTGCTCCACCTTGACTTGCTGACACTCCAAACATTTGGTCAGGTATTCAACAATGTTTTTACGCATTCCAGGCCAAAAATAATCATTTTTAATTGTTGTTAGAATTTTCTGATACCCAAGATGTCGAGCATAGGAACTCTGATGATATTCGTCCAAAATAAGCTCCTTCAAGCTCATCTGATTTGGTATAAATATCTTCCCTTAAAATATCAAAATTTGTTTATCATTAATTCCATAATCTGATTTCTTTTCTTGTTTTTATGCCTCTCTTGCTGCTTGTTATAGGAATTGATACTTAGGGTCTCTCTTTGTTGCCTCTACAATTTGCTCCTGGAAGTTAAATTCTGCTTGATTAAAGTAAAGTTCATAGATGTAGTGTATTTTCCTACTTAAAGCATCAACTACATGATTCTCCTTACCTTTTACATGTTGAATATCAAAATAAAATTCGCTTAGGAATGCATTCCATATTGCTTGGCGAGCACTCAAATCAAATTGTTTAAAGTAGCTAGTTAGGCTACTATGGTCGGTTCTTAACACAAACCTTTTCCACAATAAGTAATGTCTCCAAATTCGAAGGGCATGTACTACTGCAGTTAACTCTAAATCATAAGCAAAATATCGCTACTCATGATCCTTTAGCTTCCTGGATTCATATGATATGACCTTGCCATCTTGTGTCAATACCACTCCCACCCCTTCCTTACAGGCATCAATGCAGACTTCAAATTCTTTGCTTGGGTCTGCTACTTTCAGTACAAGGGAAGTAGTTAATATCTCTTTTAATCATTCAAAATTGGCTTGAAACTCATTAGTCCACTTAAAGACTCACCCCTTCTGTTGCAAGGAAGTAATAGGAAAGGCTTTCTTAGAGAAGCCTTCGATGAATCACCGGTAGTAACCAGCTAGGCCCATGAAAGTGCGTATATATGCTACATTTATGGGAAATGTCCATTCCATAATCGTCTTTATCTTTTTTGGGTCTACGGAGATCCCTTCAACATATATTACATGACCCAAATATTGGATATGTTATTTTTAGAAATCACATTTGCTAAATTTTGCATAGGGTTGATGTTCCCGTAATATTTTCAATACCAAGTGTAATGTTCTTTGTGTTCTTCAATATTTTTAGAATAGATCAGTATATCATCAATAAATATTAAAAAAAAATTATCCAAAAATGGGTAAAATATACCATGCATCAGACTCATGAAATTTGCTGGTGCATTAGTTAATCCAAACGATAACACCACAAATTCATAATGTCTGTACCTAGTGCGAAAAGATGTTTTGGATATGTCCTCATCCTTAATCCATATCTGGTGATACCCAGATCTTAGGTCAATATTTAAAAATACCATTGCTCCATTTACCTGATAAAAAAAACCATCTATACATGGAAATGGGTATTTGTTTTTAGAGTCAGCTTATTAAGCTGTCGGTAATCCATGTACATCCACATTGTACCGTAATTATTTTTAATGAACAACACTGGTGCTCCCCAAGGGGACACACTTGGCCGAATACACCCTTTTTCCAATAGTTCTTGCAACTGCATTTTTAATTATTTCAATTCAGGCACACTCATTCTATATGGTGCTCGTGACACCGACGCTGCTCCGGGTAGTAATTCTATAGTAAAGTTGATATCTCGTTTTGGAGGTAATCATGGAATATTTTAAGGAAACACATTCATAAAATACTGAAAAACTGTAATATTTTCCAACATAAGGGTCTTGTCCTTCCAGTTAGTAACCCCACTTGAATAGCGTAAATTTGACACCATTTTCTGATGCATTTACCCAACTGAGATGTAGTGATGGGTGCAACTAAAGTGATTTATTAATTCCTTGTAATTCTTCGTGAGTACCATCTTCTGCCTTAAAATGGATAATTTTCTCCTTGTAATCTACCAGTGACCAGTGTCTTTCTAACCAATCCATTCCCAAAAAAATATCATAGAAGCCTAAAGGTAGAATATTCAATTCAACATTTATATGTTGTCTTCCTATTTCCAAGATACAATTCGAGTTTTTTGCATTAACTCTTCTCTTTTCTCCAGTAGCCAATTGTCTCAACCAGGGACATTTAAATTTCTGGCTTTGCAGTTTACAATTTTCAACTACACAAGGATTTATATAACTTAAACTAGCGCCAGGATCAACCAAAATGGAAACAATTTGGGAATATAACTTACCTTCTAGTTCCATCATAGTTGGCTGGAAATCCGCTTGTCGATCTTCTAGTGCAACGTTGATCCTTGGTATGTTTTATGCTACATCCCCTACTATAGATTCCTCTTGCAGATTGGATGTAACTTCATTTCTTCCACGATGAAGGAAATTCTTAAATTAATGTGCCTCACCGCACCACGAACATTGTAGCGGTGGTTTTTGGGTTGGTCCATAATCTGGCTTGCTGGATGCTTCAATAGGTCTTTCATCAACTGACCATTTGGCTTTTTCTTTTTTTTTCCAAATTGTCTATTTGTTGGGTTCCTTGCAACATTTTTATAATTTCCTGGTCTGCTACTTTTAAAATTTGAGGTACCCTTCTGCCCTTTCTTTTGGTGGTCAACTTCTGCCAAGTTCACCTTTCACCTTGGACTACTGATAACACATTCGTGCTTTTCGAATCACCTCATCCATAGTCTTTGGATTCATGAATTCGAACCTCTCCTTCATGTGAGCAGGCTGGCTACTCAAGAATCGTTGTGCTTTTTCTTTTTCATCTCTCAAATACGGTATGTATCTTAATAGAGAGGTAAATTTAGTGATGAACTCATCCATAGATAGTTGACTCAGCCTTAAGTCATGAAAATATTGGGATTTTTCATCATAAAATCACTCTTTTAGGTACTTATCCTTAAAATAGTGTTGGAACTCATCCCAAGTCACATTCTAGTCTTCAACTTGCCGCACATTTTTCACCTCCTCCCACTATAACGTGGATTTTCCCACAATTGATAAATGGCCAAGCGAGATTTGAGCTTGCTTTTATATTCATAAACTTGAAAATATTTGTTCATATTAATTATCCATGCTTCTGCTACTTCCTCCACCTCTCCATCGAAAGTAGGAGGTTTAATTTTCTAAAATTCACCTTGTAACTCCACTTTCTGTTTCTTCATCTCCTATTGTTCCAAAGAATTTCTAGACTCTATTTCATTGTAAGTTCTGTTTTTGTTACTTCGCCGAGTGCAACTTCCTTCTATATTGTCATTAACTTGCTACTATTACTCTCCTTCTTCATGGGTATCCCTTTCTGGACTAGGTTGTGCTATAGGATGATTCTGCTTATCCGAGAGACTTTTGAGTATCCTCTCTTGTTCCCTCATCAACCTTTCCCTATCACTTCATACTCGAATCATTTCTATCTGGAGCTGTTGCACTGTATATAAAAATCAGGTTGTCTAGTGCTGTTGTTCCTCCAGTAATATACTGGTTTGCTAGTGCTGATCCATGCTCAATTGTACCCACATTTATAGGTTAATTTCTAGTTTAGGATGGGAGTGGGTTTCCCCTGTAGTTCTCGGTGTCTGATGACTAGATCCTCTCCTCATTGGAACTTTTCAGTAATTCATGTCACTTTGCAGGGAATTAACAAAATGAAAAACACCCAAAGTTATTCAGTTGGACCAATCGGGCCTAGAGTGTAAACTATGCTATAATGCCACTTGTCACGACTATCATGAATTTACCACAAATATAAAAAAATTAATTACTAAACTTAAGGATAATAACACTTTTATTATTTCCCTAAGGTACTTATTTGAACACTTATGCTACTGCATTTTTACATTATTTTTATCATTGGACCGCAAGCGGTGATAGTTGATTGCGATCTTTTGAATCAGGGTTTTGGATAATTAGCATTATTGGGTTAATCTCATGGATATTTTTTAGTTGATTTTAATGATAGGATTATGGTTGAAGATATGGATCATTGTACTCTCTTTTGTTGAATCATTCAATGAAAATCTGATAAGAAGAAGAATTTGAAAGGTATTTCCCCATAGTGGGTTTTTCCCTAGTCTCTGACCAATCCTAGTTTCTCTATGTGTGAATGTTTTTCTTATATTGTTCCTTTATGTTTCATTGCATTGATGATGCTATTGTTCCTTCTATATAGTTGCATATGTTACTGAATAACGATGTAAATTTGAAAAAATTTATGATGTTATGGGGCTAATTTAATATGGAAATAATGAAATGCAATTATCAAAGAAAAGAAAAATATAACACTAAGAAAATTTAACATATCTTACTTTTAAATACCAGTTATCTTCTAAGATATGTTCTAGCACACTCTCTCTCAAGTCGACCTTGATGGGTATAAGGGAAAATATCTTTAGTCTTCTACTCAAAGCATTTTCCACTACATTTTCCTTCCCTTTAATGTATGAAATATCCCTAAAGACATAGTGGAAGCATGCCTAGTGTGATCCTTTCGCAACATGCTCTAGCCCCCCACCCAAATTAATGGATCAAAACGAAATGAAAGGTTATCCTAATCTTCACCACAAAATGTGGTTCATATGCCTATAATGTCATTCCCTTCGGAATGAAGAATTAATCGACAATGTTTTCCTGATCTCCTGCAAGTCGTGCTATGTGCCAATTTACCTTCACAAAATATTTGTGCAATGCATATGCAAAAACATGATTAGTTGAATCCACTCAAATGTGGTAGTTACCTAAGGAAAACTCCTAGGCCATATTATATCTAAGGATGGAATCTACCCGGATCCTTATAAAGTGAAAGTTGTGACTGAAAATATATGGGTATATACATTATATATTATTTAGCGTGTGAATCTCGACCCCTTAGTTTCAATACTTATTTAATACATAATAACTAGAACCGAGAGAGTCGATTTTCCGCCAATACCCACCCTAACTCGCGATAGTTATATCCATCCAGTAATATTTCTTAAGAATTCACTCCGTTATCTTTACCTAGAATTCAAGTCCCTTTGGGTAATCAAGTATTGAAAACTTTGGTGGTAGCTTTTGAGCACAAACTTCTCCCTATAAGGCAATGTCTCCATATATTTAAAGTTAGTACTATAACGGCCAACTCTAAAACATGCATGGCATAGATTTCTTCACGAGGATTTAAATTCCTTGAGGAATTCACTATTAATCCTTTGTCTTCCATTAGTACTGCACCTAATCCTTGCTTGGATGCATCTTTACATACAACAAAGTCTTTTTCCATGTCAGGTACTTGAAAGATTGGTGCATTGGTTAAAAATATTTTGATCTTAGCGAATCCAATGTCAGATTCCTTGGTCCACTCATACCTAACTCCTTTGCGCTGGAGGGTTGTGACAGTCTTTGCAATTTTTTATAACCCTTCTACAAAAAATTGATATTATCGTGCTAAACCCATAAAACTAAACACTTCATGCGCATTTTCAGGTATCAACCAATCCATAATTTCTTTTACCTTCTCAAGATCTACTGAGATCCCTTCACCAGATATAATATGACCTAGGTAATGGATATCATTCTGAAATAAGGAACACCTATATAACTTTCCATAGAACATGTTATCCCTGAGGCAAGATAATAATATCCACAGATTTTCTTCATGCCCCTCCTCATTTTTGGAGTAGATGATAATATCATCTAGGAAGACTTGTACAAAGCAGTTGAGATACTTACATATTCATAAGATTCATGAATATTATGGGTGCATTGGTAAACCCAAATGGCACCACTTTGAACTCATAATTCCCAAATCATGTTCAGAATGATGTCTTAGGAATATCGCTATATTTAATTCTTAATTGATGATAACTAGATCATACGTCAATTTTTGAAAACACATAAGCCCCTTTCATTTGGTCGAAGAGATCATCAATTCAAGGCATTGGATACCTATTCTTTACTATATCTCAATTTAAGTTTCGATAGTCTATATAGAGCCGCAACAGTACCATCCTTCTCAACAGAAATTACAAGTGCACCCCAAGGTGAAATAATGGGTCGGATGTGTCTTATGTCCAACAATTCCTTCAACTATATTTGTAGCTCTTGAATTTTTAGAGTTTTCATTCTATAAGGTGTCTTAGAGATTGGTTTTGTACTAGTTTTTAATTCTATTTTGAGATCAAGCTTCCTTTCAGGAGGTAATCCTAGATTTTTTTTGGAAAAAAATCTAGAAATTTGGGTAACACAGAGTATTACTCTAGGGATAACCCTTTTTCCTTGCTTAATTCCTTTACTGAATATACTTGACAACCTTTTATTAGTAAACACTTCATTTTAATTGCTCATATATCTTAGGTGAAGTAACCTTTTTCGGTTACTTCAGGTCTCGTAACACCAGGTGAATATATATCAGGTGATGTTACTTTAGGTTTTGTAACTGTAAGTCTCATAGCACTCAATGATTTAGGTGTAATTTGTCTCACCCTGTATATACATATTATTTTTCATTGCTCTGATGTGTGACTCTCATATAGTCTAGATAAAAGAAACATATACTACCCTAATGTATTCATTTACCTTTTTAAATGTTATCAAGGTTCATTAATCATCACATCATAAAAATATTTCAATCATATAAGTAAAGTTTCAATAAATTTTCCTAGTAGGGAGAGTTTCATTTTAATTCATTAACACCCATGAATTATATACCACAACCCATATTCTTCAACTTATAATATTAACATCAGAACCGAATTCATAAGTTATTTGTAATTTTGTACATTTGTAGTTAATAATGGATACTCCAATACAATTACATTCAACTATGTACACATTCTTAATATTGATTCTTAGATCAAGTATTATTTGCAGGTAACTTATACCTCTATTTTCATTACAAGTGTTTTCCTCTGACATTGGTATTCTACATGCATGCATACCAAAATCATTGATAGGTAACATTATCCTATAAAGGAGCGGAAACCCTACATGTAGAATCCTAAGCATGTATGTTGAGTACCATTTTGTATCATCTCTTTTAGCCATTTATATTTCCCATGCATGCATATATTATTTGTTCACAGAAAAAAATAACATATGAAATTAACAATTAGAGTATACATGTGGTCTATAATAAATAATGTTGAGTATGGATACACATTATTTCTTTCACTCTGTCAGTACATATCATTAAACCATTCAAAATCAATCTGAACATATGCACATCATTTCATCTCATAAAATCATAATAACGAGCAATAAAAATTAGTATAAACTTACTCTACCCATAATAAATGCTTGGGGAGTATTCAGGAACCGAGCATGTTCCACCCAATAATGAATAGTCACCAAGAGTTCCCCCCGATCTAAGACCCTCTTTCCCTCAAGAATAAACCCCCCGTCTTTGATTCATAGGTGGTTCTTTAATAACTTTATTCCCAACATATTTTTAGCTGCATCTTGCTTTAAGGTATGCCAACCTTTTTCCTAGGCCTTTTTGTTTTAGTTACATTTTTGAAAAATATTATTTTAGTTTTCTTTAAAGCACATTTTTATAATCTCGGTTCTGAAAGAATTTAGTTTTTTTTAGGACTAGGTTTGTTGGATCCATTCTATAATCTCTACTCCATTATTTTTAATCCTTCTCAATGATTCCCCATCGTCCACCTTCAGATCTTCACATAGGTTGAGACAATGTAACCCAATCCCCCCCTTCCCTTTTATCATTGTTGTTGAAGGGCTAGGTCACCTAATTAGCATGACAACATGGTAAGTGTGTTGAAGGGCCTCCACCTTCCAAGAACATATTTAACCATGACCCATCAACAATTTTTCGACCATAATTTATTGTCTGGGGAACCCACTATCTGGGAAGCAACAATGCTATATGGGATCCTAGCAAAATTTTAGAAGGTATCAGATATGCTTACAAATAAGGAAAAGTCTCATATTTATTTATTTAACACCCCTAAACCTATGTAGAATATTCTAGCTGGCATCTTGGGGTTTTTGTTCGATACTCTTCCTTCGAAATGCCTAGGAGTCCCCTTGGTAGCCAATCCCCTATGTATAGCTTGCTGGAGGGATATTTATAACAAGCTCAAGAAAAAATTATCCAACTGGACTTTTCGGGTGCTTAATTTGGCTGGGTGGGGTACCCTACTCAAAGAAATCATTCAAGCCATTCCAATGTATCACCTTTTAGTCCTCCCAAACCCAAAATGAATATACACATATTTTATTGCAATATTCTGCAAGTTTCTATGGAAAGGAGCCAAACTGGAGAGGAAGTGGTATCTCATAGCATGGGACAAGATTTTCCTCCCAAAGGCTTTAGGGGGCCTGAGCTTATGTGCCCCAAAGTAATTAATCATGGGAGCCAAGATTTGGTGGCGATGGATTCAAGGGGGTGTAGCACAATGGAATTGTATATGGGCACAAAAAAATGGTCATGGTAGATCGCATGTGTGCCTCCTCTGGGATCCCCCTCCACTTGTAGGGTCAGTCTTATGGAATTTGGTGAGTTTCAATAACCACCTCATCCATGACCATTTCTTTTGGAAAATCAAGAATGTATCCTCTTCCCTCTTCTGGGAAGAGTATTAGTAGAAACTGCCCCATTTGGATCTAAATAATAACTTACATAACATAAAAATTACTTTGGACCAACAGAACATCAAATTTGTGGCAGAATTATCGAAAGAGGACCCTAGTCAAACATAATGGAGGGTTTCGAAAATAGAATGAGACTGACATCTAAAGGGGCCCCAAGAAGGTTGTTCCACCTCGAATCATCTATTCCAAGAGTGCCA
Source organism: Pinus albicaulis (assembly GCA_034641835.2). Taxonomy (NCBI): domain Eukaryota; kingdom Viridiplantae; phylum Streptophyta; class Pinopsida; order Pinales; family Pinaceae; genus Pinus; species Pinus albicaulis. The sequence goes on along the minus strand of CM076579.1, from coordinate 908,881,906 downwards.
CATCCCTATTTCCCACAACCTAGATAAAATTGTATAGGGATATATAAGTCAGTAGGTTCTTTTTCAATCAAGGAAGCCTACCTACTCAAGCTTAATGTTAGCGACCAGCCACAAGAAAGCTTATGGGACAAATTTTGGAGATGGAATATGTGGCCGAAGGTATCCCACTTTCTCTGGTTAGTTGGACACAAATGAATTATTACATGGGATCAACTGATCAAAAAAGGATATAGTGGGTTATCTCAAATCCAGATGTGCAGGTAGAAGGAAGAAACAATTAACTAGTTATTGAGCGAATGCAAGATAGCGGAAGAAGTATGGGGAGAGGTTGTGACCCTCTTTAGACCGATCGATCGGGTTCAAGCTGATATGATCTCAAGCATTGATAACTAGAGATAGTTCCAATTCAAAATACAATTGTTAATAGAGCATGGATCCTTGTCCTAGGATTCCTCCTATGGAACATCAAGGAAGAACGAAATAGGGTGATCTTTAATAATCAAATTCCTTCAAGTATTTCTATTTGGAAGACGATCAAATCGAATCTTCGGGAAACTATTTTGGTATAAAAGTGGGTGGATGAGGACTGAAAATGTGATCATACTGAATCCGTGATCATATCTGCCCTAAATTTAACGTCGGAGATGATGTCCCTTCGTACCCCTTCCCCTTGTGACACCATTGAACGCTCTCCAACGACCTTCATGAGAGTTTGGAGAGTTCATGAAAGTTTTTTGGGAGTCATCAAATATTATTCCAGACCCCCCATGGATATTTTTGTAGGATATTATGGAGCCACTGCTAACAATGTAGCAGAGCTCATCTATCTTGAGAAAGGCCTAGTCCTCGCTCAAAGGTTGGGCTCTTCAAAGGTTTTGATTTCTGAGGATTCACAAATTATTATTCAATTGGGTACATAAACTAGTAGATGGTTTTCCTCCATCAAATATTGTGTGCAACTAGATATTGGAGTCCCAAGCTGAGAGGATAAAGGGTTTACTAGACAATTTCTCATATGTCATAACAACTCACTCCTTAAGATCGAGTAACAAGGTTGCGAGCTGGTTAGCAAACTGGGGTACCTAGGAAAGACATCAGGACATAACCATGGGATGGCATACAACTTTGAGCTCCACTGACCTAGTTCCAGGTGAGTTGGATGCTATCTGAAGGCTAATAGATGAGACATCAATTCACCCAATGGGGGTGCAAAAATTGTAGGACAGATGGCCTCGAGGCTTTCCCCACTTTGCACGTGATGACCATGTATCAATTAATGAATGTTACTATGACATGGGATGACCGTCCTCAAATCCTTCTAGACATGGTGGTTCGAGTTATGATGTTCCTTGGGCTCTTATTTAAGGTTATTGTGAAGAGGGAGATGAGTGGAAGTTGTATGGTTGTGAACTTGAATGAGGATGACCATGCAAGCTCACCTGGGAAGTTGAATAAATAGTGTTGAGTAGTGGCAAACCATGATGCAATTTTTTGTGCTTTGGCAGCCTCCCAGGCATTCATCTGAGACCTTGGAGCGCATTTCTCAAGTGTAACAAATTTTCCTCTTGGAATCGAGTTGGAAGGTAGGATTTCCGGCTCCAGTCAATAGATTATAACCTTTGGCGGCCTGCTACGCTATAGCTCTCAGGAATTAATTTTTTTGGGTTTTGTTCACTCTTGAAATTATCTTGCTAAAGGTAGTAGGTTTCTATTGGAAATTGCATGTTATTTTGGCCTCAAATTTCTTATTTCATTGTGGGTATTCAGTCTGTAGTTTAGGGCTTCATACAAAGGCTTTCCGTGGCCTAGGCTCCTAAGCATCTATGGGGTTCTGCTTCTATTTGATGTCTGGGAGATTGAGGTGTCCCTTGTTCTGCTTTCCATTGATCTAGGAAAATGGTGGGTCTAGTTGGGGTGTAAATTTCTCTTATATGTGCTCTTAGGTTCGTAATTTCATTGTATTTGTCCCTGTCTAGGCTGGGTGGATATACAAGTTTCCTTTTAAGTGCAACTGGAGTGAGTGGTTGATTGTTCTGGGGGTAGCTAAGTCTACGAGCACCCATGTTTTTTGTGGGTTTCGCAGTGCTATTGTGGTATTACATTCGTCATGTGTCTTGGTCTGGGAGTTTGCTATTTGTGGTCATGGTCGAGGTGTATTTGGGGTTTCTGGGGTCTCCATTGTGATTTAGGTTTGAGATTGTGGTAGGACCTCAACCATGCGTCACTAGCAGGGTCGACCCCGTAGAGGCGGTGGTTAGAAGATACAATCAGGGCAACATGAAGAAAATAACTCGTCATTGATAGGTGTAGAGAGTTGAAGTCATGTGACAGAGGTTGCTTGGGATTAGGGCCAGTCCCCGTGACACATGATTATGCCTGTCATGTTGGACTCCATTGCGGAGCAACTGTGAGGAATGCAGGCCAACCTAGACATCCTCTAGGAACAAAGATATGAGGATCAGAAAAAAAAAAATTTGTGGCCTACATGAATGATATTCAATTCAGTCAAAATGAGATCTTGAAGAAACTGGTCAACATCTAACTATTCTCTAACTATAAGATGAATCGTATTCATGGATTTATTATTTTATTACATTTCTTGAATTGAATTCATTAATCTTATCATATTATAAATCCAACTTATAAATTGTTTAACCCAATTTTTGGAATTTGACCAATTCAATTCAATTTAATTCTTTTAATAACATTCATTTCCAATCTTCATAATTCTCTTTTTATAAATCTAACAATCTATGGGTATCTCCTATTAAATAAATACTTTAAAATTTAATTTTTATATTAAAATTAAAATTAATCATCTCTTTGACTTACTTAATTTATTATTGTTCACAATATTGTCCATCTCTAATGGTTAGTTTTATATTTTTTAATTAACTTAATTTTAATTTTAATTTTAATTTTAATTTTAAATTTAAATAATTCTATCATCTCTTTGACATAAGTTCCTTAGTTTTCCTTCTAGCTAATGGCTAGATTTCTCCCCTTATCTATATATTCTGGTCTAGGGCTCTTCCTATCAACTATTAAGCTTCTTTCTCCCAAAGATGGGTGAAGTGTTCATCTGAAACATCGGGCCCTTTGATCAAAATACATAGGTTACCAGAAATTCTCAACAACATGACCAACATTTGTCCGAGCTTATGTTGGGCGAAAGAGTGCCTACACGAGTTGGAAGCCAAAGTTGAACACATAGACTTCCATACACATGAGCGACTAGGTTGGATAGACTGTGATTGTGATAGATAAAAAAAATGTGAATTAATAAAAAAATTAAAACATTTTCTCACTCAGCTCTATATATATTGGAATTTGAAATGTATTATCTCTTAGAATAAAAAGTTGAAATTTCTTGATGATTGAAGTTTTATAGATCTAAATACTTGAATAATTAATTTTAAATCATTTCAATTCTTTGATGCTTGAAATATTTTATATCATCAATACGAATTGATCAAATGTAATAACTATTAATTTATTTTTGAGAGCCATGGTATCTACAAATGTAATCCAACATTACTCACACAATTATTACCACTATTAACCACTCATTGCATTCACTAATCTCCACACAATTAACACTATTAACCACTCATTGCATTCACTAATCTCCACACAATTAACAGTCCAAGGAATTTGGCAGGGATTTCAATTTCTCTGAATGGGGCACTTGTAACTCCTCCAATATCTCTGAGTAACAGACTGAAGGTGGCAGACATATATGCAAAACTTCCAAATTGCCCAGGTGTTCAATAAAGCATTGCAATTCTTTAAACTTTGTGGATTGAATAATAAAATTTTTAAGGGAAATTGATGTGTGATTTGGGGAGCTAACTCTTTCACATTGCTACAACATTGTAGATTTAAATATTCCCATGTAATAAATATTTCTTAGTGTTCCACTGGAGATGGTTAAACTAGAGCACTGTGCTAAAGAAAGATGTTTGCGTCGGCTTAAATCCTAGAAGGAAGTTGGAAGCATCGACAATCTGGAATCATATTTCAACTCAATGTGTTGGAGGTTTGTTAGATTTCCGAAGGAATCGGGCGACAACTTGATAGCTGTGGCACAATTTAGAGATATATGTTCAAGTCGCTTGAATCCCGAAAAGAGTTTAGAAGTATCTGCAAACTAATGGAAGCACCACCTCCCAAATAGATGTGTTGGAGGGGAGGTTTGTTAGCTTTCCAAATGAATCAGGCAGTGAAAACATAAATTTGGTACCAATTAAATATATATATGTTCCACTCTTCTAAATATCCAAAAGAATTTAAAAGAATCTGAAAATTGGAAGCACCTCTCAAATAGATGTGTTGGAAGTTTGTTAGATTTCCGAAAGAATCAGACATTGACATCAATTTTGAAAAGCATTTTAACACTAAATATTTCAATGATCGTAGATGACCAAAGTATTCGTGCAAAAATTTGACCGTACATGTGAACGATGATCCTTTCGAGGTGCTTCAATTGCCCTATATATTTTGGAAACTCGAAAAGAGGAGCATACATATTGTTCAACTCTCCAACTCGAAAAGAGCAGCATAGATATTGTTCAACTCTCTCAACTCAACTGGAGAGGCCCCTGCAATGTTTGATGGTTCAACCTATGTAATGACTCTAGTTTAAAAAATGCATTGAATGAAAAATAATGAAAACACATATTTGCTTAGAAAATGCATTGAATGAAAAATAATGAAAACACATATTTGCTTAGGTTCTGAGATTGATGTGGCCAAAGGATGTTCAATTTGTGCCCCTCCACGAAGCAAGGAGCAGCTACGTCACGGGAGTTATATGACCTTGTGATTGATGGGTATGGAAACACATGAAGGGCATGCAAGGTTCCAGATTGCGAGCCAATTTCAAATCAGGGCATGCAAGGGTTCCAGATTGCGAGCCAATTTCAAATGAGGGCAGGACAACGAATTTAAAATTCACCCACTCGCTACCTTTGCCTTAACTCGACCAGTCTGGAGAGTCACATCGGACTCCCATCGGATTGCTAGACATTCCTGCATGGACCAAAACCTCGACGCCTAAAAATGTCGATGGCTAGAGTAGAAATATTTTCTGACCGACGGAGATTTCCAGAAATTCCACTGCCTAAATAAACTACTCCAATTAATAACCATTATACAATAATATATATATATATATATATATATATATATATATATATATATATTACAAAATAATTTAAATTATCTTGCTAATATTAACTTTATATAATATAATATAATTTTTAGTCAAATATAAAACTAATTCATAGTCAAAGAAAGAAATATCGAATGTGTTATTCTCTGCTTACCACAAGGATCATAAAGTATAAATGGGGTTTTACTAAGACATGAATAGATTCATGTCTATTCATGAGGATTTATAAAGTTATAAGAGGTGGAGGCAAGAGGAAAAAAAATATCCATTTAACACAAAAGTTGGTGAAGCGAGTTATTGAAGTGTATTATTTTTCGTGAAACCTTTATATTATTGTATTAAATAATTTTTGAATAAAACGTCATGGACAATGAATTTCACACCGATTCTAATATTTTGGAAATAATTTTTTTTTTTTACAAAATATGATCCATATCGAGAATCACTTAGAAATCAAAATGTCTTTTACACAAGGTGTGGTCTAATTTGTACTCTAATTGAATATCAAAGTAGCACACAAATCCAATTGTTGAAGTGATGTATTAAAATATTTGAATTGTTATATTTGATTATGTTGAAACTTGAATAAAGTAAACTTCTTGACAATTTGTGTTGAAACTTGAATAAAGTAAACTTCTTAACAATTAGTTTACACAAATAATTGACAAAGAACAAAAATTTACTTTAAGAATCAAAGAATAAACAATTTGTTTTGCAAGTTAAACAACAAACATAACTCTTAGAAGACTCCACAAATCAATATACTTGAAAATTACAGTCTAAAAAACAATAGAATTCACGTATTAAAAAATTAGAAAATAAAATAGTAAAACTTCAACATAATTTTAGCATTCAAATTATTGCATAAAGGAAAGTTCATTTTTCCACAAATAAGAGGTTTCATATAGAAATTTAGTGCATGACTTGGTTGTGACATTGTGACCTTAAAATTTGATTATTATGATTCTCTTTATTGTAAATATATCAAAGATGTGTTTTCAAGGAAGTAATGAAAATTGTGAGAGAAAATTTTGTTTAAAAAGCCACAGTCAAAATTTACTTGCACAAATAAAAAAAACAACGATTACAAGTAGTGTAATAAAAGTATAGAGCAAGGGAAGGAATATCTTGATTAAAAAATAGTCTACCAAAAAAAAGATGAAGAATTTTTACTTAAGGACCATTCTTTACTTAAGGACCTAGATGAATAATTTTTGATGCAAAGACCCTTAAAGAAAGGTTGCTAGAAAAAATTAAAATGTTAAAAAGTGAGAAAGTTGAAAATCCAGATATAAAAAATATTGCCAAATTAGTTTTTTTTTTTTTAAAGAATCACAATCAAAACAATTAAGTAGTTTAAGAATGATAAAAGAGTGATTGGAAAACAAATTCAAATAACTTATCCAAAAGGAAGCATCATGTTTCTCAAGTGTAAAATTACAAGTTGTGGATAAATGGAAAGAATTTAAGATCCAATCAACATCACAATTCAAGAAGATGACAATTTAGTTGAAGTAAATACATTGTATAGTTGGAGCACAAATGAATCCAAATTTAAAATATTCTTAATAATAAGGATCGAACCATTAGTAGAACAAAACCAATGCATAAATAATATATCATACCAAAATTAGATCGAAACACTAGAAGTACAATAAGGAAAATTCATACTACAAAGACACAATATGGACATCCCAATCATGAGAGTCGGTATACTAACCAATGGGTGTATCAACATATATAATCAAGGAAACAATTGACTTATCTTCCAAACAAATATTTGTGTCTATGTCATTAAATCTCAATAACAATTTATTTTGGCTATTCTATAAACACAATGTTATACAAATGATCAAATTATGATGATAAGATTCTTTTGCAGTTTGATATTCCTACTTAGCACTTAGTATAGTTCCATATCATCAACAATGAAAACTTCACTGAGTTTTAGTATTTTGGAGTGTAACCACTGTCTTAGTTGTTGACAAATGGTTAGACTATTGTTAAGAATGGATTAATTATGACTGTTATTTTATTGCAAATAGAATATTATGAACAGAAATTAATTTTGGTATTGGAATAAAAGATTACTTGTGAAATTAGTTTCATGAGTAAAAACTAATGGTAAAAGTAATTCAAGATCTGGAGTTAGTTGAATAGAAAAATAGTTCCACAGTTACCCAAGGAAAAACTCTGGAATAAATAAGGATTCTGGGAGAGAGTTTGGGGTTCCGTGTGAAAAGGAAAAAGAGGAAATCTGTCGTCCTGGGAAGTAACCCTTGAAGGGAACTTACAGAGGAGACGGTTCCACTGGAGTTGGAGAATTGGACCAGACTGTCCCGAGTTTCTCCTCCAGATTTTTCTGTGTTCAACGAAGACTCAGACTTGGTTGCACAGGGGAGAGTTGCAGGACATAATTACCCAACTCGTGGAAGGGAGGAAACCAAATATCATCAATCAGATTTAAGTACAGATGAGTGGAATCTGTATTTTGTTAGTAGAATAAGTGATTATTCTCTTAAAATAATTAGATGGAATCTGTAATTTTGACAGTAGGGTAAATGATTGTTTCTTAGTTTATTAGATGAAACCCTGTATCCTTGATAGAGGAATAAAAGATTATATTCTTAAATTTTCTTTTAGACATGGAAACTGAAATGTTGTAAGGACTGAAATAATTTAGGACTTTCAGGGCAACAGACAGAAAAGAAAGATCTAGAACGAAATTTTCTTTCACACTCTGTATAAGTGTATTAACTCAGTTTAGGAAAGAAACAAGCTGCAATCTAACTAGCTAACCGAAGGACTATTAGCCCAGTATCCGTGACCAGATACCGGGGCTGGTCGTCCTTCATGATCTATGATATTACATGGACAAGTCGTGGTCCGGACACGTTTCACAGTTAAGAATAGCATAACTGAGTCAAGATAAATTACTAAGAAGCTAACTTACTCACAATAAGTAGTTCATCATTAAGCAAATATGGAGAGGAATGCTAACAGAGTCTATAAAACTGCCATATCCAGTTATAGGAAGCGAACAAAAGCTTCAGCAAGAATTGTAATTATATAACATAACCAAAACTATATGCGTACATCATAACCACGAGAGATGTATTTATTACATTTATAACCGAAAATATATTCATACATAATAACAACGAGATGCGTAGGGCTAATTTCTTCATAGAGAGAAGATAAACTAAACTGACGAAGAAAACTAATTGCCAGCTGTTCAAATAAACTTATCCACAGATCATGAAAAGAGAAAGAAAGAAACAAGGAAAAAAAAAATGAATGACAGTTCATGAATGCACAGGTAAGAACCCCAGCATGCTTAACTAGAAATTAGAATAGGACGAACTGATACATTCACTGATATAAACACATTAGTCCAAACGCGGAACGGAAACTCTGTTTTAAAAAAAGTACTACCACACATATAATTCGACACACAAACTTAACCATATGTTCCAGAATTGAAAACCAAGCTTAAATAACATATAAATAGTTAAAATAATGTCTTTCGTTAGGGTTATCAGCAGTGTAGTAATTCCATAGACAATACATGAGACAGGCCTGTGGCCGTAGCAAGAAGAAAAAACCCTTTCTCTTTAACCCTAGATGCGGCTATTAACCCTAAGTATCATACAAGTATATCAAAAAATTCCGAGGAAAACTTTCAACCCAAGAGCCATAAATAATCACCAGCCGTTGCGGCTAAGGAATAATCCTAGGAACTCGACAGGGGTACCTGTGGGAGCAGAATAAGCACCATTTAGCCATTTCCGAACCGGAGAAGTACCGCTGCAAATCTACAAGAGTAATACATGGTGCGCGCAGGAGAGAAGAACTTATTACCTGTGGTACAAAAACAAAGAAAATAGTTAAAACAAGAATTGGCAGCAGAAATCTAGACCCTATTCCTATAAATAACCATGTTTCAATAGCTTGGAACAAAGAATGGGAAGGATAACTGGAAGAATTCGATAACCCTTACCTGTCAGTTGTCCGAGAACGTTTGTAGGACAGGAGCTGCACCATAAGTAGGCATGCAAGAACCAGAATTCACGAATTAGTGCAAGCGTAAGTAACTGAGCCTCAAACTTAGAGGAAGAATTAAAAAAAGACTCGCCGACAGGAAGGTAAATCCTTGCGGCAGGGGTAGCAACTCAACTTACCAATTCACTTATTGCAGTAGCGTAAAAGAGTACTCCAGCTAGTGGGAAAACGTGCAACACACAGAGACGCTGGGATGCTATCGAGCGGAAGCCATAAGCCGAGGAAACCGGAGGTAGGAAACCTAGAGCAGCAGGGTCGGCTCCGGAAGCTACCTCAGAGGAATTTTGAATGCGAAAACAATGAAAGCAAAAGCAGTTACAAGCTGATAGTCATTAGCCAAAACCTAATACATTTCCACCGTTCGATCATCACTAAATCCACGGCGAGTAGACACCCAAATGTCAATCAAAAAAATTAAAGAGCGTCAGATTGCCAAAGGACAGCCGTAGAGATATGTAGTAATTGAGAGTACTTCATAATTTAAAACGATATGAATGCCATCAACATCGACAAGCAATATTTCCATGGCGCGAATTTAAAAGTCTTTTAAACCATTTGCTAATAACAAGAGTCATCATAACATATTGTCACGGTCCAGGTGTATGTGGCATTTCATATTTAAAACAAAAATCATTGTATGCAAGGTTAACCATGATCCGATAGATTGAATTATCACTGTATTAATGATTGGGAGATTCCCATAAGACCTGTACGTGATCATTTAAATCAATTATGGTGAATTTTGGTAGGTCTATTTTTATATGTGGGTAGATAGTAAGAAATATTTTTTTACTGTTCAATGTTTGTTTAAGGGTGACACTGACGAGTGGTATCAGAGCGAAGTTACAACTCTGGGACCCTATCTGGTCGACTAATGTTACATTGTGTGTTATTAATGCACAGAGAGAGTGTGCTAAATGAAAAGAATAACAGGGCAAACGAGAAGAACACCTTTGCAGCCGCCACCTCAAAATGTTGGGGAGACCCAACCTCAATAGGAGAGGAACCCCGAAATGTGGATTCAGTTGGGAATGGAACAACATCAACAGACTAACAGGCTGATTGAAGAACATCCGCACCAAACTCGTATCTTGTTAACCACAGTACAACAGCTGTAGGAGGAAATGGAGAGAGTACGAAATGATAATGCGAGGATGATGCAGGAGTAGGAAAGAATTCTAAAAAGCCTCTAAGATAAGCAAAACCAAAGAATTGAGAAGCCTAGTGCTGATAGAGAATTTCAGGAAGGAAATGAATAGCAAACAGGAGATCAGGATGCAGGCCGAAAAGAAAGGAGTACACCACAACGAAGTAATCAAGATAAACATTTTAATGAGGCTGAATTTGAAAACAAAACTGAACAAAAGACAAATAAAAGGCAGAAGATAGAGCTGCAAGGCGAATTTAGGAAGATAAAACCCCCCACATTTGATGGAGAGAAAGAGGAGGTAGCAGAGGCATGGTTGATCAATATGAACAAGTATTTTCAGGTATACGATTATGACAACAGTCTTAAGGCACGGTTAGCTATTTACCAGCTACGAGATAAAGCCACACTATGGTGGGAAGAAGTGAAGAACGTGCGCGGAATAGAGGATCAGGATGTGACATGGGATAAATTCCAATGGTACTTCAAAGATAAGTACCTGACAGAGCGCTTTTATGACGAAAAATCTCGGGAATTCCATGATTTGAAACTCGGACAATTGACCATGGATGAGTTTATTACTAAGTTCACATCATTAATGTGTTACATACCTTACCTAAGAGATGAGAAAGCTAAAGTACAAAGATTCCTGAGCAGTTTACCCATCCATATGAAGGAACGTATCGAATTTGTAAATCCCAAAACAATGGATGAGGCCATTAGGAAGGCTAGAATGTGCTATCTGCAAGCTAAAGCCAAAATAGACCAAGGAAAAGGGTGGCAGTCAAGGAAAGAAAACAAGAGTAGTGCTGGGTTTAAAAGAGGAAAAACCAGTAATTTTAAAAACACAGCAAAAAATTCAGTTAGTAGGCAGTTCGGTAGAAACCATCAAAGGGTAAGGTGGCCTGTGGAGGATAAAACTGTTGAGGCTTCTAGTAAACCTGAGCAACCCCAAAGTCAGAGGCCACCTCTATAGTGCTGGGTTGTAGAGCAGTGCACTATTATCGAGACTGCCCACAGCGGGGCAGAAACGAAGTAGTAACCAATCTACAGGAGGCCTCTACTGTTGGAGATGTTGCCCGAAGCATACCCAGAATTAATGCAGCATTGGAGGATCGACAAGTTGTTTTCCAACCTACCATGATAGAGATAGAAGGTAAGTTGTTATCTCAAACTGTTTCCATTTTGGTAGATCCGGGAGCAAGTTTAAGTTATATAAGTCCTAAACTAGTAGAGATCTGTAAATTGCATAGTCAAAAATTTAAAAAGACATGGTTAGTTCAGTTAGCTACTGGATCCAAAACAAAAGTTAGTGCCAAAATACCAGATTGTTCACTACAAATCAATGGACAACAATTAATGGTAGACTTGAATATTTTGCCCTTGGGATCTTATGATGTGTTGCTTGGTATGGATTGGTTGGAGAAGAATTGGACTCTCATAGATTGCAAAGAGAAGATTATCTACTACAGAGATCAGAATGGCAATCGCCAAGAGATTCAGGGAATAAAGAAGCCTGTACAGCTGCGCCCAATTACAACTTCCCAAATGGGAAAATGTATAAGAAAGGGATGTCAATAGTATGCTATACAAGTAGGATAATCTGATTCTAAAGACAAAGCTACCATGCTGGAAAATATACCTGTAGTACAGGAATTCAAGGATATCTTTCCAGAAGAGATACCTGGATTTCCACCTAGAAGAGATATAGACTTTACAATAGAATTGCTGCCAGGAGCATCACCGATTTCACGAGCACCCTATCGTATGAGTGTGCCAGAATTGACTGAGCTGAAAATGCAGCTTCAAGAATTATTAGACAAGGGATATATACGACCCAGTGTATCTCCCTGGGGAGCACCTGTACTGTTCGTCAAAAAGAAGGATGGAACCATGTGCATGTACATGGATTACCGGCAGTTAAACAAGCTGACTGTTAAGAACCGATATCCTTTACCACGTATTGACGATTTGTTTGATTAGGTAAGGGGAGCTACTGTATTTTCAAAAATTGATTTGAGGTCTCGTTATCATCAAATCAGAATCAAAGATGAAGATATACATAAAACTGCCTTCCGCACAAGATATGGTCACTATGAATTCGTGGTATTACCTTTTGGGTTGACTAATGCACCAGCCACTTTCATGAGACTGATGCATAGTATCTTCCACCCTTATTTGGATAATTTTGTGTTAATTTTCATTGATGACATATTAGTTTACTCCAAGAATGCGGAAGAACACAAGGAACATTTGCGAATGGTACTAGAAATGTTAAGAAAGCATCAACTATATGCGAAATTCAGAAAATGCGACTTCTTCAAGGAAAAAATACAATATCTGGTAGCAGCACACGATATTTGGATGACACATAGTACACTAGGCGAGAGACTTCTCAGCAGTGGCACTGGGTTGGTGTGCTAGTTGACAGCCACAGGTTGGGGGATGAGATGATCCTTTGCAGAGGTGGTGCATCAGTCATCACTGAGCCTACGCTTGGGGAGCCGGTCATGAGGGAGACATGCATCACTTTTCCCTCACGGCATGTCGAGAACATGCATGGGCAGAGGATACTGGGTACAACAGAGGTAGCCTCCCAGTATGTGTTTGGGCTCCAGACACTGTATCGACACTTTATCGAGAGGATGGGTGCCCACATTGAGTCGATGAGGGATATGCAGCTAACATTGGGGTCAGACATCGAGGTGGGACAGTCATATGCACTGACATCGAGTACGGGGACAACAGCTGCAGGTCCGTATTCTCTAGAGGTTTTGGAGGTCGATGGGATTGTTATGCAGGGGACCAGTAGACAGCGGGAGCATGACATTCCTGATCAGGAGTGGGAGGAGTTGTTGGATATGGTGGAGCATCCATCTGTGGGTCGACACAGGGATGAGACGCAGATAGGTGCACACACAGTCAGCAGAGCTGCAGTGTTTTTAGTGTGTAGCACTCCCCAGGAGTACATCGATGGAGCTTGCAGCATATCTTGCCCACTTTGGCCCATTATAGAGAGAGGGGTTTCCTTCTACAGGCAGCTCTCATTGGCAGACAGGGCAGAGCAGTGAGAGTTGATTACGGGTTGGCGGCAACACTTCAGGCGTGTTCCATATGCCGTTGTTATTGCTACATCGGATTCTTCTTCCAGGATGGACTGGCGGGAGATCATGATTTGGTACCCTCTAGATGGTACGGTATTCTTCGTAGGGAGCATAGTCGAGCAAGGGCCCTTGGACATAACAGAGGTTATAGATTCCAGCTGGCAGGGCGGCACAGGACATCATTTCTTCAGCACTCCATCCCGATTTCAGGAGAGCAGGATCAGCATGGGATTGAGTCACAACCTGGATTGGAGAGAGGTGATGAGTTGGTATGCAGTTGGAGGGGTAGCCTATGCAGCTACAGGTACAGCGCAGCAGGAGCCCGGGAGCATTGATGCTTGTTGGTGGTCTTCACCTCTTAGAGCATTGGTCATAGCTAGAGGCAGTGCATAGTCCGAGCCGTGGGACTAGTGCGATTATTGGCCACGGCGGCGATGGGATTCGGGAGGATTATTGGTTGACTGGTACTGTGAGAGGCCAGTTTGGGATCCTGGCATTGAGATATCCCTTCGTATCAGGGTGATGCAGGAGACAGAGAGGTTTCAGTGGGACCCAGGCACATTTTACAGTATCGGTGGGGAGCATCAGCTAGAGAGTAGGCTTTATTCAAGCGTTGCTTGAGGACAAGCAATTTTTGTCAGATGAGGGATGCCACTCTGGGGAGAGTCAGATGAAAAGATTCACGTATTTTGGGCCAAGCTTGAGGGCAAGCAACATTTTTCCTGGGGACTGTATTCCTAATTAGCGACAGCTAATTGGAATATTCGACTTTATATAGTTTTGCCGTATATGGTTTATAGATAAATAAAAAAGTGAGAAAAAGGGAGTCTAACTCACTTTAGTGGAATAAAATACCTTCCTAGTAGCACATTGTTGTAACTTAAGGGGGGAGCCAAGGGGGGCCACACCCCATGTAGAGGAGGGGGACTACATGCACTCTAGAAGCTTTGGAGGGAAACCGATGCTAAAAAAGGTGGAAGAGCCTCCTCATTTGGGGATTATTGATGTTGATGATATTTGAGCTAGACTTTTGTCTTCTTGAGCACGCTGGCTGTTTAGCCTGTCTGCAGCATTGTTTAGTGCGTTGAGTGTCTCCGATCGGAGATCTCGCCCTTAGCCCTGGGGGACTTCGAGTGCCTGCTCGGGCAAGGTTATTCCTTCAGTTCTAGCAGGTGATTTGGTTGGTTGTTTTGTGGAGGAGCTGGGCTCTTTTGTGACTGCGCAGTCCCTAGGAGAGAGGACGCAGTTCTTGTTGGAGGTGATCCGGTTCGGGGTTTTCTGCAGGAGTTTCAGTGGATATCCAGTGTGGAGGTTCAGTCTTTGCCAGGAGGAGATTTTCCGAGGAGTTTGTGGCCCTGTTTCAGCACTCATCATTTAGCATCTGCGCTGGGCCTAGGAGGGCAGCGTAATTCCTTGAGGAGGGTTTCTGTGGTGATTTTCGGAGGCTGACCATTTTTGATATGGTTTCTGGGTTTTGTCGGGATTGGTGAGTAGAGGAGGTTTGCAGATTTTCAGCTCATTCCGGCAAGGGGATCAGCCCCTAGTCTTCAGTTCATTCCAGCAGTAACAGCTACACAACAGTTTTCTAGCAGCTGGGACGCAGTTCAGAGAGCAACCATTTCCTGTATATTCTGAGAGTATTTCTTCACTTGCCTTGAGCAAGATTAGGTGCCATCACTCTGATCACCTATTGTACTTCATTATATTTCTCACATTAATAAAATGGCTTAGCATTCACATTTTTTATGTGTATTTGCTTTATACCCTATTTCCGGCATTTTCTATATTTATGTTTGTATTGCTATCTATTTTCCCATTCGGGATATTACGCAGTTTGAGTTAGAAATCAGAACTATTATGGAATGGAAGGTGCCACAAAATGTGGCAGATATACGATCATTTATGGGACTCGCTGGCTATTACCGACGATTTATTAAAGGGTTTTCAAAGATAGCTTTCCCTATTACTTCTTTGCAAAGGAAGGGAAATTTTTTTTAATGGTCACAAGAATGTCAGGACAGTTTTGAAAAATTGAAGAAATTATTAACATCAGCACCTGTGTTAAGTGTGGCTGATCCGAATAAGGAATTCGAGGTTTGCACGGACGCATGCAAGGAGGGTGTTGGGGCACTTTTATCCCAAGAAGGAAAAGTAATTGCATATGAATCCCGTAAGTTAAAAGATCACGAGCTACACTATTCAGCCTATGATTTGGAGTTGAATACAATCGTGCATGCCCTACGGGTATGGAGACATTATTTACTTGGGAAAAGATTTGTATTGAAGACCGACCATAGCAGTCTAACCAGCTACTTCAAACAAGCTGATTTAAACTCCCGACAAGCAAGTTGGAATGCTTTCTTGAGTGAGTTTGACATTGATCTGCAGCATGTAAAAGGAAAAGAGAACAAAGTTGCGGATGCATTGAGCAGAAAACTGCATAACATTTACGAGTTATATGTTAACCAAGTTGAAAGCATATTTTTAGATCAAATTAGAACGGAAGCAGGCAAAGACCCTGAATATAAATTCTTGTGGCAACAAGCACAGGAATTTGAAGAACAAGGAAGGCTGGGGGATTATGAAATTAACCAGGATGGAGTGCTGGTTTATAAGAAAAGGATAGTCATTCCAAACAGAGTGGACTTAAAAACTTTGGTACTAGACGAATATCATAGAAGCAACTATGCAGGGCATCCTGGGTACCAAAAGATGTTGACAGCAATCAGAAAGGATTACTGTTGGCCGGGTATGAGGAAGGACATAGCAAACTACCTAACCAAGTGTTTAGAGTGCCATCAGGTGAAAGTAGAACATCGGCATCTGGCTGGATTAATTTAGCCCATACCAATTCCAGAATGGAAATGGGAGGTGATCTCGTTAGATTTCATTACTGGATTACCCAAATCAAAACATGGTAACGACTCCATAATGGTATTGGTGGACTGATTAAGTAAATCGGCACATTTCATACCTGTCCAGTCCACTTACAACACAGTATAGATAGCATATTTGTTTATGCGGGAGATCTTCAGACTGCATGGCATTCCTAAGACAGTTATCTCAGGTAGGGATGTAAAATTTACATCCGCCTTTTGGAAGGCACTGTTTACGGGTCTAGGAACTCAAGTTAATTTCAGTACTGCATATCATCCATAGACGGATGGAAAAATGGAACGAGTGAATCAAGTGTTGGAGGACATGCTGAGAATGTACGTCATGCAGCAACCGATTAGGTGGGAGTAATATCTACACTTAGTGGAATTTGCATATAATAACGGTTATCAAGAATCGTTGAAAATGAGTCCATTTGAAGCCCTATACGGGCGGCAGTGCAAAAATCCCATTAATTGGAGTAGTCCCGAGACCAAACTCATGCTAGGACCATACATGCTAGCAGAAATGGAATTAGAAGTGAAGAAAATTAGGAAAAATTTAAAGGCAGCACAAGACAGGAAAAAAGTGTATGCAGATAAAAAGAGGTCATACTGTGAATATGAAGTGGGAGATCACGTGTATGTAAGAATTAATCCAAATAAGAGTACATTAATATGGGCATATTGTGCAAAGTTAGCGCCCAGGTTTTGTGGTCCTTTCCAGCTACTGGAAAGAGTAGGACCGGTGGCGTATCGCTTGGCTCTTCCTAGCCATATTCAGGTGCATAATGTTTTTCATGTGTCGTTATTAAAACGATATATTCATGATCCAAGACACATAATCCATTGGCAGAACGTTCAAGTAGTGGGAGAACATATTAGTTAAAAATAATATTATGTTAAATACTTATATAATTAACATGAGTCTATTGTGTGCAGGTAGAACCGAATAGAGAATTTCTGGTCGAGCCTCACAGTATAATCGATCGGAGGGAAATCATGCTCCGGAAACGAGCCATTGCCCAGGTTAAAGTGCAATGGAGGCACTTTGGACCGGAAGAGGCCACCTGGGAGGACGAAAGTTTTTTCCGTGAAGCTTATCCTGAGCTTTTTGCTGAATTGGAATAAGAACACCGGGGACGGTGTTCTCTTCCAGAGGGGGAAAACTGTAACCACTGTCTTAGTTGTTGACAAATGGGTAGACTATTGTTAAGAATGGATTAATTATGACTGTTATTTTATTGCAAATAGAATATTATGAACATAAATTAATTTTGGTATTGGAATAAAAGATTACTTGTGAAATTAGTTTCATGAGTAAAAATTGATGGTAAAAGTAATTCAAGATCTGGAGTTAGTTGAACAGAAAAACAGTTCCACAGTTACCCAAGGAAAAACTCTGGAATAAATAAGGATTCTAGGAGAGAGTTTGGGGTTCTGTGTGAAAAGGAAAAAGAGGAAATATGTCGTCCTGGGAAGTAACCCTTGAAGGGAACTTACAGAGGAGACGATTCCACTGGAGTTGGAGAATTGGACCGGACTTCCCGAGTTTCTCCTCCAGATTTTTCTGTCTTCAACGAAGACTCAGACTTGATTGCACGGGGGAGAGTTGCAGGACGTAATTGCCCAACTCGTGGAAGGGAGGAAATCAAATATCATCAGTCAGATTTAAGTACAGATGAGTGGAATCTGTATTTTGTTAGTATAATAAGTGATTATTCTCTTAAAATAATTAGATGGAATCTGTAATTTTGACAGTAGGGTAAATGATTGTTTCTTAGTTTATTAGATGAAACCCTGTATCCTTGATAGAGGAATAAAATATTATATTCTTAAATTTTCTTTTAGATAGGGAAACTGAAATGTTGTAAGGACTGAAATAATTTAGGACTTTCAGGGCAATAGACAGAAAAGAAATTTTCTTTCACACTCTGTATAAGTGTATTAACTCAGTTTAGGAAAGAAACAAGCTGCAATCTAACTAGCTAACCTAAGGAATGCTAGCCCAGTATCCGTGACCAGATACCGGGGCTGGTCGTCCTTCATGATCTATGATATTACACAGGCAATTCGTGGTCTGGACACGTTTCACAGTTAAGAATAGCATAACTGAGTCAAGATAAATTACTAAGAAGCTAAATTACTCACAACAAGTAGTTCATCATTAAGCAAATATGGAGAGGAATGCTAACAGAGTGTATAAAACTGCCATATCCAGTTATAGGAAGCGAACAAAAGCTTCAGCGAGAATTGTAATTATATAACATAACCAAAACCATATGCTTACATCATAACCATGAGAGATGTATTTATACATTTATAACCGAAAATATATTCATACATAATAACAACGAGATGCGTAGGGATAATTTCTTCATAGAGAGAAGATAAACTGAACTGACGAAGAAAACTAATTGCCAGCTGTTCAAATAAACTTATCCACAGATCATGAAAAGAGAAAGAAAGAAACAAGGAAAAAAAAATGAATGACAGTTCATGAACGCACAGGTAAGAACCCCAGCATGCTTAACTAGAAATTAGAATAGGCAGAACTGATACATTCACTGATATAAACACAGTAGTCCAAACGCGGAACGGAAACTCTGTTTTAAAAAAAGTACTACCACGCATATAATTCGACACACAAACTTAACCATATGTTACAGAATTGAAAACCAAGCTTAAATAACATACAAATAGTTAAAATAATGTCTTTCGTTAGGGTTATCAGCAGTGTAGTAATTCCATAGACAATACATGAGACAGGCCTGTGGCCGTAGCAAGAAGATAAAACCCTTTCTCTTTAACCCTAGATGCGGCTATTAACCCTAAGTATCATACAAGTATATCAAACAATTCCGAGGAAAACTTTCAACCCAAGAGCCATAAATAGTCACCAGCCATTGCAGTTAAGGAATAATCCTAGGAACTCGACAGGGGTACCTGTGGGAGCAGAATAAGCACCATTTAGCCATTTCCGAACCGGAGAAGTACCGCTGCAAATCTGCAAGCGTAATACATGGTGCACGCAGGAGAGAAGAACTCATTACCTGTGGTACAGAAACAAAGAAAATAGTTAAAACAAGAATTGGCTGCAGAAATATAGACCCTATTCCTATAAATAACCATGTTTCAACAGCTTGGAACAAAGAATGGGAAGGATAACCGGAAGAATTCGAGAACCCTTACCTATCGGTTGTCCGAGAATGTTTGCAGGACAGGAGCTGTACCATAAGTAGCCATGCAAGAACCGGAATTCACGAATTAGCGCAAGTGTAAGTAACTGAGCCTCAAGCTTAGAGGAAAAATTAAAAAAAGACTCGCCGACAGGAAGGTAAAACCTTGCGGCAGGGGTACCAACTCAACTTACCAATTCACTCATTGCAGTAGCGTAAAAGAGTACTCCAGCTAGTGGGAAAACATGCAACACACAGAGACGCTGGGATGCTATCGAGCGGAAGCCATAAGCCAAGGAAACTGGAGGTAGGAAACCTTGAGCAGCAGGGTCAGCTCCGGAAGCTACCTCAGAGGAATTGTGAATGCGAAAACAATGAAAGCAAAAGCAGTTACAAGCCGATAGTCATTAGCCAAAACCTAATACATTTCCATCGTTCGATCATCACCAAATCCACGGCGAGTAGACACCCAGATATCAATCAACAAAATTAAAGAGCGCCAGATTGCCAAAGGACAGCCGTAGAGATATGTATTAATTGAGAGTACTTCATAATTTAAAACGATATGAATGCCATCAACATCGACAAGCAATATTTCCATGGCGCGAATTTAAAAGTCTTTTAAACCATTTGCTAATAACAAGATTCATCATAACATATTGTCACGGTCCAGGTGTACGTGGAATTTCATATTTAAAACAAAAATCACTGTATGTAAGGTTAACCATGATCCGGTAGATTGAAATATCGCTGTATTAATGATTGGGAGATTCCCATAAGACCTGTACGTGATCATTTAAATAAATTATGGTGAATTTTGGTAGGTCTATTTTTCTATGTGGGTAGATAGTAAGAAATTTTTTTTACTGTTCAACGTTTTTTTAAGGGTGACAGTGACGAGTGGTATCATAGCGAAGTTACAACGCTGGGACCCTATCGGGTCGACTAATGTTACATTGTGTGTTATTAATGCACAAAGAGAGTGTGTTAAATGGAAAGAATAACAGGGCAAACGAGAAGAACAACTTTGCAGCCGCCACCTCAAAATGTTGGGGAGACCCAACCTCAACAGGAGAGGAACCCCGAAATGTGGATTCAGTTGGGAATGGAACAACATCAACAGAATAACAAGCTGATTGAAGAACATCAGCACCAAACTCGTATCTTGTTAACCACAGTACAACAGCTGTAGGAGGAAATGGAGAGAGTACGAATTGATAATGTGAGGATGATGTAGGAGCAGGAAAGAATTCTAAAAAGCCTCTAAGATAAGCAAAACCAAAGAATTGAGAAGCCTAGTGCTGATAGACAATTTCAGGAAGGAAATTAACAACAAACAGGAGATCAGGATGTAGGCCAAAAAGAAAGGAGTACATCACAGCGAAGTAATCAAGATAAACATTTTAATGAGGCTGAATCTGAAAACGAAACTGAACAGAAGAAAAATAAAAGGCAGAAGTTAGAGCTGTAAGGCGAATTTAGGAAGATAAAACCCCCCAGATTTGATGGAGAGAAAGAGGAGGTAGCAGAGGCATGGTTGATCAATATGAACAAGTATTTTCAGGTATACGATTCTGACAATAGTCTTAAGGCACGGTTAGCTATTTACCAACTACAAGATAAAGCCACACTATGGTGGGAAGAAGTGAAGAACGTGCGCGGAATAGAGGATCAGGATGTGACATGGGATAAATTCCAACGGTACTTCAAAGATAAGTACTTGACAGAGCGCTTTTATGATGAAAAATCTTGGGAATTCCATGATTTGAAACTCAGAAAATTGACCATGGACGATTTTATTACTAAGTTCACATCATTAATGCGTTACGTACCTTACCTAAGAGATGAGAAAGCTAAAATACAAAGATTCCTGAGCAGCTTACCCATCCATATGAAGGAACATATCGAATTTGTAAATCCCAAAACAATGGATGAGGCCATTAGGAAGGCTAGAATGTGCTATCAGCAAGCTAAAGCCAAAACAGACCAAGGAAAAGGGTGGCAGTCAAGGAAAGAAAACAAGAGTAGTGCTGGTTTTAAAAGAGGCAAAACCAGTAATTTTAAAAACACAGCAAAACATTCAGTTAGTAGGCAGTTCGGTAGAAACCATCAAAGGGTAAGGGGCCTATGGAAGATAAAACTGTTGAGGCTTCTAGTAAACTTGAGCAACCCCAAAGTCAGAGGCCACCTCTACAGTGCTGGGGTTGTGGAGCAGTGCACTATTATCGAGACTGCCCACGGTGGGGTAGAAACGAAGTAGTAACCAATCTACAGGAGGCCTCTATTGTGGGAGATGTTGCCCAAAGCGTACCCATAATTAATGCAGCATTGGAGGATCGAAAAGCTGTTTTCCAACCTAGCATGATAGAGCTAGAAGGTAAGTTGTTATCTCAAACTGTTTCCGTTTTGGTAGATCTGGGAGCAAGTTTAAGTTATATAATTCCTAAACTAGTAGAGATCTGTAAATTGCAAAGTCAAAAATTTAAAAAGACATGGTTAGTTCAGTTAGCTACTGGAACCAAAATAAAAGTTAGTGCCAAAATACTAGATTGTACACTACAAATCAGTGGACAACAATTAATGGTAGACTTGAATATTTTTCCCTTGGGATCTTATGATGTGTTGCTTGGTATGGATTGGTTGGAGAAGCATTGGATTCATAGATTGCAAAGAGAAGATTATCTACTACAGAGATCAGAATGGAAATTGCCAAGAGATTCAGGGAATAAAGAAGCATGTACAGCTGCGCCCAATTACAGCTTCCCAAATGGGAAAATGTATAAGAAAGGGATGTCAATTGTACGCTATACAAGTAGGATAATGTGATTCTAAAGACAAAGCTGCCATGCTGGAAAATATACCCGTAGTACAGGAATTCAAGGATATATTTCCAGAAGATATACCCGGATTGCCACCTAGAAGAGATATAGACTTTACAATAGAATTGCTGCCAGGAGCATCACCGATTTCACGAGCACCCTATCGTATGAGTGTGCCAGAATTGACTGAGCTGAAAATGCAGCTTCAAGAATTATTAGACAAGGGATATATACGACCCAGTGTATCTCCTTGGGGAGCACCTGTACTGTTCATCAAAAAGAAGGATGGAACCATGTGCATGTGCATGGATTACCGGCAGTTAAACAAGTTGACTGTTAAGAACCGATATCCTTTACCACGTATTGACGATCTGCTTGATCAGGTAAGGGGAGCTACTGTATTTTCAAAAATTGATTTGAGGTCCGGTTATCATAAAATCAGAATCAAAGATGAAGATATACATAAAACTACCTTCTGTACTAGATATGGTCACTATGAATTCGTGGTATTACCTTTTGGGTTGACTAATGCACCAGCCACTTTCATGAGACTGATGCATAGTATCTTCCACCCTTATTTGGATAATTTTGTGTTAATTTTCATTGATGACATATTAGTTTACTCCAAGAATGCAGAAGAACACAAGGAACATTTGCGAATGGTACTAGAAATGTTAAGAAAGCATCAGCTATATGCGAAATTCAGAAAATGCAACTTCTTCAAGGAAGAAATACAGTATCTAGGACATGTGATATCTGAAAAAGGTATAGCAGTAGACCCGAAGAAAATCAGAACTATTATGGAATGGAAGGTGCCACAAAATGTGGCAGATATACGATCATTTATGGGACTCGCTGGCTATTACCGACGATTTATTAAAGGGTTTTCAAAGATAGCTTTCCCTATTACTTCTTTGCAAAGGAAGGGAAATTTTTTTTAATGGTCACAAGAATGTCAGGACAGTTTTGAAAAATTGAAGAAATTATTAACATCAGCACCTGTGTTAAGTGTGGCTGATCCGAATAAGGAATTCGAGGTTTGCACGGACGCATGCAAGGAGGGTGTTGGGGCACTTTTATCCCAAGAAGGAAAAGTAATTGCATATGAATCCCGTAAGTTAAAAGATCACGAGCTACACTATTCAGCCTATGATTTGGAGTTGAATACAATCGTGCATGCCCTACGGGTATGGAGACATTATTTACTTGGGAAAAGATTTGTATTGAAGACCGACCATAGCAGTCTAACCAGCTACTTCAAACAAGCTGATTTAAACTCCCGACAAGCAAGTTGGAATGCTTTCTTGAGTGAGTTTGACATTGATCTGCAGCATGTAAAAGGAAAAGAGAACAAAGTTGCGGATGCATTGAGCAGAAAACTGCATAACATTTACGAGTTATATGTTAACCAAGTTGAAAGCATATTTTTAGATCAAATTAGAACGGAAGCAGGCAAAGACCCTGAATATAAATTCTTGTGGCAACAAGCACAGGAATTTGAAGAACAAGGAAGGCTGGGGGATTATGAAATTAACCAGGATGGAGTGCTGGTTTATAAGAAAAGGATAGTCATTCCAAACAGAGTGGACTTAAAAACTTTGGTACTAGACGAATATCATAGAAGCAACTATGCAGGGCATCCTGGGTACCAAAAGATGTTGACAGCAATCAGAAAGGATTACTGTTGGCCGGGTATGAGGAAGGACATAGCAAACTACCTAACCAAGTGTTTAGAGTGCCATCAGGTGAAAGTAGAACATCGGCATCTGGCTGGATTAATTTAGCCCATACCAATTCCAGAATGGAAATGGGAGGTGATCTCGTTAGATTTCATTACTGGATTACCCAAATCAAAACATGGTAACGACTCCATAATGGTATTGGTGGACTGATTAAGTAAATCGGCACATTTCATACCTGTCCAGTCCACTTACAACACAGTATAGATAGCATATTTGTTTATGCGGGAGATCTTCAGACTGCATGGCATTCCTAAGACAGTTATCTCAGGTAGGGATGTAAAATTTACATCCGCCTTTTGGAAGGCACTGTTTACGGGTCTAGGAACTCAAGTTAATTTCAGTACTGCATATCATCCATAGACGGATGGAAAAATGGAACGAGTGAATCAAGTGTTGGAGGACATGCTGAGAATGTACGTCATGCAGCAACCGATTAGGTGGGAGTAATATCTACACTTAGTGGAATTTGCATATAATAACGGTTATCAAGAATCGTTGAAAATGAGTCCATTTGAAGCCCTATACGGGCGGCAGTGCAAAAATCCCATTAATTGGAGTAGTCCCGAGACCAAACTCATGCTAGGACCATACATGCTAGCAGAAATGGAATTAGAAGTGAAGAAAATTAGGAAAAATTTAAAGGCAGCACAAGACAGGAAAAAAGTGTATGCAGATAAAAAGAGGTCATACTGTGAATATGAAGTGGGAGATCACGTGTATGTAAGAATTAATCCAAATAAGAGTACATTAATATGGGCATATTGTGCAAAGTTAGCGCCCAGGTTTTGTGGTCCTTTCCAGCTACTGGAAAGAGTAGGACCGGTGGCGTATCGCTTGGCTCTTCCTAGCCATATTCAGGTGCATAATGTTTTTCATGTGTCGTTATTAAAACGATATATTCATGATCCAAGACACATAATCCATTGGCAGAACGTTCAAGTAGTGGGAGAACATATTAGTTAAAAATAATATTATGTTAAATACTTATATAATTAACATGAGTCTATTGTGTGCAGGTAGAACCGAATAGAGAATTTCTGGTCGAGCCTCACAGTATAATCGATCGGAGGGAAATCATGCTCCGGAAACGAGCCATTGCCCAGGTTAAAGTGCAATGGAGGCACTTTGGACCGGAAGAGGCCACCTGGGAGGACGAAAGTTTTTTCCGTGAAGCTTATCCTGAGCTTTTTGCTGAATTGGAATAAGAACACCGGGGACGGTGTTCTCTTCCAGAGGGGGAAAACTGTAACCACTGTCTTAGTTGTTGACAAATGGGTAGACTATTGTTAAGAATGGATTAATTATGACTGTTATTTTATTGCAAATAGAATATTATGAACATAAATTAATTTTGGTATTGGAATAAAAGATTACTTGTGAAATTAGTTTCATGAGTAAAAATTGATGGTAAAAGTAATTCAAGATCTGGAGTTAGTTGAACAGAAAAACAGTTCCACAGTTACCCAAGGAAAAACTCTGGAATAAATAAGGATTCTAGGAGAGAGTTTGGGGTTCTGTGTGAAAAGGAAAAAGAGGAAATATGTCGTCCTGGGAAGTAACCCTTGAAGGGAACTTACAGAGGAGACGATTCCACTGGAGTTGGAGAATTGGACCGGACTTCCCGAGTTTCTCCTCCAGATTTTTCTGTCTTCAACGAAGACTCAGACTTGATTGCACGGGGGAGAGTTGCAGGACGTAATTGCCCAACTCGTGGAAGGGAGGAAATCAAATATCATCAGTCAGATTTAAGTACAGATGAGTGGAATCTGTATTTTGTTAGTATAATAAGTGATTATTCTCTTAAAATAATTAGATGGAATCTGTAATTTTGACAGTAGGGTAAATGATTGTTTCTTAGTTTATTAGATGAAACCCTGTATCCTTGATAGAGGAATAAAATATTATATTCTTAAATTTTCTTTTAGATAGGGAAACTGAAATGTTGTAAGGACTGAAATAATTTAGGACTTTCAGGGCAATAGACAGAAAAGAAATTTTCTTTCACACTCTGTATAAGTGTATTAACTCAGTTTAGGAAAGAAACAAGCTGCAATCTAACTAGCTAACCTAAGGAATGCTAGCCCAGTATCCGTGACCAGATACCGGGGCTGGTCGTCCTTCATGATCTATGATATTACACAGGCAATTCGTGGTCTGGACACGTTTCACAGTTAAGAATAGCATAACTGAGTCAAGATAAATTACTAAGAAGCTAACTTACTCACAATAAGTAGTTCATCATTAAGCAAATATGGAGAGGAATGCTAACAGAGTGTATAAAACTGCCATATCCAGTTATATGAAGCGAACAAAAGCTTCAGCGAGAATTGTAATTATATAACATAACCAAAATCATATGCGTACATCATAACCACGAGAGATGTATTTATACATTTATAACCGAAAATATATTCATACATAATAGCAGCGAGATGCGTAGGGCTAATTTCTTCATAGAGAGAAGATAAACTGAACTGACGAAGAAAACCAATTGCCAGCAGTTCAAATAAACTTGTCCACAGACCATGAAAAGAGAAAGAAAGAAACAAGGAAAAAAAAATGAATGACAGTTCATGAATGCACAGGTAAGAACCCCAGCATGCTTAACGAGAAATTAGAATAGGCAGAACTGATACATTCACTGATATAAACACAGTAGTCCAAATGCGGAACGAAAACTCTATTTTAAAAAAAGTACTACCACGCATATAATTCGACACACAAACTTAACCATATGTTACAGAATTGAAAACCAAGCTTAAATAACATACAAATAGTTAAAATAATGTCTTTCGTTAGGGTTATCAGCAGTGTAGTAATTCCATAGACAATACATGAGACAGGCCTGTGGCCGTAGCAAGAAGATAAAACCCTTTCTCTTTAACCCTAGATGCGGCTATTAACCCTAAGTATCATACAAGTATATCAAACAATTCCGAGGAAAACTTTCAACCCAAGAGCCATAAATAGTCACCAGCCATTGCAGTTAAGGAATAATCCTAGGAACTCGACAGGGGTACCTGTGGGAGCAGAATAAGCACCATTTAGCCATTTCCGAACCGGAGAAGTACCGCTGCAAATCTGCAAGCGTAATACATGGTGCACGCAGGAGAGAAGAACTCATTACCTGTGGTACAGAAACAAAGAAAATAGTTAAAACAAGAATTGGCTGCAGAAATATAGACCCTATTCCTATAAATAACCATGTTTCAACAGCTTGGAACAAAGAATGGGAAGGATAACCGGAAGAATTCGAGAACCCTTACCTATCGGTTGTCCGAGAATGTTTGCAGGACAGGAGCTGTACCATAAGTAGCCATGCAAGAACCGGAATTCACGAATTAGCGCAAGTGTAAGTAACTGAGCCTCAAGCTTAGAGGAAAAATTAAAAAAAGACTCGCCGACAGGAAGGTAAAACCTTGCGGCAGGGGTACCAACTCAACTTACCAATTCACTCATTGCAGTAGCGTAAAAGAGTACTCCAGCTAGTGGGAAAACATGCAACACACAGAGACGCTGGGATGCTATCGAGCGGAAGCCATAAGCCAAGGAAACTGGAGGTAGGAAACCTTGAGCAGCAGGGTCAGCTCCGGAAGCTACCTCAGAGGAATTGTGAATGCGAAAACAATGAAAGCAAAAGCAGTTACAAGCCGATAGTCATTAGCCAAAACCTAATACATTTCCATCGTTCGATCATCACCAAATCCACGGCGAGTAGACACCCAGATATCAATCAACAAAATTAAAGAGCGCCAGATTGCCAAAGGACAGCCGTAGAGATATGTATTAATTGAGAGTACTTCATAATTTAAAACGATATGAATGCCATCAACATCGACAAGCAATATTTCCATGGCGCGAATTTAAAAGTATTTTAAACCATTTGCTAATAACAAGAGTCATCATAACATATTGTCACAGTCCAGGTGTACGTGGCATTTCATATTTAAAACAAAAATCATTGCATGCAAGGTTAACCATGATCCGGTAGATTGAAATATCGCTATATTAATGATTGGGAGATTCCCATAAGACCTGTATGTGATCATTTAAATAAATTATGGTGAATTTTGGTAGGTCTATTTTTATATGTGGGTAGATAGTAAGAATTATTTTTTTACTGTTCAATGTTTGTTTAAGGGTGACAGTGACATGGAGGTTGCATAAAATCATGATTTTCATGTTAATTTTGAAAAGTGGTAATGCAGTGTCACTCATTTTTCATTTCAGAGTTAAAATTCCAACAAAATTTCAACCAAAGCATTAAAAACCAAATATTATGATTACAAAATACATGAAAAACTATAGTGAAATTCAAAAGTGACAATGTAACATCACCTCTTTTTTCAAGGTTAAAATTCAAATATTTTTTAACCACCATGTTAAAGACCAAATATCATTACTACACAAAACATGAAAAAAATTGTTACATCACAATTTTTTAGGGTTAAGATTCAAACATTTTTCAACCATAACATTAAAGACCAAATAGCATGACTACAAAAAACCTAAATATCAACCCTTAAGTTTGTCTACCTTTTTTTTCTCTTTTTCTAATACATGTTTTTTAAGTGCTTTTCAAATTTGTCCAACTTTTATTTTATTTGAAGGGTAATGTTTTTTACCAAATAATTGAAATTACAACATTGACTATTTGTACCATAAAAAAAAAAACCATAATAAAATATATATATATATATATATATATAATGTTTTTCTTATGGTTTGTTTTTTGATGGTACCAATAGTCAATGTTGTAATTTCATATATATATATATATATGAAAATAAAAAATCATCTTTTTATTCTTAAAAAAATTGGAAAATGCTAATTTTTGTTCTGAGAGGTACCCTACAATCCAATATGAGGGAAATGTTGTGCCATAAAGTTACATTTAAAAATAATAAAATAATGTTTATATTAACAAATTAAAAAATAGTCTTAAAAAAATAATATTGACCATAAATAAAATACTTCAATTTCCACCTTAATTTTACATCAATTTTACATAGAAAGATGAATTAATTAAAAGTAAAAATAATAATTTACTTTTTAGTATGAGGAAAATTGTAATTTTGGAGTACTTAATACGGATAACATGTAAAAATAGTATTGTTGATATTATACGATCAGTAATTCATTCTATATTTAATTGACATGTAAAAGCTAAAAAAAAATTATATTAATAACAACAAATTAGTGTTACTTATAAAAAAAATATTTCACTTCCATATTAAATAACATAATTTTATATCAATTTTATATAGAGAAAAATAAAATAATTTAAAATAAAAAAATTCTTATATTTTCATTTTTCAAAGATGTGGGCCTAATGATACAACTTGTGTAGGCCTATTGGTTAAGAGCATGTGTTTCCGCTTAAGAGGACACATGTTCAAAACTAGATGGGGTAGAGCATGTATGCCTTTCTCAACTTAGCAGTCAAATTCATGCTCCAAGGTGGATCCCTTGGTGTCTGGCTACATTTAAAAAAATATTAATGAGAAGAATAATTAGCAAGAGATATATGTAACGTTTTTTTTGTAAGTCAAGAATTTTCATTTATGTAAAAAATATTACATCACTACCAGTTGTTTTCCAAAATTCTACCAGCCTCACTCTTACCAGATTTGTTAGCCAGTAGGTAGTTTCGAAAAATGATTAAACCATGCCAAAAAGAGTTTGTAGTCCACAACTAAAGGGGAACACACCAAAAAAACAACAAGATCAAGACACAACAAAGAGCCATTAGGATTCTAATGAATTTACCGAAGCAAAATTCTCTGGTCATGAGCCAAGGGGCAGTGGTTGGAATTCACAATGTACATGATTTTCCATATGGGCCAATTGGGCATTTAAATGTTCCAAGTTTTCTTACATGTGACATTGGTTCCGTTGAAGATGGATCAATTTATCCTGCATATGCCATTGATTCCTTTGAAGTTCATTCATGAAACAAATAATTTCATTTTGGTCGTCATGCCTATCTTTTGGGAGCTGCTCCAAAAGTGTTTTGAGATGTATGTGCTTCCAACAAGTGTTATCCACGCTGCGAGTGTTCTCATGTAGACTAGAATAATTAGTTGGGTGAAAGTTTGATGCATCTTCATGGGACAAAGTCTTCGAGCGATGAAAACTTGATTGCCCCCTCTCACTAATACCCCAACTTGCTTGACCACACTAACGAGGCATGGTGTAGCTATCTAGAGACCAGGTAGACCAAAGCTTGGAGAGTACACAAATAAGGCCTCAGGGGAAGAGCCTCCCGCGCCATCAAAAAAGAAAACCTCTGCAAGAAAAAATGGACACCCATATAATGATTGGATTGAAACTTACTATGGTCCTAGGTAAGGCTAATGTAGTAAGGATAATGCCACTCCAACTAAGTTGGTGCTAGGCCACTAAAGGCGATATAATTTAATTACAAAGCCAACAACTTGTGCCTTATCATTTTTTCAAAACAATTGTGGCTTAAACTAATAAAGAGTATACAAATCCAAGTATAATATACTAGATAGACCATAAAATAGAGCGAGAGAGGAACCAAAATCCAAAATTTTTCCAACATAAATCTACAATAGTAATTGAAAATTAGGATAGCTAAAGACTCTGAGTTACCTCAAGAACTAACTAAGTGAAAGGAGGGGGACTCAACTATAGTTATTATACAAATATATAAACCTCCTACCATGCCCCTTCAATGCCCAACTGCTATCGAGAGTTTAGAGTTTCCCAATTACCAGCGTCCCAAATAACATTATCATGTGTTTGTCATCCATGGAGTCACCTAATGAAATGCCACTGAGATAAGAGCATGCCTTCATAGAAATTAAAAACTAGGCATATGGGGACACATTGAAGCCTACCCTGCCACCCCTTGAAACACCATACCACTTGCATCGACAACCAACTACAAGAAGGATCACGAAAATTTACTCTACACCAGCCACAATATAATGAATATTGGCACATGTATGGTTCATCGGGAGGGCTTGTCATGTCACCCCCCTATTTATGATACTTGGGAGTTAGTGGGATGTTTTATGCCCCCCAAACCCATAATTTATGCATTCATCCGTCCCCATTGTTAGCACTCCAACGGATCTCCAAAGGCTGAGAAGGAGACCAACAAAGGTAACCACAGACCACTTTGACCTAGTAGCTAGCCCTACTAAGCTGAGAGGGATCTCTCAATGAGATTCACTGCCAAATGGGCTGGATCATGCAGATTTTAGGCTAGGTATAACACGCTCTAGTGTTTTGATTGATTTGGATTTGGTTCTAGATGATGAATTAGGGCTAGGAAAAACTAGGCCAGGGCTCTGAAAATCAGACTTGTAGAAATGTAATGGGGAAAGGTAGGCACACAATTTAGAAATTTAAAAGTATACTGGTGAATATGGTAGATTGATAGGGTTTTAAAACAAGCATGGGAATCATGAATTCGTTTATATCAGAAGAAAGTGAACATAATTGTGATAACTTCTCCAAAACAGAGCATCAAAATAATGAATTCTGCTTATCAAACTTAGAAATTAATCACATAAGACATGTAAATGAATATAGAAGACACAAAAATTTCAAACATATGATAACATAATAATAAACACTGCTAAAACGCATACCACATGAATCCCACCACAATATCTGCAAACTCTGTCTATTAGTTCCTGCCAAAATCAATGAATACACTAGTGTTCCCAGGTAAATTCTACGACCTCCAACCATTCAAATGACAAAGAAAATGAAAGAAATAGACCAAAACAAAATTATCCCCACTCTGAGGGGTCGATTCCATGACTTGTGGAGTTGTTCCCCAAAATCCTTAACTAGAATCTTGATGACTAGGGAAAACAAAAAACACTCTCTTTTTTGGTGTAACTGATTCACTTGACCCAAAAATACAAATTTTATTTGATGTATCTAACTTTAGTAGTTATAATAGACATAATTACATTTTATTTACAAATTTACATTAGTAAAAATTCATGAAATTTATCAACCAACTGAGAACAACTCGAAATTCTGAAGATAACAAGCAAACTGGAAAAATCGCAACGTTACCTTCAAGTTGATTTTTGACTTCCTTGCTGAAGTCCAAATTGAGCTCAAGCTAGAAGATTAGAAATATTTTCCTGTCTAGTTATCCAAAATTTCATTAAGAAGTGAAAATAATGGAGTTAAACCCCTAAAAACCCACTTTTTCTGAAATTGGTAAAAAAACGTAGCACGTGGCTGAAAAAATTGGTAGAAAAGTGTTTTTTATGATGTTTTTTAGTTTTTTCACCTGTCAAAAGATGATTTTTTTTATTGCTGGGAGTTAAAATGTGATTTAGAAGCCAATATCTATCCATCTCAACTGATTTTGCATTGTTTTAAGGCCTCCAGGAAAAGCGAAGTGTGTCCCAGACTATGCTTTTTGCAGTCAGACTGTGCAAATGCTAGTGAAATTTGGCCAAAATGTCAAAAATGCCAAAAACTTCTCCAAAACTTTCAAACTTGTTGTGTAAGGCCCAAATTAAGTTTTCTATGCAATCAATGATGCATCAGCTAGAAAATGGAGTTTTCCCCTCTTCTTCTTGGTGATTAGGGCTTCTTTTAGCTTGTTTTTCATTTGCTTGTATTTGATATTGCGGACCTTATTTCTAGTGTAGTAGTGGTGGGCCATGTGCCTCATCATCTTATTATCTCTAATAGCTTTGTGAAGGAGCTTATCTAGATGTGTATTTACTCTATCAAGCCAAACTTCCCTATCTTCATTGATTTCCATGGCAATCCTTTCCTCAAAAGTGAGTTCCTATGCAAGAAGTGCCTCCTCTTGTCTTTGTACCTCCAATTCTCTTTTCAGGCCCCTTGTTCTTGGTATTTTCCTAGTGTTTTGGGCCTGATCCTCACTGATAAATACTCCTTTTCCTTTCACATCTTGCGTAGTAGCCTTAAACAGGTCCTTTTCCAAGAGTATTTGATTTTCCTTTAACTGTTTGTTCTCTTGCTCAAGGAAGGAGATAACAAACTTGGACCTTGCCAGATTGTCTTGTAGTTCTCTAATTTTGGCATATTTTTCTTTGATGACTAGGTTTAGGGTTTCCTGTTCATCTTGGGACTCCAAGTCCACCATCTCAATGTCATGGTGAAAGGCTTCTTTCTCTTGGAAAATTGTCTCCTGCTACTTATAATATCCCTGCTTCGTTGATGTAGAAGGCAAGGCCCCTTCCACAACTTGTGGAGAAAACACTTGCCTATTTCCTCTCTGATAAGTTCTGACCTCTTTGTCGTTTTTTATCTTCTTAACTACAACCCTACTAGATGGCCCAACCTCTGTTTGTGTAACTGGTGCTGATGGTGGAATAGGTCTAGTAGGCTGGTTGGATGGAAATGTGAATACCTCTACCTCGATAAAAGTTTCCCATGCAATGTTCAATTGTTTGAGATGGTGAAGAAAAATGATTTTGATAAGTGAGTGATGGAAAAGGTTGTTCATTTGGAGCTCATATTCTCTATGTTATACCTTGTAAGCCATCTTGTCAATGCTCCTGTACAAATAATGGGGAATGTTGAGAAGATTTACCCTAGTGACATGCATGATTAACTTGATTTGGTAGATGTATAGCCTGGAGAATCTTCCCTCACAAGTGAAATACTTCATTATGATTTTCATCATGGGAGCAAACCTCTCAAGTAGCTGACCAAAAGGGAGTATTTTCTTGATGTTATCTTTGTATGGTGCTTCTAGGTAGGGTTGATATAGTTGGGCATCCAATTCCTGAGTTTTGAACCACTTTTCACCTACATTAGGTATGCCTATTGCTACTACAATAATATCTTTTGAAATGGTGAATGTCACCCCTGCAATGGTGACTAGTTATTTCTGGAGGTTTGTGATGAAGATTCTAGTCAAATATGGATGGCTTTGCACTCTTTGGACCATTTCACAAAACTCAAAACAACCCACATGTTGGAAGAATTTGACTGCTACGGGTGATGACATCAACTCGATGGTGCCTGATGGCTCAAACCTTGAGATTCTCCCTCCTTTGTTGTTGGTATTTCTCTCTTCCTTCATCGTGTTTAGTTTGCTAGAAACCCTAGGGGAGAGGAGAAACGAAAAGGGAATGGGATGATGAGGTTAGGGAGTTGGAATAAGTTTGGAAAATTTAGGGAAGGGTGTAGGGGAGTTAGGGACCTTAGGGAGGTGGAGGGGAGTTAAAATAACAAGGGAAATGGGCTAGGGAATTTAATTACAGGGGTATAGTTTAGTTGCCTAGAAAAGCGCAATGTAGGGGTATGGTTTTAGGGAATGTGATTTAGGAGATGAAATTGGGATGGGAATTAGGGTCTTAGGGATTAGTTTAGATGTGAAGTAGTTAGGGAAAGGAGCCTAGGGTTTTTAGCTAGTAAAACAATGTACACCATAAAGTGCAATGCTTTTGAGAAAAGCGCAACGATGGAGGGATGAATTATTTCCTAACCATAATCATGAAAGAACTAATGAAAGGTGGGGTGAAATGGCTATACTTACTTATTTGCAACCATGTGAAGATCGTAGCAGAGTCGAATAACCCTTTTCAATCGCTCTTGACCTCCAATGCACAAAACCTGGCTTCACTGGATAAAGCGCAACATTCTCCAGAAAAGCGCAATGCCTTAAGGAAAAGCACAACGCTGCACCAGAAATTCAATTTCCTGAAGTAAAAATTTGGTTTTTGAATTTGACAAGTTGGGAGCTCAATGCTGAAGAGTAAGAATGAATGTCTTTTGGTCCTTTATGGCCTTTTAAACTTGGATTATTTGAACTTTGAACTTTTGGTGTCTTTGGAACATTGAACTTCTTCCTATAACCTTGAACATTTGCTAGTGGAACTTGAGCATTTTTAGCTAGTTGGAAATTTGAAGTACTTATTACAAATTAAGAACATAAAAGTACATTTTTTTATTTGAAATCAAATTTATTGAAGAAATTACTTTATTGTCACTCCTCCACTTGCTGGAATTTATGCATGGAATGATGATTTGATGACCTTGGAACCCTAAAGATCTAATGGAGACTTTGGACTTAATGAAACCATGATAAATATGACTGTAATGATGATGAAAAATTTTGAATGATGGTACACTCAGCTGAGAGGTGAAATAAACCAGCAATAGTAAAACTTTGGAAGGAGTAAAAATATACCTATATCTACATCCATTGACCAAATTTTTTTATGATGACCTAATGAAATGGAAAAATTTGACTTAAGGATCCTATTAGAACATGATAAGAGTCCATTTGATCATTGGTGATAGCATGCAAAAACTGGCGCTAACACCCATCGAGGTGAAATATATAAATTTTTAAAAATATTAATAATGAAAAAAAAATATATATATATATATATATATATATATATATATATATATATATATATATATATATATATATATATATATATAGCGAGAGAGAGAGAGAGAGAGAGAGAGAGAGAGAGAGAGAGAGAGAGAGAGATATTTACAAATAGATATGATTTGTACTTCTTAATATAAGGGGGTATGTATTAACATTTTTATGTGGAGAATGTGAATCATAAATAAAATATTCCAGCTTCATTGATCTTAATTGTGCTTTTGACCATCAGTGATGTCCTTCACTATATATGGGCCCAGCTGGTGCTTATGAAACTTCCCCAGGTTTCATGCAAACTGGATATCATAAATTAATACCAATTCAT
The DNA here is from genome assembly GCA_034641835.2 of Pinus albicaulis. Classification (NCBI taxonomy): domain Eukaryota; kingdom Viridiplantae; phylum Streptophyta; class Pinopsida; order Pinales; family Pinaceae; genus Pinus; species Pinus albicaulis. The sequence goes on along the minus strand of CM076579.1, from coordinate 908,846,099 downwards.
CATCCTCAAATATCTTCTACCGAATATGTCGATCATGCCAAGCTTTTTCACAAGCCTTCTGAACCTGCTAGTGGAACTAAGCAATGAACCGATCCTCTTCTACGGCCACCAGCTGCACCAAGTGTTCCTCCATGATGTATGGTTCCACCATGTTTGTGAAATCTGAGATTCACAGGCTGGGAACAATGTATTCCATAGGCATGATGACCTCCTTCCCGTAGACCATTCTGAAGGGTGTTTTTCCCGTGAGTTTTTTACATGTAGTCCTATAGGCCCAGAGTACTGAGGGGATGCATACATCCCAATCACTTCGATCAGCATTGCAGGCCTTAGTGAGCCCATGTTACGGAATTTTATTGAAGGCTTATACGGCCTCATTTGCCTATGTGTGATACAGGGTGCTCTTCGGATGGTGGATATGGACTTCCTCAGTCAGAGCCATAATAGTTTCATTAACAAAATGTGTACCTCTATCACTCATTAGGATCTTTGGACAATCAAACCTGGTCAAAATATTTTCAAAAATGAAGTGCGCAGGAGTATCCGCAGTAAAATCCTTGACAGCTTTTGCTTCTGCCCATCTGGTGACATAATCCATGGCAGAGATGATATACCGGGCACCGGTCTTCTTTCCCGGGGGATTTATGGGTCCTAAAAAATCTATGGCCCATTTTTCGAATGCTTTCAGAGCCATCTGTGGTTGCAGGGGCATCTCTTCTCGACGTGAGGGATTTCCGGTTCGTTGGTACGCGTCGCAGGCCCGGTAGTACGCATGGGCATCACTATGAAATGTGGGCCACCACAACCCATCCCTTGATACTTTATGTGTAGTGGCTTTACCTACAATTCCTCCATGGGCCTCAACCAAGATAACTTGTCTCTCATGTTCTAGTACATACCTTCGCAGCACCTCGTCTATGCCCAGATTTTAGAGTTGTCCCGTTATTATGGTAAAATCGTTTGCACGGGCGACCAATTCCTTTTTATGTGGTATTGAATAGCCATTGGGCACCTCGCCTGTGGTCAAGAATTGGATAACATTGACAAAGTTCTCATCAACCACCTTGATAGCAAAAAATTGCGCGTCAGGTAATCCTTCTTCTAGGTTAGTTGGTTCTTCCCCATTCTCGATCCTGGACAAGTGATCCGGCCTGGCAGTCAACCTCCCTGGTTTCAGAATGATTTCAAAATCATACTCCTGAAACAAAAGTAGCCACCTACAGATGTTCCCCCCAACACAAGTTTATTAACCAGGTATTTCGATCTATCAACATTTTGAAGTTTCCACCTAATAAATAGTGCATATATTTCTGTAGGGCATACACCATCGCCAACCCTTCATGCTCCGCAGTAGAATAGTTATGCTATTCTCTTGAAAGCTTCCTACTAGCGAAGGCCACTAGGTGATCAATGTCCCCTTCTCCAGGTTGTGCCAAGGAAAATCCTAAAGTGATCCCTGATGCGTCCACATGTACATGAAATACCTTTGCTCGATCAGGGAATATAATAATAGGTGCAGTTACCATATTTTATTTTAATAGCTCAAAGCTTTTCTGGTATTTATCATCCCAGAAAAAAGAGACATCCTTCTTCAGCAATTTTTCCATCGGGGCGGTGATCAAAGCGTACCCCTAAATAAACTTTCTGTAGTAATCGGTATGGCCTATGATGGAGCACAACTATTTCTCAGTAGTGGGGACTGTCAAGTTGATGATAATCGCGATCTTTGCTGGGTCAACCATCAATCTTTGGTGACACACCACGTGTCCCAATAGAATTCCAAATGGGATGCAGAATATGCATTTCTTGATGTTTAGCGAAATTTGGTGTTTACTGCAGGCATCCAACATCATGTGCAGGTTTGAGACATGGTTCTTTACTAACCCAAAAATTGTCCAATCATCAAAGTAGACTTCCAGAAACTTGTGAATGAATTCCTTGGATACTTCTACAACTATGCGTGAAAAGATGGCAGGGGCATTCTTTAGTCCAAATGGCATGACAGTGTACTGGAATGAGCCCCACTCAGTTGCGAAGGTTGTCTTGCTGCGGTCCTCAGGTGCTATGCAGATCTAATGGTACCCTGAGAACCCATCAGTAAATGAGTAAGCTTCCTTACCTCCCATGTTATCTAGAATTTCATCGGAGAACGGTGGAGGGAAGAGATCATGTACGCAGGCATCATTTAACTTACGTAGGTCTACGCAGATCCTTATCTCTCCTTTAGTCTTATTTTCGTAGACCACCATAGGACTTACCCAATCTGACTGTTCTACTAGTTCAATGATACCCATAGCCACCAAATTTTCAATTTCCTCCTTAACTTTCTATTTGTATTTAGGTTTCAGGCGATAGGGTCGTTTTTTGATAAGTCGTGCATCCGATTTCAAAGTAATCCTCATAACACCCATATCCCCTATGATCCCTTTGAGCTCAAAGAAATTTGTGGGGAATAGATCATGATATTCGGTCAGCAATTCTCTGATCTTTCCCACTGTATCATCATCCTAGTAATCCCCAATATTAGCCATCTTAGGATGCTCTTCCATGCCAATGTTAACTTCCTTCAATTATATTGGTTTGATAACATCGACCACCTATAGCAAAGGGCCTACAACAACACGTTCTCCTTCTGACTCTAGGATAGTGATATTCTGAGTATCCTCATCACAGTCTTCTATTGACAAATTTCTGTAGTTTACAATATTTTTTATCTATGTCTCCCAGGCTGGCATAGTACACTCCTATTTAGGGAGGGACTTAATGAAGACTAGAGCATCTATATCTTGCAGGGCTTCATCAATTTTATCAGTTCCTTCTGTCAATCCAAACTTCATTACAAAATATTCAGCCATTGTACCCCAGTGATGGGTACGTTGGTGTAGTTCGACATCCAAATACCAAGTGGCAGGGATTGGTCCCAACACGTGAATAAACATATGGACCCATTCATTCCACGTGTTTACGTCTCATACTTCCATCCAAATAGCCAAGTGCCTGCGTTGTTCCCCTCGTCCCGAGAAGGGTTCCATTGGCGGTTTGATTGGAGGGTCAAATAATAATATCATTATCTTTCTGCATTCCCCCCAGTCCTGAAAAGCTCCCTTATGGATTTCCCACCAGTGTGCGAGGGTTGCACGCATGGCCAATTCAAGGGCCCAAAATCTCCATTCTTCAAGGATATCCGCTTCAATTTCTTTAAGAAAATCCTTAATATCACCAGAACCGTCAAAGTAGGGTAGTTCTCTTAACTCTGAGGAGATGTATCAGAAGCTCTCTGTGATCTTAAGATACCACAACGCAGATACATCATGCAACTGATTCTGCCAATTTTATATTTCTTCGTCTGATTCAAATAAGCATTCGTTGTCTTTTTCCCAGCATAACATACCATCAGTCATGGGGTTGATCCAGTCGTCGTCCCGGGTGGTCAGCTTGTAGATGTGATCAACATCCTCTTCCTCTCGTACTGGTTTAGTTTACTACTCCCCTTCTGCTGGATCCAAAGGGACTATCACCCTTGTGCCTTTACTTTCAAATATCATGCTCCTTATTTTTAAATTAATGATACCTCCCATGTCAATAGCCCAATCTAGGCCCAAGAGCGCAGGGTAAGGGTCCGCGTCATCCACTATATGAATTACCTCAAAATCAACGTAAACCTTAACACCTACAATGTCTACTACAACCTTTGTCAGTTGTCCCATTGGGATAATATTTTTCTGATTATCCATCTGTAGCTGAATAGTAGACCATTCCAACTTAGATTCTCCCATTATTTTCCAAGTTTTCTTGGGTATGACATTTGCTTTTGATCCTAAATCAAGGATTACTTGATCCATTTCGTAATCTCCAATCTACCAGTCATGCGCATCTCCCATCTAGTCATTTTTTGTTCTTGTATAGCTTGTTCACAGTTTTAACCTCTGGCTGTAAAGCAACCTTTTCTACACAACTATCTATTAATTCTTGGATATTCTCTACGACCTTCTGGTTGTGCAGTAGCTTCACACATGCCTGGAGAAATGGTTTAACTTCTCCATCTTCTTTTGGATCTACCATACCTTTTGAAGTAGGTGCTTTGTCTTTGGCCATCTCCCTCCGAGGTTCTATGAAGGTTTCTTTCTCCTTTTTCAAATCTAAGCTTTATGTTTTTTCCCCAGCTTTTTGGATTAGTGATTCAGTTGCATCCTTTTCCTCGACTCATCCAGTGGCAATGCCATTACATATGATCACATTGATACATGGTCCATCGTCTCATGGTTTTGTATTAACCCTTTTTAAATGCTACGTAGACATCTGTTGTTTCTCCTGCATTTTTCCTTTTAATACCGGGCAGTCTTCAATGACATGGTCGAACTACCTGCAATATCAACAGGACTGGCACACAGGGTTTGGGAAATCTCGTGCAAAATGTCCCACGTCTCCACAATTGTAGCAGATCAGTTGTCCCCATTCTCGACCTGCACTCCCCCCTCTCCCTCCTCCCCTTCCTCTTGTGGGAGATCCACCCCACCCAGAAGGAGATAGTGGTGATGAGGGGTCTACCTGCACCCTGTATAGGTTTCCCCTATCTACCATGAGGTCGAGTGTTTGGAATCTTTGTTCATCATGACCTACCGATGAGAAGAATCTGCACCATTTTTGTTAAAGTTCTAGAACATAAGCACCTAATCGTGGGAAGTGATCTGTATCATGTCTTCCTTCTACCCGACAGTCAGCGCACCACAACATGGGACTACTAGGGCCAACCATTTCCCTAGGGCGTAGAGAGCTTGGTGCCCCAGCCTGCATATAATCTGATAACAAAGGGCATTGATCCTTAGTATGACCCGACACCCTACAGCGTATGCACCAGATATCCGGGCTAGCTTCCTTACTCTGATCCTTCGGTAATTTTTTAATTTCTAAGTTCATTTCCTCTAGTTGGGTCTGGATCTGTAGAGCTACAAATTGTGTTTCATCTCTTGGCACAACTTATAACTTCATGGAAATATCCAGAGCTTCTTCCTAGGAGCCGATATTCTATTTTCCCATGGGTCCACAAAGGTGTGGCAATAACATAGCAATAAACCATTCCTTGTGCTACTTGTCCTCGTAGACAAATCCCCCATTGTTGATGGCCTTTTTCAACCGTTGGTCAGCTTCCTAGACGGACTCCATACGTCCCTGTTTGAAATCCTTCGCATCGACTACACATTGAGAGTATGATTTAGGCTTTCCGAACTGTTGCTTCAGGGAGTCCTTAATGTCTTGTATTGGTGTGTTTACGTGTTGACCAATGTATCCCATAAACTAGTCCAAGGCCCTTCCTTCGAAGTCTATGGATAGTCATGCTTATTTGATAGCATCGTTATTAATGTTCTACGCAGTCCATACGGATTCTGCTATAAACCATAATTGATCCATATCTTTGTCTCCTACACCCTTAAAGGTAGGTAGCTTCATGTGCGTAGCCATGTCATCCTCGGGTGGTGGCAGAGGTGGGGTAGGATAATTCTTACCCTTACGTGGGTTTGATGCTGGCGTGGACGAGGGGTTGGTTTCAACTTGTGCAGCCCCTCCTTGGTTAGAATCAGGTGATTCCCTTAAGGGACTATATACTGATCTGTCTCCTTCTTGATTAACCCAGTAGAATTTACCGCTTCGTGTCATGCTCCCACTTTGATCAGAGGTCATTCACTCAGTGTGGCCACACGCATCTTAATCAATAGTGGCAGGGTTTTCAGGAACTTACCTCTAAATCCCTTGAAGAACCTTCACTCCGCTTCCGAATATGACACAATTGATCAACGGAAAATTTTGTCATGAACCCTCCCAAGATATTGTCAACCCAATGGTCTACAATTCTAGTAATCTTGTTATCAGTATTTTCCAATTGTTGGATTGATTCGGGGGTCCACTGCGTGACCTAGTCGTCTTTCCAGCAAATCTGGAACTCCTCCAGTCGTGCCAACCACTCTTGTAATTCGTGTGCAAAGGATACAAAGAATATTTCATGCACTTCCATAAACATATACTTGTTTTTCCACTCTTCAGCAGATAGATTCTTACTTCTATTCTCTTTTAGGAAAAACTCTTGAATTTTTTTTTTTCGAACCAATGTTCTAGCTCAGGCTTCAATGGCTACCAATGGCCCCATGGCATTACCCACTCTCTCTCTCAAAATTCTCCCAGTCTCGGCAACGAAACCATTTGTTGGATTTAGGGGTCTTGACCCAGGTTCAGTTTAAGGTTTGCCAACAAACCCTAATATTACTAGCCCTTTCGGCAATGGCCTTCTTGTGCAGGTCAAGGTCTCACCCAAAGTAGTATGGGAGGGTGGTGGAACCATGTTTCCGCACCCCGAGAGAGAGAGAGAGTTAATTAAAGTGGGTCCATTCTGATCTAACAGACTTGCGCAGGAGAAGCCCTAATACAAAACCTTCGTAATAGAATATCGGTTAAGCACGGATCGTAATTAACAGGTAACTTGAGTAGAGTATTTTAACTAGAGCTACACATTCATCATATCGCATCCATGTGCACATCAATATAACATCATTATTCAGTAAGAAAACACAATCTCAGAATTTAAGCATAGCCAATATACCAGGACACTTAAAATATCATCAACAACCTTCAAATTCATTTATATCCAAATCTGACTTACAGACTCTATTACCAGCCCGTGCACACAACCAGCGGAGTCCGCACATAGTAGGACTTGGGGTCTCCATGCACATAGCCAGTAGGAGCCCTTACCTAGACAATCAACACCAAATATCCACAAGTTCATATCCAAGCTTACTTCTTCTTAACGTCCCTCTAGACTCGATTTATCTATCTATTTATAACATTTTAGCCTGTGCTGCTCTATGGTCTGAAAAACGTGGTTTGTGGACTCCTGGTCTACCCTTTGACCCATTACAATACATGGGGGCTTTGACCCACCCCAAAGCCCCTGCACTAGACCAAGTATTAAAAAATTATTACAAAACTGGACCAAAAATGCGGTTAGGGGACCTCGTCCAACAGTTCTCTAGGCATAGAATGACCAATCCAACAAAATAAAATTGAAAGTAATATTTGAATTATATATTCTAAAAGAACATAAAAGGGTTAAGAACCTCTTAGATTCATTTCCATATACCCTATCGTTTGCATAAAAATTTAAAAAAATAGAAATGACATAAGAAAGATGTAGTGAAAACTATATTTTGTTATTTTAAAAATATGTAAGGCTTTGGCCTGCAAATATTACATTAATAATAATAAAGAAAAGACGTGATAAATGAGAAATTAAAATATAGAAAACATGGCTTGGAAAATGAACAATGAATCCCTGGAATATTTACTGATCTTCAAAATTATAAATAGTTTCTCAAGCTTCGTTGTAATACAACCCCTTGCTGCCAAGAAGTTATTTCCATAATCCCCCAAAATGGTTAATGGTACGGGCTCGAATTTTAAGGAAATTATTTCGTTTGATTGTTTTTACATAGTATTATGTGCATGGTATAATAATAGTTGAGTGAATAACTTGTTGTAAAACGGGAGGCACGAATTGATAGTAAATAATATGTTAATTTAAAATTATAATATTTTGTTCCTATGGGGCATCTCAATTGGTGATAAAAGTAATGTGAGTCCTGAGAAAACTAAGAGATCCAAGGTTCAAATCCCCTCGATTGTGACCTGGTTTACGGGGAGGAGGATAGGTCATAGACCCCAAAGTTTTATTGGTAGCCACTTGTCACTCAAGTTGTTGGGTTCCTCAAGATAAAAAAATGGAATATTTTGATTTTGAAATGATTTTGATTTTTATTATGATTTTATCTATTTATTTATTTAATAAATTTTATTTAATTAATTAATAATATCTATTTATTTAATAGATATTGTTATTTTTGGAGAATTTGGGCTGCAACCAAAACCTATTTATTAAATATTCGATGTTTTTTCTACCTCTATTCCTATGGAAAATGTTAGTGGAGGGAGTGGAACTTCTTCCTACAACTGTTCGTTACTAACTATGAAAAATCAAGCAAAATGTTTGCTTCAAATCCTACTAGCTTAGGGAAAAACCCCATTGGAGATCAACCAAAAAACTCGGCGCACAAAAACTCGGCACCCCCCCCACCTTATTAGTAAAGCATCAACTAGGAAGTTGTCTTCTAGAGGCAGTTGTTGTAGACCCAAAACATGAATTCCACTCTCAGCACATTGGGGATTATATACAATATATGTTGGACCATGATTTAATTAAGAAATTCCTTGGCATATGACCTTCAGAAAAATCCCTCACTCATTGGATCCAACTCAAATGGAAGCCTACAGGGAATATAAACCGGAGTTAGGCGCAAAGGGTTTTTTAACTGTATTTTCCAACCCTGAAGACCGAATGAGAGTATTTGAGATGAAACTATATATATACTTTTAATTCAGTTGGGTTATATATTCGTTTATAAACTGAAAATTTTGTGCTAGATAAGGAGGACTTTACCATTTCCCTTATATGGAATAGAATGTAATAATTACCACCAAATTTCTAAGATGCGGAAACCCTGACAAACATCAAAACATCCTCGGTAACTATGTCAAATCCTCAGAAGATAATATGCAAGCTAGGTATACCTCATACACTCACATTTGTGTTTATATCAATATTTCAAAGTTTCTTCCAAAGTATATAGATATATATTATCAAGATGATATATGGAAGAAAACCCTTGGTTATGAGCACATCCCATTCAAGTTCTAAAGATGCCATGAATATGGCCATATTTATTGCTACTTCTATTTTCTTACCACTAATTATAACTCTTATGCTTCCCCTGTTCTTGAAAACGATGGCTTTACTAAAGTGGGTGGTAGGAAATATAATCCTAAGTCCCCTACCATGCAACCTTCTTCCTCTAATGATATCCCCCCCCCCTATAGCAACCCCTTACCCTACTCTCTTCTCTCGATGTTTCAAATCCTCCTCTAGCCTCGTAGCCCTCTAAAATTGAGATGCATGATCCAATTAAACCCTTTCCCTCCTCCATTGAGAATCCCACCTCCTTCGTCGATCCCCCACTCCCCCTACATATATAATCTCCCCCCCCCCAAAAAAAAAATGCCCCTTCACTCATAAACCCAAATTGAGTGAAGGGGCCTTGACCCAATTGATGAGATGGATCTCGACTCCTTTGATCTGCCAAACTTAGAAAGAGCTTGGAAAGGGAAATACCCCTTCTCCTTTCTCGATCACTAAGTCAAACTACTCAATAGGGCATACTTCAAATCACACAAATTTGATTTTAAGTCTACCCCTGGAAAATGCAATACTAGGTTGTTGGGGGTCCAATCCGAACCTCTCAAGGACTCATCAAAGTCGCACATAGAGGAAAAAATAAAAGGACAAAAAATAAATCTTCATCTCCTAGATAAATTGGGGGGCATGTTGGTTAATTCACGATGTATATGGACAATAAAAAATTTCTTCCTCATTTCCAATCATAACCCCAAAATCAAAATCATCTCGTGTAATATTAGAGGCCTCAATTGTAAATGAAAACAAAGGAATGGAAATATGAAAGCCTTGCAGTTATGATGATCCACGAAACTAAATCCACTACTGAGGCCATTTCAAATATAATAATAAAATGGGACAAATATTGTTGTGCAATCACTAGCATCATGGCCTAGGACATCTTTCTGGAAGTATAAATTCTCCTAAGTCATGGTTTAAACCTTTAGCCCATAAGCCTACATGTAGACATTTAGCCTAGACCTTGTAAAATGCCTTTTCGTTTTGAGAAATTCTAACAACAACATCTAGATTTCCATGAAAATATAAAGCAATAGTGGGGAAAACTGTAAGAAATAAAATACTCCTCTATGTACAAGATCCATAAAAATTTGAAATACATCAAATTGTAGCTCAAAGGATAGAAAAAAAACTAAATCTAGTACACCCTAGAGGAAAAACACAAACTGGAGTTGGGAAATGGAAGTTATACAACAATAAGCCATTCTCTATGGAATATTTGAGGCACTAATCATAGAATAATTCACTACCCTCACTAATCATTCACAATGCAAAAAACCAAAAGAAATTCTATGGAAGAACAAATCAACACTTTTATAGCTAAAATAAGGAGAAATGAAGACAACATTCTTCCATAAATCCATGCTCCAACATCATCATAAGCATATATCTTCCATCAAGAAATATTTGGGAGACAAAATTATAGATTACCAAGAGATCACTGAGGAGCTTATCCAATTATATCAATCCATTTTAATTGAACCTTCTGAGAACAAATTTAGGGTTATCGAACACATTATTAAGCATATTCTCCATCTTGCTACCATTGAGAAAAATGAATCCCCGCTTTGGTAAATCACTCCTAAAGAAGTGGAAATAACTATTAAAAGGATGTCAAGTAACAAGGCTTCTGCCATGGATTGTGTTTCTAATAATTATTCAATCATGTTGGCCCATTATAGGCCAATAGGTCTGGAGAGTGGTGGAAGAAACCTAGAAATATCGTTCCATTCTTAAAGCTTTAAACACCACTTTCCTTACATTGGTTATAAAGCAGGATAAAGTGGAGGATCCTAATGGATTTAGACCCATTGCTCTTTGTAATTTTATATATAATATTAACCAACCACCTCAAGCTCCTCCTCCCAAAGCTAATATTATTAGAACAAACTATATTTGTGGAAGGTCATCAAATCCTTGGTCACAATTGTTGATTTTTGTGTAACTTGGGAGGTAATCCAAGGCCTAGTGATTGAGGGTTGGAGGTCAAAGCACCACAAATGGACTTGTGGGCTTGAGATCCAAGATCAGGGGTTTTTGACCCATCGGTATTTAGTCCAAAACCATGATGATATTTCTACATGTGATGGGATGAGATGATACAGGACATCGAGACTAAAAAGATGCAAGTGGAATCACTCAATTCCGAGTTGTAGAAGTTAAGTTATGAATTTTTGAAGTTGCAAGTGGGTTTTGTGGTTGAGAAGTCATGTCGGCTTGTGTCTTTGGATATTTTTACAAGCCAACCTTGCATATTTGTTGGAACCTTTATAAGAGCTATAAATTAAGTTAAAATGTGAGACATAGAGACACATCAAAAGTCACAATTTACCACAGGTTATATCTGTGTTCAAGAGTGTGGATTTGATGCAAGGTGACGGTAGCCACAACCAAGTGTTGAGAAGGGTTATCTTTGCGATTTAGTGCAGACTTCTCTATGGAGAAGGCTGCAACTCTGAGGCAGCCAGGAAGGACCTTTAAAGGAAGAATTATGGGCTAGATTGGTGTGTTTCTCTTGCAGACCAGGCCGCAGTAAATGGAGGTAAGTGGAGATTTTTGTGTGCATACATTGGGTTTTCATATCACTGTTTCAGGGCCGCAGTAAGAGGATGTAACAATAATGGTTAGGAGGTGGATTTTAGAGGGCCAAAAGGCCTAGAAAGGCCCTCCTAACCCGATTGTAGTCTCCTCTAAGGGAAGTGAAGGAAAACAATGGTATTCTCCTAAAGATTTGGGCTTGTTTGTAGACTTGGAGAGGGAAGATCAATGGTGGTTTGAGATGTGTATTGTAGGAGGCCTTGTGGAGGTGCCTATCGTCCATAACTACATCTTGAATACCTTTCCACCAATAACTGTATAAAATGGTCTGATTGGAGAAGTTTAGGGCACTGGCGTAGGACTGTTGGATTCCCTAACCAATCATATATATACACATAACTCAAGCCAAATGAGACAACATTGAGTTAAGGTTGCAAATTACTCCTTGGTGACAGTTGGATCATTTTGATGAGCATATTGTTTGTTCCATGTGGGTGATCTTCCGAGGAGGTGAAGAATCTTCCTAGGTGCATAACCAACACTGTATTTTTGGGTCATAGTGTTGACTATTGGATGGATTAGTTGATGGGAAGCTTGAGGAGGACTTAGGAGTTGTTTGGAGGAGCCCACATGGATTTTTAGGAAGCCTACAAAGTAACCAACGTGATAGCAGGAACATTAGATCGAGAGGTAAGAGGACAACAACAAGGTATGTCGCATATGTACCCATGTAGGTTTGATGGTGTCCTAGGCAAGGACACATTGAGGTGCGTAGATTTGTGCAATAGCTCCTCTATTTTAGAACAAAGGGCGGATTGGTGAAGTCTGTGGGAAGCCATGTGTAAGGGTCTCCTAGGTGTGGGGATGCCCTAACTAGGAGCATATTATACAATGTGGACTTGGTCTCTCGTGAATTGTTGGAGGGTAGCATGAGAGAATGCCAAGCATGGACGGTATTGGGAACTTATGGTTTGCTGGAGGAAAACGTGATAGTGTCCATGTTGGAGCCGAAGTGCAACACCTTGATGGACAAAGGTAACTGCTAGCCTGGCAGTGTTGGAGCTCAAGGGTCTGATCAACCAGGAGCAGGATTGTGGAGCCCGAGACTTGTGTGTGGAGAAGGAATTCTACAACATATGATGGGTAGTCTTCCTAGCTCGTGTTCATTTTGGGAGATGCACATATTACAGTGATAGGTGGAAGCCCTTTGTGCCCATGCTGGTCTTCATCATTGCAGCACAGGACGACCATAGTGGGTTGAATTCCCTGAGTATTTGAGGAGCAACAGTGGGAATATTGAGAGTTGTTCACAAGTGGAGTCGTGAACAACTCGATAGGAGTCTCGATGAGTTGCACCCTTGATGGAAGAAGGGATAGATAGAGATAATATTGGATAGCTGAGATTTAGTGTCTAGATGGACTTGGAGCATTGATAGAGGCAGGAGATGTAGATTGGGAGTCAAAGGGACGGGCAGGTGCATGATACAACCGAGAGGAGTTGTTAGAGCATGCTACAACCAAATGGTCAGAGTACCTTTTCTTGTACTAGTGGATGTATGAGGGCCACTATCCCTGGTATAGGAGCCCTAGACTGTTGTATTATATGTTTTTAATATAACAAAGTTGGGTTTAAAATTTAAAAATTTGTGTATATTTGTGCATATATGATTTACTACTTTATATTTCTGTTGTGCAAAGTAGTTTAGTGGTTGATATTCTTGGTTTGGTAGCGTCAGTGATTTAAGACTCTAACCTAGACCCAAGGTCGGGGAAATTAAACATGGTTTCAGAGCATATCTGAACTACTTTGAGGGACACTGAATCAGAGTGTGCGCAATGAAGAAAATCAAAGGGAGTTGTATGTGTTTGGATCATGGAGCAGAGGGTGCAGCTGAAGACACAGAGATATGGTCTTGACAGGTTACATGGCGAGATGGGCTGGGATTTATGGTGGATTGGTGGTGAGCCTGGTGAATAAATTTTTTTTTAGGGCATATTTTTTATCATGGACTTCTGTTGATGTGCCATGGATGGCTGGGACAACTCAAGGGTTTCTTTGGCATGGACGAGATCAGGTTGATCGAGATTTCTTCATGTGGTCGAATGAAAATTGGTAGGCTAGAGTCTTCATCGGATCGTGGTGTTGCATATCCGAGATTGGAGATATTTGCATGAGTGGTATTTGATCTAGGAGGAGGAGTTCTTGCAGGACTAAGCCATAGAAATCGTGTAAGATAAAATGGATTTTAGCCTCATAGGGAGAAACCTATGGAGGTTTGGGATCTTCAGGTTCAGATGTGTCGAGGCAGAGTCACTACCGAGATTGTCAAATTCATCTACAGGGTATGTTGCAATGATGGATTCCAGATGGGCTAGTGTCTTTGTCAGAGATGATGATGGTTTCTTCCTAGCCTTGGAAGTACCTCCCTTGCTAAGAGGCAGTGTTTATTTGTATGTAGCTTGGGAGGTACTCCAAGCCTTGGTGATCGAGGGTTGGAGGTAAAAGTGCCACAAATGGGCTTGTGGGCTTGATATCCAAGCTTAGGGGTTTTTCACCCATCGATATTTGGGACAAAACCGTGATGATATTTCTATATATGATGGGATGAGATGATAGAGGACATTGAGACTAAAAATATGCAAGTGGAATCACACAATTCCAAGTTGTAGCAATTAAGTTATGAATTTTTGAAGTTGTAAGTGGGTTGTATGGGTGACAAGTCACATCGGCTTGTGTCTTTGGACAGTTGTACAATCTCACCTTGCATATTTGTTGGAAAATTTGTAAGGGATATAAATTAAGGTAAAATGTGAGACATAGAGACACATCAAAAGTCACAATTTGCCATGGATTATCTCTGCATTCAAGGGTGCAGATCTAAGGCAAGGTGAAGGCAACCTCAACCAAGTGTTGAGAAGGGTTATATCTACAATTTAGTGCGTAATTATTTGTGGAGAAGGATGCATATATAAGGCAGATAAGAAGTACCTTTAAGGGAAGAATTATGGGCCCAGATTGGTATGTTTCTCTTGCAGACTAAGCCATAGTAAATGGAGGTAAGTGGAGATTTTTTTTTGCATATCTTGGGTTTTCATATCACTATTTCAGGGCCACAGTAAGAGGTTGTAACAACAATGTATTGGAGGTGGATTTTATAGGGATGAAATTTCTGGAAAGGCCCTCCTAACCAGGTCGAAGTCTCCTCTAAGGGTAACGAAGGAAAATAGGGGTATTCTCCTAAAGAGTTGGGCTTGTTTGCAGAGTTGGAGAGGGTAGTTCAATGGTGGTTTTATTTGTGTGTTGTAGGAGACCTTGTGGAGTTTCCTAAGGTCCATAACTAAATCTTGAATACCTTTCCACAAACAATTGTAGAAAACGGTGTGATTAGAGAAGTTTAGGGCACTAGTGTAGGGATGTTGGATGCCCTAACCAGTCATATATATGCACAGAATTCAAGGGAAAGGAGAAAAGAGTGAGTTAAAGTTGTAGATGACTCCTTGGTGACATTTGGATTAGTTTTATTAGAATCAATTTGGTGCCATGTGGATGATCTTATGAGGAGGTGAAAGATCTTCCTAGGGATAGAAACAACAATGTAGTTTTGGGTCATAATGTTGACTATTATGTGGATCAGTTGATGGGGAGCTTGAGGAGGCATTAAGAGTTTTTTGGAGGATCCCTGTGGATTTTTGGGAGTTCTACCAAGCATCAAAGGTGACAACAGGTACATTATATCGAGAGGAAATAGGACAACAACAAGGTATGTTGCAGATGGACCTGTGTATGTTGGTTTGATGGTGTCCTAGGAAAGGACACATTGAGGTGCCCAGATTTGTGCAATAGCTTCTCTATTGCAGAAAAAAGGAATATTGGTCGCGTTTTGGGGCAGCCATGTGTAAGGGTCTCCCAAGTGTGGGGATTCCCTAACTAGGAGCAGATGCTAGAGCGTGGAATTCATCTCTCGTGAACTGTTAGAGGGCAGCGTGAGAGAAGACCAAGTCTCGATGAGATTGGGAACTTATGGTCTGCTAGAGGACAGTGTGATAGTGTCCATGTTGGAGCTGAAGTGTGGTACCTTTATGGACAAAGGTGACTGCTAGCCTAGAAATCTTTGGAGCTCAAGGGTCTGATTAACCAGGAGCTATATTGTGGAGCCCGAGACTTTGTGTGTGGAGAAGTACTTCTAAAACATATGATGGGAAATCCTCCTAGCCCATGTTCATTGTGGAAGATGGAAATCTTACAGTGCTAGGAGGCATCCCTCTGTGCCCTATGTTGGTCTCCATCATTGCAGTGTAGGAATAACATAGTGGGTTCAAGACTCTGCATAACTGAGGAGAAACATTGGGTATATTGATAGTAGTTCACAAGTGCAGCTATGAACAACTCGACAGGAGTCTTGATGAGTTGTTCCCTTGATGGATGAAGGGACAACCATAGATCATATTGGACATGGATAATTGATAGAGGCAGGAGCTGCAAATCAGGAGCCGAAGGACTGGGCAGGTACATGATACAACCGAGAGGAGCTGTTAGATCATGATACAACCAGATAGTCAGAGTATCTTGTCTTGTACTAGTGGGTGTATGGGGGCCATTATCCCTGATATGGGAGCCCTAGACTATTGTATCATATGTTGTTAATATAACGAATTTGGGTTGAAAATTTAAAAAATTGTGCATATGTGTGCATATATGATTTACTTCTTTATATTTCCGCTATGCAAAGTAGTTTAGTGGTTTAGATTCTTGGTTTGGTAGCATCAGTGATTTAATAATCTAACCTAGACCCATGGTCGTGGAAATTCAAAAACATTATGGTTTCTTATGAAGCCATCCACTCCTCTAAAATATCCCATACACCTAGAATGATGCTCAAGTTAGACCTCTCCAAACATTTTCATTATCATAACTGGTAGTACTTCCTACATGTTTTTCAAGCCTTTTGTTTCTCCCCAAACTTGAATGAGTGGATTGGAAATCTATTATCTTTTTTCTCCTTCTCCATCCTTGTCAATAACTCTCCCTCAACCACCTGTAAATCCTCTCGAGGTATCTGATAAGGCAACCCTCTCAAGTTGTTCCTCTTGATTTTGGTTATGGAATATCTAGGGATATATTTTAAACTGTTGTGTTGAAGAACTTGCTCCAAATTCTCCATCTGTTTGCTGAGGATATTTCCCTTACTCACCAAAATTTCGTTGATGATACCATAGGAATGGGCATCCTCTCTATCTCTTAAGCTCATGAGGTCCTTCGAATGTGAGAAGAATTTTCTCATGCCTCCGGCATGGAAGTCAACAAATCCAAATCTCAAGTACTTTTCTTCAATACCCATTATTCAATGTCACATGGCTAAAATTTTGGGATTCCAAAAATGCAAGCTTCGCTTGAAATATTCAGGTGCCCATCTCACTAAAAGTTCTTTGAAATGGAGCATATGTAAGGACCTCCCATCCAAGATCAATATCAAGCTAGTAGGGTGGGCATTCCGTTCTTTGAATATTGTTGGGATATTATTCCTTCTGAAAGCAAAGCTTCAAGCCCTCTCCATATACTTGTGTTCAACATTAATGGCACATTCCTTGATCCTCCAGGAACTTCGAATAATTCAATGAAAATTCATTTGGGGAGGCTCCAATATGGGTAAATGGTCCTTGGTGGCATGTGATACACTTTGAAAACCTAAACTCAAAGGCAGACTTGATCCACGGGACCCCATCACCATGGTGATGGTTCTAGGTGCAAAATTTTGGTGGAAATGGATTCAAGTTGGTCATGATATTTGGGGTAAAAAAAAAATGGAAATTGATTTAAGGTTATCCTTATATTTGGAAATGTATTTGGCACTATAATTATGCTCCTTATACACCATCACAACTCCTAGTCCTCTTACACTCTAATGCGGGAGCATTCTACATGAAAACATTACCTAGAATATATTTCAGTATTTACTACAAGGAGTGGGTTCCATTAATTAAATTTGAGTCAAATTTATGTAATTAAAATATAGGAATTGGTTTTACTCATAAAATAGGGATTTTATTTTCTAGTCTAAACATAATATTTGTTTAAGAAATGAGGAAATAATTTCCTCATTGAAATGTATAAATTATTTAAGGAAAGTTTGTTTAGAAGTTTGAGAAAATAGTGAAGATATTATCCACATAGTTGTAGCAAGAATCAAGGATATGTTAGAGATATCAGGAGGATTTTTTGGATATAAATACATTGTAAAAGTTAGTTTAGGATATGAAACCAATTTTGGTTCAGACCTACTTGTATAAATGCATGTAAACCTATGAGGCATGTTAGAGAGGGGCCACGGCAAGAAATGCATCTATTGTGCCTGTGGCCAATTTGTACATATTATGTGTCGATGGAATGCATGTTGTGAATTTATAAATGGACTGAATTTGTGCGTTTCTTTCCGGGTTGATATTCATGTTTTTCTTGTGAGTTGAAGGTGAAAATACAAAGAAAGAAGCTTCCATGTTGAATATTGGGCCACCAAATATTTGAAGTCGACTAGCCAACATCAAAGTGGTATCAAAGCTTATATGAGAGTTGTTGTGCATAGGGAACAACGTTGAAACAAGTTAAAAGGCCGAGCTACACCAGAAATAAAATATTTGTCACTTGTGATATATATACGTAGTATTTTTTGTTGTGCATATCCTCTAGGAAAGGAAGCGTGTGAAGAGGTAACTACCACTATAATTGCTTGCTGGTACACATACTAATGGTTATGAATTTCATTTTTCCATTATTTTTGCAGTAACATCTCATCTTGATCGAAAACATGATTTCTTTGGAAGAGCCTCCGTATTTCGGTCTCTGAATTTCATTTTTTATTATTTTTTCAGTAGCATCTCATATTAATCGAAAACATGATTTCTTTGAAAGAGCCTCCGTATTTCGGTCACAAATATTTATGTCGAATGAAAGTCTAGTCACCAAGATAGAAAAGTGAAACCATATCATCAATCAGCAAGCCACTATTTTTAGAGTTATGTTATCCTTTATTAGTGTTGCTACAAAGTATGAAGAAAAGCTTGGAAAGAAGTGCAAGTTTTGTTTATTTATTTTCTTAAAGGTCCACAAAAGTATGCTTGTGAGATTTTAGAAAGTCGTCTAAATTAAAATGACTAAGAGTATGTTTGTAAGATTTTTGCAATTCAAAGCTTTAAAACAAGGTTTAGTTATTGCAATCCGGGAAGGTTACCAAATATTAGTCATTGAAGGGGATTCCGCAATGGCAGTTGCTATACTTAAAAAACTCCAACAAGGAACTCCATGGCAGAAAATTAGTAAGAGTTGGAGAACAGCCAAACTTGTCGAAGATATTGGAAATCTCCTTTGCCAGATAGGATATGTCATCTCTACTCATGTTCTTCGGGAAGGGAATGAGGCAGCAGATTATTTGGCTAATTTGGCATGCAAGAACATAAACATACATCTTGATATTAACCATTCTCACTAGGCTTGGATTGTGGAATTATACCCTTTACAGTGTATCTTAGATAGAGATCAATCTCGCCCCCGATCAAGGTGCCAGACTGATAGACAGGGAAGTGGGCTTCCACGTGGTGGATGACCTTACATTCCCTCTGCGTTATCATATGGGCGGCAGTCCTCCGGCGGCAGACATCCACTCTCTGCATTTAATTGCATGCAACAGCCTATCAAAATCAACCAACTACTGTCAGATGGGTTAATGAAGTGTTGCTCGCAGCGTGTGATGGGTCATAATGATCCTTTCTTCCTCATTAACATTTGATTATGGTCTAGTTTATGCATTGGCGTATTCCAGCAGGTGACTGATCCAGAATTGAAGAAGGTTCTCATGAGACAGGGTGGAAGCTGTTTGTGGTATGTCATGGCAATTTTGCCTTTCATACTCTGCTTTCATTTTCCGCTTTTTCCTATGTTTACATTGCCTGATAACTACCTCTTTCTTTCTGCGTCTGAGGATTTGTATTGGGATTACTTTTCTCGTAATGTTTCTTCAAGGTGGTTTTGAACAGGGAACATGGGATTTATATATATAGAACCACATTTCAGAAGTCCTACCAATTCGATTGTTATCTACCCTTGTTTTGGTATTTTATCTTTGTTTCGTTCTCAGGGCTTTCTCACCTTCTCCGAGTTGTTGAATTTGCGGTTCATGCTCCTTCTGTCCGGGTTCATGGCTGGAAATATTGCCTATTCTTCCACTATTGTTAGCCTTTCTCATGGGGGTTTCTCTTTTATTGGCTCTCTGTTTCGACATTACATGTTTTTTTGGGATTCGTAGTGTGCACCCTGGTTATCCTTGGTCGCCTGTTGGTGTAACGGTTTTTTTAGTGTCAGTTGGGTATGGTATTTTGGGACAACACCGCCATAGTTTTCTTTACATCTATACTAATTTCATGGTTTATGTCGTAGTCTTTGAAAATTTTGTCGAGACTGTTGGATATGTAACTGCAAGGCGGACAGTTTGTGGCTATCTTGTTGTCTCTTGTTGGCAATTATCTTTAATTATGGGGAGAAATTGTTATAGTATTCTCTATAATTTCACTACATGTGAGGGTCGTTTCCTTCTCTATAATTTTTCTACATGTGAGGGTCACCCTGTTCATAAATGGTATGTCTATGAGAGTTGGGTTAGCTTTGAAGGAGCCTTATTTAGTTTTATTGCATTACGTTTCTGATTTACTTCTGCCCACAGGATTTTTTTCAAGTTACATCGACGCCAATATGGTTAAAGGGAAAACAAGGAAGGTAAATCGCTGTAGGTAGCCTAATCAACAGGCTGGAAGGAGCCCGAGAGGTAGGAAGTCAAATGAAAAAGTGTTGCAAGACATTGCTCAGGTCTATGAATCAGGAAATTTGGCTAAAATTAAGACAAAAATTCATGGTTGGGAAATACAAACAGACAGCGAGGATGAAGATATGGCAGATCAGATTTCCAAACTGGATTTTATAACAGATCTAGGGAGTACTTGGGGTTGGGTGTCCCTCTTTCAACAATCGGTGAAGACCTATTGGAAGATGAAATGCCTTCTTGCAAAGGCACTTGCATGTCAAGAGGAAAAGAGCATCAATTCTTCAATTCTGTTTGAATTGTAACAAATGAAGCTAGACATGCATGCAATGTTCAAAGCTCATATTCAGCTGAATGACAGGGTTGGTAAAATAGAAAATCAGTTGCAAATAACATAATGCAGTGAGCAAGTGTTGGGTACTATTGCTAACGCTCTAGTTCCTGTAGCTTCTTCTGTGGATCTTTTTGGTTAAATGTTTAGATTTCTATATAATTTTGGTGTTCATCAGTTTAACTACTTGTTTTATTTGTAAATATTATGGACATACTATAGTTATTAAAGTTGTAAGTAGCAGGATAAGACAATTTCGTTTTTTGTTTGCATTTAAATCGATACGGTGGCCAATAGACCTGGTTTCCTCCAGGCAGGTTGAGGTCACCGTATATGTTTTATTTTGTATGAGAATTTTCCCTATATATATTTGAAAATAGAAAGGTACTACGAAGCTTAAAAAAAAAAAGATTTTTGCAATTCATGGGGATTTTATATTTAATGTGAAAGAAATTATTTGAAGATACAAACATATGAGCCATTCATGTGAAGAAGGTGAACCTGCGGGAAAGTTGAAATTTTCCTACAGAAATCCACAATGGGAAAGAAACAAATGAAGTAGCATCACAACAACATCTCCATGGAGATTGAAATTGATTTGAGTCATAGTTTGGGATAAGTTAATGTTCAAGTCGAGTCAAATTCATTTTTATAATCATAATATTATCTCTACTATAAGTGTAATGGTGTCAAAGATTGTGAAAGTGGATCAAAGATCCAAAGAGTCCAATTCAAAGCAAGTAGAGTAAAAGTCATTAAAAATTTTCAGTCAAAGAATAATTAAATGTTGTGTTCAAATTGATATTATAAAGCTAGAGTAGAGTCCAAATATAATTCAAATTTCAAGATTCAAAGTAATTCAAAGGTTGGTTTGAAGACAATTTTCTTCTAGAGATTCTAGAGTTTTGCATTATCATTGTGTGAGCAATGAAAATGGTAGTTTTGTGAAGGTGATGTGTTTAAATGGAAGTTTGATAGCATTATGTACTCCAAATATTATATAAAAAGATATCATTTTTTTTGGTGTTGTGTCCTAGATCCACCCAAAATTTGAATAATGGGATCTTAGGTATTGTTGTCCTCTGAGATAATTTGGGTCAATTAATTATGCTAGATCATATATAATAATTTTTTTGTTTTAAGTTGGGTTTTTGGATGAAAAATGTATAAATAAATTTCATACAGATGTGCTTAAACTTTAGATAATATTAATCAATAAGTAAAGGGTTGTTTCTTTACTTCAAATAGTGATTTGAGTTTTCATGTGTGAAAGCAGAAAACAAAAGAAAGTATGAAAAAATTAAATATTCAAATTGAATGTTTAAGAACCATAAGTGTGAAAGACTATCAAACAATGTTTAACAACTTAACAAAACATATTTAACTTTATGAAGATGCTGATAATTAATTAATGTAGAGGGACTTATAAAACAGACAGTTCAATAAGTCATTCTCTAATATAGATAATAACCTCAGGGGATTTAAGATAGACTGAAATACAAATTTTTCTTGCCTAGTTATCTTCATAAACATTAAACATATGCAAAAAACAATATTTAAATGAAAACTGGAAAACTTACAAGAGAAAAAACTGATTGAAACAAATCCATAATCCTTTTATTATCATCAATGATCAAAGATCAAACACTTTTGCTTATAAAATTCTCATCCAATGGTGAAACCCTTAATAAATCGAATGGAGAGTTATTAATACTAGTTTCTATGACTTAGAAATATCTAAAATTTATTACAATATTAGTATAAAATAATAGGAAAACAAAATTGATGAGTGATATGCCACTGTTTTTGAGGAAACAATTGATGATGTGCCCCAAAAAATGTTGATGTGTTGGCATGTTGTTGGAGTCAGAAATCACTCGATGGTTTCACATAAATTATCCCATCTTTCTTCACTTGGAATTTCCAAATTTACCACCTTTCTAAACACTTCATCCACCTCTATGTTTCTTTCAAATGTTGGCTTGTTGAGAAACAAATGTTTGATTTCATGTTTTATAATCAAATAAAACTCCAAAGCTTCAAGAAAATATTTTCCTGTTATATGTCCTTTAATCCCTGCAAATTTTTCCTTGTCAATTGCAATGGTATACAACTTTTTGCAATATTCCTCTAGATTAACCAGTTTCTCATTTGGATCTACCAATCCAGGCAATCGATTCTGGTTCAACACATTAAACTTTGAATGAAACCTCTGGACAATAATGTCCAAGATTTGACATTTTGTCTCTAATTGATTAAGTAGATTCTTCTTTTGTAGAACCTTTTTTATCTCCAAGATGGTGGTTTTTCTATATGAGCTATTAATCTGCTCTAACTCTGCTTTGCTCTTTGAATTGAGAAATTTTATCATATTTGATGCTTCTGATGGTTTGGTCCTGAGTGTTTATTTTTCCTTCTCTATGATTGTCCTGCATCTATTAATCAATTCTTATTGTTCAAAGATGATCTGTATGGATGGTCATACATCTGTCATTTCTTGACTGATCTCTGTCCATATACTTTCCTTGGCTTGGATCAAGGTGTCTGCCATTAAAAACTCACTTTCTAACTTCATAATTTTTAGTCCCAACCTGTGAGACTTCTGCATTTCCTCCATATATAAAGTATCATTTTTAATAGTTTGAGTTTCTGAATTCTTAAATTTCTCTTGCAGCTTCTCATTTTCCTATTTTTGTATGGCCAATTCCTGTGCTATTCTTACTAGATGACCTTTTTTTGATGTAGATTCAATGTTTTTTATGAAGAAATGGGTTCTACAACTGCAACTGCTATAGGAACTGTTGTGACTGTAATCATGGCAAGCTGAGCTAATTATTTCTCCTTGAGCAATCCTTCAATCTACTCCTCCATCTTCTTAATATGAATATTTTGCTCAATGATTAACTTGAGCATCTCTTCTCTATTTTGTTCACTTTATTCAATCTCCTTTGTATGTGGGTCTTCTGTGGAAGGAATTTTTAGTTGTTTTCATAGAGCTACAATGTTTTCATTTTTCTTCTTAAGTATTTCTTCTATAGCCTTACAATATTTTGGAGCATATACAATTTTAACCACAAGGTCTTCTAAAGATTTTAATTTGTTGTCTTTAGCTAGAGAAGATAATTTATGAATCTTAAGTTGAGATTGTACATTAGATAAATCAGTTCTAAGATTAGAAAAATACATGGATGTGTTAGTCATGGTTGATAAGAGCATCTCACCAAACTGTCTGTGCATATCCATTTGATCTATTGGATGAATTTGATTAGTATCAAATGAAAAAATGATATTCTTGTAGTGTGATGGAGATTTTGGAAAAAGGAAATTGAGCTTGTAAGAAAGCCATTTTCATTCTGCATTTTTCACTGTCAAAAGAAGAAATAAGTCTGTGTTGTGAAGTGGGGGAATGCTTCCAGAATTGGCTGTAAACATTTTATTTTAGTGATTCATTCTTCTACTTATTTTGAGAATATATTATGATCATCAGGTGAGCTGGTTCCCACGATTTGAATAATTTAAAAAGGTTCTTCAGAAGGTGATGTAGCTGATGGAGTAGTTGGAACACTCCCTTCTGCGCTGATGTTGACACCTATGGATCTCCAAGATCAATGATTTCTGGCTGCTTTTGATTCTCCTCTGTAGAGACTGAAAATTTAGTCTTCTGTTTATTTTGTTGAATTATAAATTCCTTGACTAGCTCCATAGTAGATTAAGTTTCTTCCCTTGTCCTTTTCTGCTTTTTACTTTGAGCAACTGGAGTCTGCAAAGTGGAAGTTGAGAGGATCTGTCCTTCTACTTCATGTAGTGTATTCTCAGTCCACTGCTCCTTCTTCATAAATTTCTCGATTTTTGGGCTTGGAGTATGATTGTAAGGAGTTTTTTTTAATTCAACCCTTATATTTTAAATGATTCCAAAGGGGTCATAAGACCAGGTGAAGCTGGGCTAAAAATTCATATTCTTTAAAAGTGTATCTGCCTCAGTACCCGCTGATCTAGTTTTGTAGATGAATGAACCAATTTTATATTTAATCTTGAATTGTGATTTTCTTTTACCTTCCTAATATCATCCATGTTGATCATCTGCCTAATATATTCCAAAGTGAAAATTTTCATTGGAACATACTTTGGTAGCTTATATGGTGCTAGCTCACAACCATATACCCTTATTTCAGGATAATTCGGGTATAAATACCAGTCACCAGTCTTAAATTGATCACTTAAATGCAAGATCCTTTTGATATCTTCACAAATTCTAGGCTCAGTCTGGCTTTTAATAATCTGTGCTACTAGATATATAAATGTGTCGTTAAAATCTGAGAATGTGAATTTAGCTTAAACAGATCTGACCATCTCTATCCAATGGATGACTGATTGGTTGATCCCCTGTTCATATTTTATTAATTGTGACCGGAAATGAATCTCCTTGCTAAAAAAAAAACATGTATACAAGTACAGAGGTGTACTTGAACATCCCTTGTGTTGTCAAATTCATAAGCTTCTCATGCATATTATTAGCCAAAAATTCACTGTAATTATACATGAAAGCAGGCTGCTAATCTTTTGAAAAAATAGAAAAGAATCCAAGGATGGATTCATCAATTTTTTTATCATTTGGATATCCTAATAGACATGATAGTAAGGAGATGATATTTCTAGTGGTTTTAGGGAACATTGAAGATGGATAGGGTGGATTTATTGTGGGTAATTCAACATCATCTAGTAAGAATGTCTCAAAAATCTAAGCTCTCTTGGGGGAATTCATCTTATGGTATAGCTCCATAAGAGTTTCTTGGGAAAATAGGCTTAAGGAATCAGTTTGGGGAATCAACATCATGTTGTTGATGGTTTCCGCAGTAATGGATATCATAATGTCACCATTCTGCGCCACTACTTCTCTGTTGATAGGATCATATCTGGTTTGGCACCAAATAACCAAGTCTGGAAAGTAATAGGTCTTATGAAAACATAAGAGGGGCAGAAGGGATTCCCACAATTTAATTCTTATCTTGCTTATCGAGATAATTTTTCTTCAACCACAAGTGCAGTTCATGGAACTCAAACTCGCACTCTGTGTCAGCAATCTTATAGTACGAATCGGCAAGTGGAATATGGTCGAGTTTGACTGGGGTGACAGTGGAAGGGTTCTCATCTGAAACTGGTTTCCTGGTCTTTCCCTTTGAGGCCATGTTGATAGAGGAAATAATAAGAAAGGGGAAAAGGGTGAAAGAGGGGAAGATTGAATATCCTCTGGGGAAGTGATAATAGCTTCTAAGAATAGTGTGTAATGATCTCTGTATACCTGCCATTAAATAGTAAAATGATTAAGAAAAAGTGGTGAATTGGAGAGCTTGGTTTTATTTATAGCTTTGTATAAATGGATATGGTAACCGTTTTAGAGTATGATCGTAGCGGTTAAATGCTAACGACATGGGAGCGTAGTGGGAAAAATGTTAATCAACGCTCTAGAAGCGGCATCAATAACAGGCCAATGAGGTGTAATGGTAAGGGCACAATGGCAACGGATAAGTGAGGTAGCGGTATTTGATTTGATTTTAGGAAACGTTCAAAGTGGGGGGTCATTCGACCGTTGGCAGAAGAAAAAATCACGAATGAGGGAGAAGCGGATTTTGGGGGGGTGTGAAAATTGATGTGAGGGCAACATGTAGAGAGGGCTCACCGTCCATGAAAACACTGAGACCCCCACCGAGTTAACAAAAATAGGCAAGGGTGGTGCGAAAATATTCCCCGCCACTGATCTGGGTGGGGAAGAGATTTGTCGTCGAAAGTTGTCTCATCGATATTACAAAACGACAAATCACTTTTGTCTTTAGCATACCTTATAATAAAAACATGCACCAATTATTATAATAAGGTTTATGTCGAATATTACAATAAGGATTAATGCTTAATGAAGCAGATTAATAAAAAATTAATAATAATAAACAATTTATGGGGCATTTAGATAAGCATCCTTTGAAAAAAATATTTTTTAAAGCTAAAGCATTCCTTTTTCAGTGCTTTTCCTAACATTTTATTTTGCCTTCATTTTTTAGGGCAATCTACTTCTATCATTTTCTTGATATGAATAATAAAATTACCAAATTCCTAACATTTTTTTTATTTTTCTCTTTTTCTATTCATATTCAAACTTAACATTTTAATTTTAATTTTTTTTTAATGTTCTAGCTTATCAAAACCAAATAATGTTACAACAGGTACATCTTGAGTACATTTGTCATGATGCATGATTTTTCTATCTAGTTTGGTCACTGAACATAAACAATCAAGGCTCATAATTGATATATTTCACGCACATTGAAAACATGTAATTAAAAAGAACACAAGCATTCAAAATGGAGAAAAAAGAACACAAGTTGGGATGAATAATTGAAGTGAGCATGAAAGTACAAGCAATCATCAAATTAATACTTCAAGGCTAGTGGTGGAAAAATGTGTTTAGCACTTGTATTGATACTTCAAGGATATAATTTGTTAAAACAGACATGAGATCTTGCAAGATTTTGTTTGCAATAGATCCTTTTGTTTTTTGTTTTTTTGAAATAAAATTCCAAATGCACACTTTTTATTCAAATTAATAGTTATAAAATGAAGCATTATTTTCAAGCTCTTGTTTGCAATGAATATTTTTTATTTCATTAAAAACTGGTTTCCTTGGACCGCACAATGATAAAATGAAATCTGACAATTCTAATATCCTAAAGAAATAAATGCCCTAATGTGATTTCCAGGAGTCTAGGTTGCCAACATTGAATGTACTATTTTTCTCAATTATAACAAACACTCTCCCCCAATAATATTGAATTAACGAATTAGGTTGTCATTCTTAATTGAAGCCCAAAAGAATGCCTCGTTTGGCAGACATACTCGATGACTATGTTACTTTGAAGGAGTAGAGGCATACTCCATGACTATATTACTTTGAAGGAGCATAACGTTGGGTCAAGACAAATCCATAATGGATTAGCTCTCACTAGGCATGCAAGACCTCATCTATGTTTAACCTGGTAAACATAAATATTAAAATTCATGTGAAAGGCAGTCTAAAAATAAAACTGTCATAAATAAATTTAATGATGGGTAAGCTGACCCACCAAAATTAACCCCTTCCCCTTTTAAATAAAAGGGTTTCTTTTTTATTTGTAGTTAGGCATATTTCGTTAGACCAATATTTGGCTTCTTACCCTATGTTTCAAAGTCAAGGTTTAGTATGATCAATGTTTATCTCGCTTGTTTTGAGGTCTCTTCGAAATGAAGAAAACTTTATCTTCCATCCCTCCGGGAAACAAAGGTTGAGTTATATCAATCCCAAGAAGATTTTGTTGGGTTGAGTGATCACCTTACCATTTCAGAAGGGGTTTAGTAGGTAAATTCCAACTAGAAAGGGCGATCCAACGAAGGTTGAGTCGATTCTTT
Source organism: Pinus albicaulis (assembly GCA_034641835.2). Taxonomy (NCBI): domain Eukaryota; kingdom Viridiplantae; phylum Streptophyta; class Pinopsida; order Pinales; family Pinaceae; genus Pinus; species Pinus albicaulis. The sequence goes on along the minus strand of CM076579.1, from coordinate 908,818,195 downwards.
CCTTATTAATGGGGGGGGATAAAAACTTGGTATTTCAAGGTCAAGTCCAGAAGGCCCTATCCCTATTTTAGTGAATAATAATTTCAACTGACATAGTCTTTCTCATATAGACCCGCTTCAGTTGCTCGAATTGTCCATATAGCGAAAAAAAATCTTAATACATCTGGAATAGGTGGTGTATGTCATTAAAGCACTCAACTAACATTATGTTCTATGTAATCATGATTAATATTCTTACTATATAGGGAGAGAGCTTAAATGGAAAGAACTCATCAAATTTCCATCAATGAATGAATGGATGGCCAACCAAGATCAACTGGCCAAACTTGATAATAATACTTAGGTGAACATAGATAGAGAAAGCAATAGTTAACTTATTTTCAATAGATTCAATGTCTGATGATGAAGTTGGTGAAATGTTTTCCCTTGCTCGTCCCTCCTTACTGTCCAAATATAATAGACAAGACCTCCTTCACTTGATCTTGAGATCACCCCTGTTGAAATGTTTTAACCACTCAAATATCCTTTTGTCGTTGAGACTCTCCTCTCTCCGCTCTACCTCGGCAGCTCTTCGATCGGGTCTTAGAGTAATATGTGAACTAAAAGACTTGATCTGACTCGACTTTTACTCAACTTGTTGGGAGAGAGCAACCAAAAGGCATGCAAAGGGATGGGAATTATCTAATATTTCATATTCGGTGAAATCACTCTCTGTCTATGGTTGAGGTGGGGTCTTGCCTTCCTTAGGATAACCCACTCTTCATTACTTAACTCAAACCTCTCTAGATGGATGTAGATAGAATGAGCTTACTCCTATCTATATAAAGGTTTCCTGCCCCTACTAGATATGTATGCCGACTTCCTTCCTTTTTTGGAGATACCACCTTCTTTGTTTCGCTCCTCCCAAAGACTAGTATGCTTGTATGATTTCACTATATTTTTACATACGATTACCTTGAAGAATAGATAATTGGGGGATTACCAATCCTGGATGGTTCCTTGTTTTGGGGTTCGGAGAGCACATAGTTCATCATTTTTCCTACCCCTATTATTTATTGTGTAGGTTTGTATACTTTCTCATCTGTGTGGTCACTTCGAAACCAACCCCTTTTCCTCCTATCGCATTCAAGGCCAGGTCTGGGCTAGGGAATGCAGGGATATCCCCTTTTTCCCTAGCACCCCCCCCAAGAGTTTTCTATTCTGTTGTGATCAATTGGGGGTTAGAACGTTTACTCCAAAGATACATTATCCCTTGCAACTCCCATAATTTACAGCTTTCTAGGCTTCTTTTCATTATGTTTCTGCTGGCGACCACAAATTTGTGTTCCTTTGTACCCTTGCTCTGGATTACTGCTGACGAAGTGCCAGGACTACCAGTCTATAATATTATTTGGTTTTTAGGGACAATACTCTCTGTATTTTAACTAGACTCCCTTGTTGCTCCTCCTATACTTTGCAAAATCAAGGTCTTGAATCTCACCATCCCAGTTCGATCAATAAAAAGGAAGAAACGCCTTTCTAAATCAATTTCAATTGTTTATGGTGACTGATTCCCAAGGTTGATACGTTAAAGAGTTATAAATAGAAACGATTTCAAGTTGAGCCCCCGGATTGATAAATTTGAGTTTATAAATAAATGAAAGGGCGACCCCAAAAATCTGATGTTGCATGAGTGGATTTCATTTTCATTCATCAAAGGAGTTTTCAGAGTGGGAAAAGTACGTAATAGAAACTATACAGAAAGCCCCTGTAGTTATCTTTAGATATTTTATACCTCTTGATGAGCTATTTCAGAGACTATTTTGGAATCACATCCTCAAGTGGAAATTGGATTCATGGCAGAATTTTTCCACATTTAAGATAGAAACAATTGCAGTGATGGTCTTGAAATGGGCCTTGGAGGCTCCCCATTTTAGTCGTAGGTTGGGGAATTACATCGAGCATTCCCATTGGATTTTTTTAGTGACAAAACATAGCCTTTTTAGATGCTTCCCCTTGGTCGAGCGACTTCTAACCTATCCCCTTGGTCGAGTCACTTAACGAACCTCGAAAAAGTGGGAAATTTAGTAAGAAAAGGTTGCCTATCAATTAGACATTAGTAGCACTAGGACCCACTCAATTGGAGAGTTACAGATGCATCAAATTGGGGAAATGAAGTACTAAAAGGTGGCCTATGGTTACAAGCTACCCCACCCGTAACACTTTCAACAACATACCATGAACCCTTTTAGAATCACTTTTAGCAATGGATCAACGATGGATCAATGCATTTATTTTTCATTGATTACATTTACCTAAACTGCTTTAAAGGCCATTTATGCTCCTTATATTCTCACTTCTTACCCCATAAGCTATGGAATTAGTTCCCTGCCAATGCTATCTAAAGTGTTCAAGGAACTAATAATGTTGTGAGGTTGGTATAATTCAAAACCACTCTATGAGGAAGGGGGCTATCATGGTATATTAAGTCTCGGAAAAGTTTACACCACCAATAAAGAAAGAAATAAAAAATATATATCAAAATTTGGATAAGTTGTGTCAGGACTTCATCAAGGAGTTTCATAAGATAAAGTATTAGAAACATAATTTTTTTGAGTTAAAGGTCATCAAGCACAAGGTTGGAAAATCCATTTGGGAGTATGATCCAAGGTGATCTAGGTGGATATCGATGGCCACCCATCTCTTCCACTAAATCAAAATGGCTCTCCATCTCAAGTTTTTTTATATATTTGATGTCTTTTTGACAGTTGAAAATGTCTCGCCAACAGTAAGGGGATCTCCCCGGTGCAAAATCCAAATTAAACTCTACACCTTTTGGTTTGGGGATCCCACCTGGTATGTAGGCCCGGTTTCCATTAAAATGGTGAAGATGTTTTTCAGACAGAGAGGGGACTCGCTGAGATGGAGAATGCACGGATGTTGAATGAATAAAATTTA